>OY728160.1:1210608208-1211103208 GCA_963277665.1 Viscum album
TCAGCCCTCAATAAATTTGATCGTATATTGAGCAATACACTTCCTGAACTAGCTTCGGGAAACCATCCTATCCTTATCAGTTTTGCATTGAATTTTCAAAATAATTGTCTTCCTTTTAGGTTTAATATTGCTTTGTCCTCATACCCTGAGTGTTTTACCTTAATTAATAAAACATGGAACAACATATCCAGCTCTATTGATTTATTTTTTTCACCTCTAAATTAAAAAATATCAAACTTATCCTCAAAAAGTGGTGTAAATCCAAATTTGATCTTCTTGACAAGGAAATATGTTTCATAGAAAAAGAGCTTACTCAAATTCAAAATAGTAATGCTACCTCAATATTTATTGATGAACCACAAAATGAAATTATCATCTCTTCTAAATTTCTTTCTCTGCTTAAGTTTAAAGATAACATCAAAAATAAAATCTTCAAAGCTAAACGGATAAATTATGGAGATAGAAATACTAAATTTTGTAACTCCCTTCAAAGGGTTAGAAAATCCATTAAAACACTCTCCTCTTTAAGGGATGGAGGTAACCTCATTTATTCGGATTTTGGGATAGCTAATCATGTTGTTTCTTATTTCTGTGACATCTTCAATGGACCTAATATCAACAAAGATCTTTTGCCTATTCTAATCCTGAATATGGTAATAGTTGAAGATAATAATTTCCTTAATTATTTCCCCCAAGATATGAAATCAAGTACATTATATTTGGCCTTAACCCTGATAGTTCCCCTGGGCTTGATGGTTTCAATAATGGTTTTTTTCTAAAACACTGGCATGTCATTCAGAATGTTGTCTGTATTATGGTTAGAACTTTCTTTAACAAAGGAATTCTTCCTCATGGATTAAACTCTCAATTACTCACTCTTATTCCCAAAGTGGAAAATGATAATGAAATCCATCTCTTCATATCCATTTCCCTTTTAAAATCTCTCTTTAAAATTATTACCAAGATCGTTGCTAATAAAATCACTGCCATTAGTAATAGAATCGTATCCTGGAATCAATTTGGTTTCATCAAAGGTAGATCTATACAATAATTTATCTGTCTCACCTTTTAATCTACCAATATTTTAAATAGAAACTCTAGAGGCGGGAATGTTTCCATAAAATTAAATATCACTAAATCTTGTGATACTATTTATTGTAGATTTATATTTAAAGTGACAGATAATTTTGGTTTCAATAAAAAAATTATCAATAGAATCAAAACTATTTTCAACTCATCCCATATCTCGATTCTTGTTAATGACTCTCCTAGAGGCTACTTTAAATGTTCTAAGGGGGTCAGACAAGGTGATCCACTCTCTGCCATTATTTTCACTATTATAGAAAATTACCTGAGTATATTACTCACTCAAGAAGTAGATCAAGGTAGGATCAAACTGATTCTTGCCTCTAGAAACCTAAACACCACCATATCATCTTATCTATGCTGATGATTACATTTTATTCCTCCAAGTAGACAAAAGAAATATTAATATCCTCATAACCAACATTTTTTACTATGAGGATGTGTCTGGTCAAAGTGTAAATTGGCACAAATCTTTTATCTACTTTGGTAAAAGATTCCCCCCCAATAGAAAAGGTCATACTATTGATGATCTGGGGATTAAAGAGGGTTCCCTCCATTTTACCTATCTTGGTTTCCCCATTTTCTGGGGCCGAAACAAATCCATCGACTTCAATCACATTTTTGATCAAATTCATTAGAAAATTTCCTCTTGGAAAGGTAAAACACATTCAACGATGGGAAGATTTTTCATTGTCAAATCCACTATAGTATCTAAATTTGTTTACTCCATGATGGTCTACAAATGGTTGGCGGGATTTTAAAACATCTTAATATTGATATAGAAAATAGTATTTAGAGAATAAGTACTCTTGAGAGAAAACTGGTAACGGTCCCCCGGTCTACCTATTGTAAACCCATAGAGAAAGGAGGAATTGACATAAAAAATCATAAAACATTCAACGATGCTCTCCAATATAGACTCATGTGGTCTCTTATAAATAAAAACTCTCACTACACAAATTTTCTTAGGGCTCAATTATTTGATAATATTAATATAGGTAATGTTCATTATATGACTTCTTCTATTTGGCCCTCTATCAGAACTACTTTTTCCTCCATCATGGAAAATTCCTGACGGATCGTCAGCAAAGACCCTACTCTAAATTATTTTTTGAAAACTGGACTAGATCTCCCCTCGTTTCTAAGGGGCATAATGTTTTTAACCCGGTCTCCACTAATAGAACCATTAGAGATATGTTTAATTATAAAAGATTAAATTTTCTAGATAATGTTAAAGAGATTGTCGAGAATTACTCTTTCACAACTGATGATGATCTTTTGATTTGGGAGCCTGTTCAAAATAGAATGCTTGACTCAAAAAACATTTATAACCACTACTTTTCCAACTCTAATAATAATCTAAGATGGGTTAAAAAATCAACAAAGCATCGTTAAAACTATCTTGTCTTACTCTTATTTCGTGGATTGTGCACCAAAACGTTCTTACTGAATTTTTTACAATCTTATGGTATTAATCATTATTCTAAATGTGAAATGTGAAATCAAAATCGTGAGGATATTAATCATATTATCATATCTTGTGACACTACTTCTTCTCTTTTGCAATACATTTTTTGATCTTTTTGAGTGAAGATGGCTTTTGGATAACTTTATTTTCTCTCATCTAAAAAGGACAGTTGATTTCTAGGGGTCCCCATAAATAAGAAACCTATTTCTCATAGCTCTTGAGGATCTCCTTCATGTCCTATTGTATAGTATAAATGATTTTGTCTTCAAAAAAACACATTCAGATTAAATTTTGGTAAAATGAGGATATTTATTGCTATTAGAGAGGCTGTCACAATTCAAAAGGACCACTACAACAACTCTATTAAGGATTTCTTGATCCTTCACCACATCAGAGTTCATGGAAACTACCCGAATCCCTAATACAATATTGATGTTTTCTGGAAAGCTTATTCAACTAGTTGGATCAAAGTAAATGTGGATGGATCTTCAAAGGGAAACACAAGACCCTCAGGATATGGTGGATTCTTTAGAGACCATCTTGATCAGATCCTATGATGTTTTTATAGATGTTTAGGTCTCTCCTCTACATTGGAGGATGAAATTATGGGTGTTATTCAAGCCATTTCCTTTTCCAAAAAGAATAACTGGAACAACATTTTGATTGAGAGCGAATCTACAACTATAGTGCAATCCATTTGGAATGGTGTTGCTCATCTTTCTTGGACTCACACCTCTCGATGGGTTGATTTTCTTAACTCGCTCAGGAATCTCAATTTTATTGTCACTCACACGTACCGTGAAGCGAATATGATTGCTGATGGTCTTACCAACATGGGATTTCCACACAAATTTATTTTGAGGAATGAGCTTCCTTTATATTTTCTTCATTATTATATTAGAGAAACTAAAAAATTTCTTACTTTTTGTATCATGTAATTTACCCTTGTACTCCTTACTTTTTTGAATAAATTTTAGTGTTCTGGTCTTTGACCAGAACACAACCATCCTTAAAAATTAATAAAATAAAGACTATCTCTGATTTCATCTTCATGAATCATAACAGAAAGACATATATAATTAAATTATAAATTTATAAATAATTATTGAACATCTATTCCTATTAATTATATAACCATTAAATGTTTAAATTCTTATCAAATTTTGGAATCAATGTATAAATAAGAAAACCTATGTAAAAAATCAATATCCATAGCATCTGATAATGAAAATAAACAATAAGTAACTACTAAATGTATAATTGGTGATTATAATTAAATATAAAAATTATAATATATATTAACAAAGTTTATAAAATAATTAATAAAATATATATGTTTATTATACACGAGGATAAATTGTTTTCGTGGAAATCAAGAGTAATGTTGGGGGATTTATTCACAATTCTACTTTATTGAGGCATGTATTCATATTTTTCACCTATTTTTATATTTTGTGCACCAACAAAACATTTCTTTCCACTCATATTATTAATTTTTCATTCATATGATTTAAATTGTTTTTCATTAATCCCACCTTCCCACTCTTTTGATTCAATTTCTATGAAATTCATAAGTGTTGTGTTATCTCAACTCCTTTTTTTGAGTTATAATCTTTATTATTGAACTTCATTCTTCTAATTATTATTTATTTCAATGAAAAAATTATTATATTGTACATTATGTTTCTCAATGTGTGAAAATGAAACTTTTAATTCAAATCTTCTTCCTTGATGAATATCTTTCAAATAAATGCATTTCATTGTTATTAATGATTCCCATCCCCTTTAAAGACTACTATTATTTTATATCCATATCATTTCATTCAAAAAAACATCCTAATTTAATATTTTTAAATCTAAATAAATAATTTATTTTATTATTCAAAATTTCTATTATCTATTTTCTTAAATAAGATTTATTTTTTAAAAGATGTGGGATTCAATAAATATTTTTAAAATATTAAATGTTCTTCCTTTCATGATTATATATTTTATCTTCCACTAAATATTTCATCCATAAAACGTTCATGTCTTTTATGTGGATCCTTTATTGAGAATAAATTCTAAATATTGTTGAAAAAAAAGTTCCCAAAAACATCTTGAAATAAAAATTTGAGGGTGTCCTATAACTTTGTCTTTATGATAAAGTTAAAATATTATTTTAAAAACTATTATGTTTATTTCTCTTCCATTTTTATATTTATCTAGAAAATATCTATCTTTATTTAATTACTATTTCATTAATCATCCTCCACATTCATTTTTTAATAATTATTTCATTTGAATGAATTTTGGGTGTTAACTAATCAAACAGTTTGGGTATTTTAATGGGATGCCATTTGGAAATGTTACCAACCCAATTTTAATTCCATAGAATTTTCTTGATATGATTTATGATTTATTTTTTATGGAACACATACATACAAATTATTATTATGAGATGTTTTGGGTCATATATATCCCTCCAATGTAAGGGATAAGTTTTTATATATCAAGAGTTAACTATTTTAAGAATAGACACGATGTGGTTAGCTATGTTCACAAGATTGGGTACATAAATGATGTGGTTAGATATTTTCATATGATTCATCATGAACATGATACATTTATATATTTCAAAAAATTGAGCATCAACACTCTGTGGTTATCTATGTCCATATGAATTAGCATGGACATGATGTTGTCATAAATGTTCAAGTGATTGAGCACAGACACAATGCGGCTTGATCTATTTACAATGTTATGATTGCACATGATTAAAATTATTCTACAGTTCATTTTTATATGAATATCTTTTTCTCATAATATAATGAATCTGTTTTCATGATTGCACAGTCTTTTTCTATAATATATGTTTGACTATTTAATATTAAATTTCCTTTTTTATTCGTTAGGGAAAAATTGTATTATTACAAGGAATATTTTAAAATATATTTCACATATGATTATGTTTTCACATGTGATTATTATCTAACACTTTTTCAAATATTGATAATTATTCCATTAATAATTCTTTTAGCTCACCACTCCATATGTTTTTTTATTTCCTACGTTATAAATATATGTATAGCATATGATATGTCTAGAAGAAATCATATTATAGTACAATTATGGGTAATTGTTGACAAATATATGAAATTGTATTTTTATATTCCCAATCCCCTAAGACATTACACATTTGGATTATGGGATTTTATGGTTAATTGGAGATGTAATAAAAAATATGGGAATTATTGTAAATAATTTTCATGTCTCATTTGGGTTACATTATTTGGTATCCAAGAAGGTTTTGGTTATTTTTGGGGATTAGTTTAGTTGTTTTTCGTGAGTAGTACTAGAAATGATTAGAGATTCCCCAAGGGATAATTCAAAATATTGGAAATAATACAATTTTTTTAGTAAAGTATACAATGTGTGGTTTCCTTGAATGAAATCCTTTTTTTTTGATGAAAATATGTTGATATAGTATCTTTTTACATGCATTTAAAGTAAATAACCCTAAAAAGATTGTTTTATATTAACATGATATCCACTACATACACAGTTAATGGTCCAAAATACACACATTTTTGACACACTTGGGGTATATGCTTTGGTTGATTAAAATTCTAATTATGAACCATTTTTAAGGATTTAAATGAAATTTGGTGATGTAATATATAATTATAGAAACTAATAGGAATAAAATCATAGATAACTAATGGTAAAATAAATGATTTATACTTTTATCTAATGTATATCATAGTTAAACAGAAATATTCCCAGGTGGAAGTGAAGGTTTCATACAAAATACATCTTTGTATTTAGTTTTCATAGCTCTATAATGATTTATTTAGATATTATCATAACAATTTTGATTTTAGTATTTGGTCTGTAATGAGATCATGAGAAGATGTCATGAAAGGTATGTATCTGTAATCTCTTTAGACTTATAGTTAAATAAGGAGACATATTTGAAAAATCAGTGTAGAGAATCTCAATATATTCCAATTATAAAGGAAATTATGAGCTTTATAGTATGGTTTATTATAGTGTTTTGCAAATTTTATATTTATACACACCATTAATAATTAATGTTAACATGAGATAATTAAAATTACAAGGATGAAATTTATTTACATTTTGGAAAAAAGTAACACCTCAGGTTTCAAGACTAATTATTTTCCATAAACTATATGTATATAATTATATATAAAGTTTTTAATTATTTCTATAGAAAAAAAATTACTAGGAAATAAGTCATTAATGATATTAATCAAATTAACAACACTTTATTCATTCAAAAAGAAAAATTACAACACATTTACATGAAGTAATATATTATATACAATGGGTTAATAAATATTATGTACGATTACAACCCTTGATAGTATATAAATTAAAACGGAAAAATAAATTGAAAAGAATATGGTCTTCATAACTACAAATTCCTCTGGAAAAGATAAATTATTATTAAAAAAATACTAAATATAGAATGATTATTTTCCTTTTAGAAGTGATAAGGGAATGAATGAATAATTTTAGTATGGATTTATATAGGAATAAGCATAACCATTATAAATATATTCATTGAAAATAGAGTCATTGGAAATGTGGTCTTTGGAAATACCATCATTGGAGATATGGTTATTGGATATACATGTATCAAATGGTCTACTAAATTTGTGTATTTTTTGAAATAAATTTAAACTATATATTTTAGAAATGATAAATAATTTTTTCAAATTATAATATTTTATTACAAAACAAATATGCATTAAAAAAATATTATTAAAGGATAATATGATAAAATTAAAATAATAAAAATTAATTTCAATATATTTATTAAATTAAATTTTTAGAATATAAATAATTATTTTTAATTCTATTTTGGTTATGATCAATTAATATTGAATGGATATTATTTAAGAGATATTTTTTAAATATTGTTTCTTTTTATCGTAATAAAAAAATATATAGTTATTTTAATTTAACATATTTTTAATATATAAAAATAATTAAATTATCATTCATCTAATACTTATTATTAGGTATGTAATAAAATGTATCCCCTGATTAGAGGGACCATATGATGTAAGCAGTAATGGATCTACATGCATCCTCCATGTTGATATTCCATTGTACGATGTATAGAGCACATTACAACCCTTATGGGCTAAGTGAACTATCCAGATTGAAGATCATAATAACTTGGAATGTCTATGTAATCTGTATAGGGGAATCTAATAAGATATTATATCATTCACTAATGAATCAATAAATTTTCCCAGGGAATTAATTATTGGTCTTATCTCTAGGACAACTTCCCCATATGCTATAACTCCACTCAAGAAGCATGTTTTGGAAGTGATCGACATTAATGGGGCCATAATGAATAATATATTTACTAAAGGCCTCATCATATAATTTAATATAAATATTTTATAATAGTTATTTTATTAAATTATAGAAATAAGTGGATTTATGATCTCCTTTTTTGATCCTATATATATGAGATCATTCACAGGAATTTCTTCCAACTACCAGTAATGTTTTTGAGTAGACCCTATATTTACCCATGGGGGAAATTAGGTGATCATTAAAACAGTTGGATTAAAAGATAATATCCAATATTAAAATTTCATTTTTCCAACTCACTTGACCCATAAGGTTTATTATTAAAGAGATATGACAAGTCATAAAGGGGACCTCTTAAGATCTTATGATTACATTGAAAGATGCCCAAATGTTTTCCAATAATCAATTCATCCAAATATTATTTAATCACCAAATGAAAATATACAATTTGAGTCTAACACTTGGATAAGGTAGACATCATCTAGTGGTATCCATCATTATACAATTAGATAATGAGAGGGGAATAGTCCAAGATAGGTCCATCTATAGGAGTAATAGTTGCATTAAGATGACATAAAATCCATTGAAGATTAGATAATCCCCTATCAAATCCAGTTAATATACTTTTATTTCCTTAATTATTCATGAAACCACTATATTTTATGCTATGAAAAAAAAGTCTAAAATATTTTTTGAGACCAAAAGATTATAAAATTTTGACATCAATTTCCTGGATTAAAAACACCCACATTTATTCTCTTTATTTTCCTAGATAGTGTTAATAAATCCACTAATGAAACAAGAAAAATATCCTAGAATAAAATATTAATGATCTTAATATAATTATACTTGATACCTCTCTATAAATTTGGGGTAAATGAAGTTAATTGAAAAATAATAATTTGTAATACCACATTTAACTCTAATGAACTCGGATGAGTAACTAACTAATTAAAAAGTGTCATGTTTTATACAAAATATCCTGATTTTTTCATTAGTTATATTGGTATAAAAATAGTTCCTGATGAAAATAATTGATGAAAAAATCTCAATGAGACTGATTTTTTTTTGTTTTCAAGAAAGATCAAGATTTGGAGTTTTAATTCCGTCACCAATTCTATAAATTGTTTACCATTTGTCAAAGACCCTGTACCTCTTACATTCTATATGCAGATGGAAAACCTAATTAAGAGAGGGATTAGCTCCAACAACCCTTTATAATCGAACTTTCAGGGGAATATAATAAACCTCATATAAGGGATTTTTTATTTTTTCTATCATTGATTCCATTAGATCATGAGGGAGAGTAACAGATAAAAAAATAAAAACAATCAATGTTTAAAATTTAATTTTCCTAAAAAAATATTTATTATGTATATTACATTTGAATTTTAAAGTTAATTTTATCATATTTAGAATTTTAAATATATACAGAAAAATCCATAATCATTACATAGAAGTTAGGTAATTTGGGTTGTCTAATATTCTTATAAAAAACAAAATTACCTAGGAAAATATTTAATAAAGGTTAATGAGGTTAAAAGGAGGTATCATAAAAGTTTCTCAATTTTTTTAAATGAACCTAAATCATATACTATAGAGAAGACCATTTTATGGTGATAAATTCAATATTTTATTTCTCACCAACAGTTATTCACTTGACTACTATGTGATTTAATCATTACACCACACCTAATATAGGATTCCAAATAAATTTCTATAATTTAACCAACAAAGGGAGATCAATTCCGCCATATTAAAACCATTATATATATTATAATTCCACTTTAATCAATACCAATTTAAACATCCCTATATATCAATTATATTTTTGGAAGACCATGGTTATAGATAATTTTCCAAGTCCTTTATTTCCAAGAGGTCCTTCAAAAAAATATTCAAGTCTTAAAAAAGAGTATTATCCACTTTAAAAAAAATTATTATTTATCATTCCTGTCCACCATATGCCAAAAATTCTCTAAAAATTATCATAGAATTAGATAATTTTAATTAATATAGTTTAATGTTATTATTTTTTTAGAAAACAATTATCTCTCATCTTTACATCTATTAGAAATTAAAAAGTTTTAAATATTTTGTATAAATTAATTCATAAATTATGTATTTTATCCTTACAATACATATATGATTTTAATGAAATTTAAAAATTAAATTTACGAAATGATTAATATTTTGGAAAAATAAATGAGGTCTTCTATGAATAATTTAAACAAAAAATTCAATTGCCTAAACTGAGAATACTATGAGTAAAAACAATATCTTATTTTGAAATAATATATTCTTATCATTCATTTTCAATTATCTTATTCTTAAAACTCTTCCAAATTTAAATTTTTTAAGTTAATAAAAACTATATAATATAATTATAATTATTAAATAAAAAAATAATCACCTTTATAATCATAGCCATCCATGAATTGAAGTATTTTCTTGTTTAGGGTTGTCTAACCACTAACATGAATGATGATATAAATTTACAACATCAATGACTATGTAAACATAATTATTACTAATATTATATATTAATATGTAAACAATGAACTCATTTTGGTTTTATATTTGTAACATTAATATATAATAAGTTATTAATATACAACCTTTTTTCATTAAAAATTTTGATATCAAGATTTTCATTTATTTCATATTCATGAATCATAAAAAAAATTAACATGAAATGAAATTATAACTTTGAAAATAATTATGGAATAACTATTATAGTACCCTAAATACTCAATTAATGGTTAAATTGATGAAAAATGATTGTATCAACATTAAAATTATGAAAATTCTATAAAAAAAATATATGTTACTAACATTTGATGATGATAATAAACATTAAATAACAAATGAATGTATAATGAATGATTATAATTAAATGGAAGAAAATTTAATATATATGAATGAGGTTATGAAATAAGATTTTATTATTTTTAAGTTTGTTATAAAATATTTTAAAACACTTTTTTGAAGTTAGGAATAAAATGTAAGAGTTATATTATATCAATTTTCTTTAGTTGATACATGTTTCATTTTCACTACTTGTTTTCTTTTTTGTGGTTTAAAATCTATAATAGGAATTTATTTTATAAAACATTTCCCAAAAATTAATTGTTTTAAAAATCCGTTTCATGTTTTCACCTTCATTTTTTTGACACAGATGTACCACAAGCCAAAATGGATTCTCCTCTCAACTTACCATCTCGGAGAAATGTTTCTTATTATACAATGATTTTTATTTATGTTTTTTTTAATCTACCTCTCTGATGTATTATTTAATGATTATATTTTAATTCATTATATTTAAATTTTTGATGACTAGGGTTCCACCAGTGTATATTATATGATATTTCTCTATAAAACAACCTCTATTTTATTATCCCTTAATTGTTTATGAATTTATATAACTTTTTATTTCCACATAGTTCATAATTTACCCAATGTGATTCTTGTAATATGATAAAATCTTACCTATTATTTTTAGTCAAGATTACTTTTATTCTATGTTTAAATTATTCATTTGGTTTTATGTATATTTTTAACTTTACATCTATGATTTTTAAGGTGTTTTTCAAAGAACATGAACTTATTTAAAAAGGAATCCTATTTTAAATTTTTTTATACTTACTGTTTTCAAACATTGACCATATTTTAAAAGTGTAAGAAGAAGTTTTATTTAATTTTTTTAATATAAATTAAATTTATTGGTGTCGTTTATAATTTTATTTAAGAGTCTACCTCTCACTGTTTCCATGAGTTTCCAAATAAATATTTATTCTTTTTATTTAATAAAATATCATATTATAAAATAAAAAGATTCATAAATATAAATGTTATTTCTTATTATTTCAAAACATAAATTTTCATTCTCTTATAAGAGTTTTTTTCATCTATTTAAAATATTTCAATACTTCTTATGATTCATTGAGAATATAATCCAATGATATCATTCACCATCTTTTCCAGATGGATTATGATAATATATGATGTATTTTCTAAAGGAACTTTCTTCTTTCCCATGGGTTAATTACGGTATTTTTAATTAATATTATTTCCATGTGTCACATATATGTATAGTTTTCGTTTTCTTATCAGTGGTCCTAGAATTACATAGTCCAGCAAATAATATGGCAAATAAAAGAATCAATAGATGACTAGGAATGAGGAGTATGCCCAAACCCTTGAGGGACTCTATCCACTAATTGATGGGTGGATATGAAATTACATAGCCTCCAGTTCATTAGTTAAAGACTTATATCTCATTATCTGGCATGTCATTATTGGGGAGAAAAACCAATCCACTGTGGAACTCTATTTACTAAGTGATAATGGTCATTTCAGTGATCTTCAATAGAAGAACTTATTTTTTATGGTTTTTTATTTATTATATTCCAATTTCAATGTTATGTTTTCATGGATTATGGATATTCCCTCATGTATTCACAGTCTTATTACTCATATATTGTGTTATTCCAAAATATGTATTCCTTGAAAAATGACTTGTGATATATTCATTGGTTGGTATGATTATATTATTTTATGTTCATACACATTGATTATGTTATCATACCCACATATTTATCTTATTCTAAAATTTTATCATAATTTTTTCACATATATACCCGTACTAAGAATCTAATCTCACCCATCTTTATTTTTCCATTCCTCATGTTGTGATATAGAAAATTATGATTGATATTTATAAATGTGTCTCATGTGATCATCCCATTTGTGGGATATATTTAATATGTTTTATACTAAGTTGACTATGTTTATAGTATCTAAATACACTAAACCATCTTATTTTGAGGTGTTTTTAGAGTTAAATGTATTGAATATTCACAAAAAATGATTTAATATTCATTTATGAATTGATAGGGTCACCTCACTCAATATTAATATT
The DNA here is from genome assembly GCA_963277665.1 of Viscum album. NCBI lineage: Eukaryota > Viridiplantae > Streptophyta > Magnoliopsida > Santalales > Viscaceae > Viscum > Viscum album. The sequence goes on from OY728160.1 coordinate 1,210,621,021, forward strand.
ATTTATCAATTAGTAACATCCATAAAATTAATAATTGTTCATGAATGTTAATTAGATACACCTTAACCATATACTTAATAGTGATGAACTAATCTTCACTATAAACATTAAAATAACTCAAAATAATAAAAAAAATAATGAAAAAAACATTTAAAATTAGAAACTCCACCTAAATACCATTATTGTAATGTAGTTTGTTTTAAAATTTCTTAATAAATTCATCTTCATAATCATAGTAGTAAATATAGTTTCTATAGTCGTTTTACACATAAATATTTTTTTAAAATTAATAAATTACATTGATATAGTTCTAAAATAATGTAATATGTTTTTAAATTTTTTCCCACTATTGATCTTAAAGTAGGTTTTCATGAAATTTGACACACAAATCATGATTCATTAGAGGTTGTTATTTTTATAGAAGAAACCAACAACAGATTTACATTTGTGTTTTTTTGTATAAAATATCACCAAAATAATGAAATATCTCTTGATTGGATTATTAGGTAAAAAATAGGGTAAACTATTGTGAACAACACATGATTTTTTTCATTTGAAATAGTTATTCAATTTTATTGTTCTATGGACACCATGGTGTTACTGAGATTACCTATCAATAAAATTTTTATGAGTGATTTGATTTATTAATATTTTATGAATTTATTTGAAACTAAAAATATACAAAACCCAAGGATTGAGGACTCATTATAATTCCTAAAAGTATTTATCAATAATTATGAAGAATGTTTTTCTACTATTTAAAAAAAATAAAAATAATTTTCAAATAATGCATACATAATATTAATCAAAATAAGAAACATTTATTCATTTATTGATGAATATTATAACAAAAATTTAAGAAACCGTGTATTACATACCAAGGATTATTACATATCAAGGATAGTTAAATCCCTTAAGTGAATAAAATAATATGGGGTAATAAATATAAAATAATAATATCTAAATAATAAGGAAATCCATTAGATCATCTTTGCACTTGAGAATCACCATGGGTTTAAGTAAACCAATAATTAAAAGGAAAATCATAAAATGAAAAATAATTATGTAAAATTCGTAATATGGGATGCAGATTTTTATTGGAGAATTGATGATGGAATAAATGAATAATTTTAGTTGGGATATATATAGAAAAAATCATGACCACAATAGAAATAGTCATATGAAATATGGTCATCATTAATATAGTTATAGAAAATATAGCCAATAGACATATGTTCATTGGATATAAATTTATCCAATATCCATAATAAAGTTATGTATTGTTGATAAAATATAAAAATGATATATTTTAAATATTATAAAAACTATAAAACTATAATATTTAATTAAAATATTTATTTCTGAAAAATATGGGTTAAAATACTATTAAAAAGGAAAAATATATTAAAATTAAAATAAATATTTTAATTTCAATATACTTTTAAATAAAAATTATTAGAACAAAGATAATTAATTCTAATTATTTTTTGGTTTTGATAATTTAATATAAATGAGATACCATTAAAGAACTATATTTTTATAACTGTTGTATATTTGTAACTTAATAAAAAATATCTAAGAAATAATTCTTTTAATGAAACATTATTATAATGTATATATATAAAAACATTTACATTTATTCAATAGTTTTTACAAGTAATGTAATAAGTATAAATCTATTTTATTATTAGAAGATAAATTTTTCAAAAAATTGTTTTTTAGTGCTCTAGGCAATTATAATTAGAGTAATTTTTTTAAAATCTAGAAATTGTGTCTAATAAAATGGTTGTAATATTACTAATCATCATATACAAATATAGTAATAATTTAAATTTAATTTTTATTCTAAAATCTAAGTTACCCAAATAAATATCAGTTACCGATATAAAACAGTTATTTTTAAAAGAGTACTTTTAATTACCATTGAGAAATTTTTAGAAAATAAATACATATATTTTCAAACATGAAATTAATATGATATTAAATATATATTAAAAAATAACACTAATTAAATTATTAATTTATAGTAAATGAGAATAAAAATAATTAATGCATAAAAAATTCATTTTTAATATATAAACATTTTTCTATATAATATGCTTTAATTTAAAAGTAAATATTCTAAATTTTATAATTTAAAATATATTAAATGGAGCCAAAATTTCGTATCATCATGTAAAAATATGGTAACAATGGCCACAATATATATTTAATAATATAATAATTACAATAGTAGAAATTTCAATAGGTTAATTAGGGTAAAGAGTGGTTACTTCAACTTGTTTTAATTTTAATATATTTACATGATAATTAGACCTTATAAAAGACAATTTTTTAGTTATAATGAAATATATAGATTTATTACCAACCTTTACTCACCTAATTCAACTAAATCTCATGTTATTCTATCTTTACCTCTCACCTAACTATCAATTCCCAAGAAATGTTCTTATTTTTCACCTATAAAAAGATCTCAATTCCACACAATTAAAGCCATAATCATCCTTGGAAATTTACTTAAACCTATACCAATATTACCTCACATGTATCCCCTTTAAATTTTTAATCCATTTATTAAAACACAGTTTCTCACATTCTCTATTTTCAATGGGTACTTTAATAAAATATTCAAACTCTCAATGTAAGTTTTATCCAATCCCTAACTGTTTGTTCGTTATTTTTCTCATTCTCTCTCATCCAAAACATATTTAGACCATACTAATATAATGAAATATATATAATTATTATAATAAAAAAATTTGTCTTTATGTATCTTCTATTATATATCTCCCTCCCATACCTTCAAAAAAATGAAAACGTTATTAGCATTACAAGTGGACTTCCACCTCCATTAATGATATATTTCATTTTTCATTACGACTATTTATGGTTGGTTATGAAAAATTATTTAATTGATAAAAATTATATTTATGAAATGATTAATATTCTATGAAGTTCATATTAATATTTTAAATCATTATTAATATACATCCTTTTTCCATTAAAAACTAAAAAATAATATTGTCTGTGATTTCCTCTTCATAAATTATAATAGAAGGTCCTATAAAATTAAAGTTTAAATTTATAAATAATTATGGAACATATATTATTATTAATTATATAACCATAAAATTTTTAAATTCTTGTCTAATTTTGGAATCAATGTTTGCATAAGAAATCCTATGTGAAACAATCAAAATCCATAACATCTGATAATTAAAATAAAAAATAAGTAACTACTAAATGTATAATTAGTGATTATAATTAAATATAAAAATTATAATATATATTAACAAGCTTATAAAAATAATAATAAAATATATATGTTTATTATACATGAGGATAAATTGTTTTCATGGAAATCAAGAGTAATGGTAGGGGATTTCTTCACAATTATACTTTATTGAGTCATGTTTTCATATTTTCACATATTTTTATATTTTTTGCACCAACTAAACATTGCTTTCCACTCATGTTAATAAATTTTCATTCATGTGATTTAAAATTCTGTTCATTAATCCCACCTTCTAACTATTTTGATTCAATTTATATTAAATTCATAAGTGTTTTATATCTCAACTCCATTTCGTTGAGTTATAAGTTTTATTATTGAACTTCAATCTTCTATTTTTCATTTATTCGAAAGAAAAATTTATTATGTGGAACATTTTGTTTCTCAATGTGTGAAAATTAAATTTTTTAATCAAATATTATTCCTTGATGAATATATTTAATATAAATGTATTACATAGTTATTAATGATTCTCAACCTCTTAAAAGACTATTATTATTTTATATCCATATCATTTCATTCAGAAAATTGTTATAATTTCTTATTTTTAAATATAAATACATATTTTATATTATTATTTAAAATTTTCATTATCTATTTTCTCAAATAAGATTTATTTTGTTTAAAGATGTGGGATTTTGTTAATAAATTTTAAAATATTAAAGGTTCTTCCTTTCTGGATCATATATTTTATATTCAACTCAACATTTCTCTAGAAAACGTTCATGTATTTTATAGGGATCCATTATTGAGAATAAATTCTATTTATTTTTGAAAGAAATGTTACCATAAACTTATTAAAAAAAATTGAAGTCGGCATATAACTTTGTCTTTACGATAGTGTTAAAAATGTATTTACAAAACTATTATGTTGATTTGCCTTCCATTTTTATATTTATCTAAAAAATATCTATATCAATTTAATTACTATTTCATGAATCATCCTCTATATTTATTTTCTAATAATCATCTCATTTGAATGAATCTTGGGTATTAACTAATCTAACACTTTGGTTCTTTTAATGTGATAACATTTGGAAATGTTACCAACCCAATTTTTATTCCATAGAATTTTCTTGATATGATATATGATTGATTTTTTATGGAACACATGCATTCATATTATTATTATGATATATTTCTGGGTCCTATATATCCCTTTAATGTAAGGGATAAGTTTTTACATATCAAGAGTTAACTATTTTGAGAATAGACACGGTGTGGTTAGCTATGTTGACAAGATTCGGTACATAAGTGATATGGTTAGATATTTTCATATGATTCATCATGAACATGATACGTTTATATATTTCACAATATTGAGCATGAACACTATGTTTTTATCTATGTTTATATGAATTAGCATGGAAATGATGTTGTTATAAATATTCAAGTGATTGAGCACGAACACAATGTGGCTTGATCTATTTACGATGATATGATTTCACATTATTCCAATTATGCTACAGTTCTTTTTTATATGCATATGTTATTCGCATAGTATCATGAATATTTTCCCATGGTTACACACTCTTATTCTATAATATATGTTTGACCATTTAATATTAAATTTCCTTCTATTATTCCTTATGGAGAAATATTATTATTCTAAGTCATGTTTTAAAATATATTTCCCACATGATTATGTTTTCTCATATGATTATTATCAAACCCTTGGTGAAATATCAATAATTATTCCATTATTAAGGGTTTGAGCTCACCACTCCTTGTGTTATTTTTTATTTCATACGTTATAAATATATGTATAACATATGAGATGTCTTGAAGGAATCCTATTATGGTACTATTATTTGGAAATGATCACAAATATTTGAAATTGTAATTTTATATTCCTAATCTCCAAAGACATAACACATTTGGACTTTGGGATTTTGTGGTTAATGTGATATGTAATATAAAATATTGGAATTATTGTAAAAAATATTCATGTATCGTTTCGGTTACCTTATTTGGTTTCCAAGAAGGTTTTATTTATTTATGGGGATTAGTTTATTTGTTTTTTTGGAGTTGTACTAGAAAGAATTAGTGAAATCCCTAACGATATTTCAAAATATTGGAAACAATCCGATTTTTAGTAAAGTATATAACATGTGGTATCCTTGAATGAAATCCATTTTTGGATAAAAATATGTTGATATAGGCTCATTTACATGCATTTAAAGTAAAGATCCCTAAAAAGGTTTGTTTTTTATTAACATGATCTCTACTCCATACACAATTAATGGGACAAACTACACACACATTTGACACTCTTTGGGGATATTCTTTGGTTGATTAAAATTATAATTTTGAACCATTGTAAATGATTTAAATGAATGTTGGTGATGTAATATATAATTTTAGAAACTAATAGGAATACAATCATGGATAACCAATGTTAAAATAAAGGAGTCATATGTTTATCCAATGTATGTCATAGTTGAACCAAAATATTCATAGTTTGAAGTGAAGTTTTCATAGATAATACATCTTTGTATTTTTTTTAAAATGAATATAATGATTTATTTAGATATTATAAAAAAAATTTGTTTTTAGTATTCAGTTTGAAATGAGATCATGAGAAGATGTTGTGAAAGCTTTGTATCTGTAATCTCTTTAGACTTATAGTTAAATAAGGAGACATATTTGAAAAATCATGGTAGGGAATCTCAATATATTCTAATTATAAAGGCAATTATGATATTTATAGTATTATTTATTATTGTGTTTTGGAAATTTTTTACTTACTCACACCATTAATACTTAATATTAACTTGTAATAATTAAAATTACAAGGATACAATTTATTTACATGTTCAGAAAAAGTTACACCTCAGGTTTCAAGACTAATTATTTTACATAAATTATATTAATATAATTCCATATAATGTTTTTAATTGTTTCTAAAGAAATAAAAATGATTAGGAAATATGTCATAAATGATATTAATCAAACTAACAACACTTTATTCATTCAAAAAAGAAAAATTACAACATAGTTACATGAAAACGTATATTATATACAATGGGTTGTTAAAAATTATGTATGATTATAACCCTTGATATTGTATAAAATAAAAGGGAATAATAAAGTGAAAAGAATATGGTTTTCATAACTAGGAAACCCTCTGGATAATATTAACCCTTTAGAATGGAAATGAGTTAAACTAAACCAGCAATGGGAATTAGAATCCTTAAAAGATAAATTATTATTAAAAATACTTAATATTGAATGATAATTTTTCTTTTAGAAGTGATAAGGGAATGAATTAATAATTTTAGTATGGGTTTATATAGGAATAATCATAACCATTATAAATATAGTCATTAAAAATAGAGTCATCAGAAATATGGTCTTTGGAAATACCATAATTGGATATATGGTTATTGGATATACATGTATCAATGGGTATGCTAAATTTGTGTATTTTTTGAAATAAATTAAACCTATATATTTTAGAAATGATTAATAATATATATGAATTAAAATATTTAATTGAAATATTTCATTACTAAAAAATATACATTAAAAAATATTATTAAAGGATAATATGTTAAAAAAAATTAATGTCAATATATTTATTCTATTAAATTATTAGAATATAAATAATTATTTTTAATTCTGTTTTGTTTACGATCAATTAATATAGAATGGATATTTTTGAAGAGACGTTTTTTTAAATAATGTTTCTTTTTATCATAATAAAAAATAATATATTGTTATTTTAATTAAACTTATTGATAATATATAAAAAGAAATAAATAATCATTCATCCATTGCTTATTACTAGGTACGTTATAAAAATAAATATGTTTTATCCTTAAAACAAATGTTTTTTTATTTTCTTTTTTTAGGTGTTCATTTCACTTGTATTAAGATTAATTTTTATCAAATCTAAACATTAATTACAATAAAATAGATTTAATATTACTAAACTAAATTTATAGATTTTATAATATTTTCATTTTCATTTTTAACATAAAAACATGTTAACCAAAGTAAATATTAGTTACCATAGAAAATTGGTAATTTTTTAAAGAGTTTTTTAACTATTGTGTAATTTTAAAAATTTAAATGGTTCTCTTTTAACTAATTACATTAATATGATGTTGTAATATATAAAAAAATATATTATGAATCATCGTGTTAGTAATTGATAGAAATAAATAATAAAAACACATATTGTATAAAATGTAATTTCCTATAAAAAAATTTCTATAAATTATGTATTAATTTAAAAGATATTTTTCTCAAAATGTATTTAGATTAAATATAGTACAAATTGGGAATCATCACTTCCAAATTTTTTAATAATGTTCATAATATTTATTTTTTAAGACAATAATTTCCATGTTAGAAATTTAATCAAGGTAAAATATAGTGAAAATAAGTTCAATATCCATACCCAAATTTCTAACCAAACTTTTCTCATAGTACACTCTTGGGATTCCACACATACCCATAACATAACATTAAATTAAATAGAAAAGTCGATTTTTTTTCTCCAATTGAAGGAGCTCACTGACAACCACTTCAAGCCACCATTATCCATAGATATTTCCTTTATCATATTCCAAATTTACCTCCCATTAAATCAAATTACACTTTTTTTCAACCCTTGGTTTCAAAAAATATGCCAATATACCTCCCATTTTTAAGGAATAGAAAATTGTTCGCTCTAGAGGAGAAAGATGGAATTTTAGGAGATTTTTATTTTGTAACTTGTGTCTCATATGTGGTGTATATTTTTTGATATGGTTGTTGTGGTTTTAACCTAGTTTCAGAACTACAGAGTGGCATCTAGTTTTGATGATTCTTGTTATTTTTTAATAGTTTTGGTGTGGATCATCGACTAAGGTGTGGAGGTTGGAAGGTCATGTTTATGTCGATCAGACAATTTGAAGGTCACTATGTCATAGAGTAGTGGTTGTAACATAGTTACAATGTGAGGGATTAGAGGATATAGTGTAGTCATGGCCATTAATTCATGGTCCATTTTTCCCTATACTATATTATTCATCATTATCCATGAGAAAAATTCCAGATGCACTTTTAATAAAGTACCACTATGGCATGGAAAACTCCATTTTTTCAAATTCCATTTCATTCATGGTAAAAATTGCATAGTATCCCTATGTGTTGTATCATGATGCTTGTTTTTCAAATTGACTATAAATTCTAAAGGCCCCAATAAATCATATTTCTCTTAGAATTTCTTTTCTATCTTTGGGTGATTCTAGGGATTCATCACAAGATCTTCCATCCCCTAAGCCCAGGGATTTATTCGCGACACTAAAGGATTAACTCTTAGTAATTATAAGTGAGATTCCCTCCCATTCTTATCGATTTCCTCCATTATCTTGTCATTAATCACATATCTATGCCTATGTCTCTATCCTTAGGTGGGAACATGATCTAGATTCTCAATTATGATGGATTAAGATTGGTTTTAAGGGTCATTGGTGTGAAATCATGATCAAATTGCTGCAAGAACATGATTTAGCTATTAGACCTTAGTAAACATTGGTGTTGATGTCAATATTCTTGAGGTAGAAAGTTATTTACCATATATTTCCCATTTATATGATCATTATCATGATTCTATGTTGTACGCTTATATTATTTAGAAAATTATTTAGTTTAATCAAATGTGTGTTCATGTGTACCCCATGAGACCATGTTTTATGTTTGGCAACATTATTTTTCATTTGTATCTCATGAGACCCATGTATTACTTAGATCACATGTGTATTTTTGTACGAGTACCAATGTACATTATTAATATGCTATGTTTTACCTCTGTATTTTATTACATTTTATGTGTGATTTATGGATGATTGAGGTTTTTCTTCTAACAGAAAATGATAGGTGGTATTTCATAGCTTGGTTATCTCTTATAGGGGCATGTTGACATATATTAATAATAATTATGGATCAAGACATAGGGTAGAAGAATAAATGCCTTGAGGCTTGACCAAAGGTAGTGTCTGGATTTGTTGAATATATGGACTAACCTAAGGTATAAATGTGATTTGATGGAATTTTGGTATGACCTCTGGTCGTATTGGGTATTGATATCATTATGAACTGACTGAAGACTCATAAGTCTTTTGGATACTAAGATTTATTATCTTTAAGATTATTACAAGATACATGTAGTTACTATGTGGTCTAATTAACTTAAAAAAATATATTGTGATCATCCTTTCATAATGGATCTATGTATGGTGCAATTATGGGTTTTTGGTGACTTGGTCAGTGTATGAGTACTCGATACATTATTTTATGGTGTTTGTTTTCACATTTATTTGTTATAATTTTTATACAATAGTTATGAATGTGCAGTCATATTAATTATGAATTGTTAGTTTCTTACTATGTTTATCATATAATTTACATGGGAATATTGATTCATGTGTAGAGTTCAGGTTTAATTACCCATAAAAGGGAAAGGCCAAAGTGATAATGAGCTAGGAGACATAGAATTTTGTTTGGAGGTGGTACCAGGATGGAATTCAGTTTGATTCCATAGTGCTTTCTTAGCGTACCTATCTTGATCACACTCTTGTCTTCCCTACCACATTGGGATCCTAGGTATTGTTATTATATATGAATTGAGATACATTTCATGTCTGCCAATGAGCTAGTACTCAAGTGGTACAAGCTCTTTCATGGAATTAAAAAGACCCACGATCGAATCTGGGCAGGGAGAAATTTCTGGGGTAATGTTGCAGCAGGGTAGCAGGGCACTGTAGCAGTGGAGAAACTGTTGTAGCGGTGACACTGTAGTGATGGAGGCACTATAGTAGGAACTGTAGCGGCGGTGGTACTATAGAAGGTACTGTAGTAGTCAGGGTATTGTAGCAGTAGTATTCACTAAGGGGTCCTTTGGGCCTAATAATTTGATTTTAAGCCTAGTATTCAGGCCACTTGGAATGGGGCCTTCATTCTATGTAATGGTTCTCCCTATACCCAGCCAAAAATAGGTATTTTTTTAAAAATAAAATGAGGATTTAGGACCTACCTTTAAAAAAAGATACATTTCATGTCATTGATTATTAGATTTCTTATATATTCCACTATATTGTTATATGTTTTCATTTATATGTTCCTTTTTTGATACTAATGGTGTATTATCCCCATTTATGAGACCCTCATTAATATTTGAAAACCTCCTCCTAATGGAGAGGGGAAAATGAGGCCATGTAACACTATGTCTGTTGCTCATTGATTTGGGTTTGAGAATTATAAAGTGGTATCATGGGGGGTTTCCTTTATTTTCTATTTTTTCTCTTTAGGTTATGTTAAAAATGATATAGGATATGTGGAATATGTTAAGGGTAGTTTCCATGTTCATTACTCACTCTAATGTAAGGAACCTATGAGTTTCCAGTGATGGGATTATAGTTACGGTTTTTTATGGATTTGGGTGAATTCATACATCATTAGTAGGCACATTGGATCACATTTAATATATATATATATATATATTGAGTGTTTTATAGTAGTTCATTAAATAAACTTCTTGATTTTTGATAACTATTATGTAATATATTTGTGTTGTAATTAGTTAATTGAACATCATCATGTTGTATATATATATATGGTTTGACTAACTTTTAGGTATGAATAACTAACATCTTGTTTTGAGTATCTTACAATGATGGGTCTTATATATAATTTATTTTTTGTGCATATAAATTTCTTTGGGTGTTTTCTAAGTAAATATTTATAGCTGTTATATGAATATGTTGAAATTTCAGATCATAATTCACCAATGTCTTCTTATAAGAACACAAAGAGTAGCGGGTTAAGAATATCTACCAAGGAAGGATATGCTGGTTCTACCAATATACAGGGAAGAGAATTATCATGAACCCACATTAATTGTTTAGGAATAAGGTACATTTCATCCATGATCCTTTTGTATGGTTCATGTTCATGGTGGATGAGTTTCCAAGGCTATAGTTGACAATTATTGGGACTTTTAACTATAGTACCATCCATCCTTTCAGGTCACCAAAGAAACTTAGGATATTGAGGACAATATTGAATTCATTAGGGGAACCATTGATTATATGGACACTATATAATACTTCCAATTGATGATGGATGACTTTATGATTAATATAAAAACAAGGAGGTTGTGAGGTGTTATGAATTATTATGGGATGCATGAATTTTTAATGTGGATGAAATTCAAAAACATTTTGTTCAATGATTTATTTTTTATTATGATAAATCTATTCCATGCGTAGGAGTTATGGAGCTCCAATAGGCAGAAATGTTGGTATCTACTTATACTACATTTTTCATATAGTTTTTTTTACTTCCACTAATATATAAGATGTGGATGAGGTTAAGAAGAACAAAAATTTCAACATTAGCCTCTAACCAAATATGGACCATCATGTTACGAATTTATATCTAATGAAAAACCCAAAGCTGCTTCTCATGTCCTTAAAGATTGAGAAGGGTCTAGACTGGGAAATATATTCATGTATTCTTTTATCTTGTAGTGGAATTCTCATTTATACTTCATGTGGTTGGGAGAGGGAGGTATGGGATTCATGTGAAGGAAAAAATAGTTGTATCAAGTAGAGAAGAGTCTTTTCAACACCTTATGTTGATCATGTAAGTCCCTAGTGTTTCAACTATAGATGAACTGCAAATTATCATAAATTATACCCAGTACCATAAATAAAATATCTTTTGTGCTAAAAATTGGGAAGTATTCTGCAATTATATGTGATGTATATATAGAAAGATTCTTGTAGGGGTGAGGAACAAATGTGGTTTGTGACCCAATTGTCATGTCGAGGTCCTTAGCAATATCATCAGACCCATCATACATTAGCGACCCGTGAATGTTATGTGCCTTGATTTTAGGCATCTGGATCCAATTATGGAAGAATTTTTATAATGCACTAGGTTATATCTATTAGGGAATATGTGACATTGACTATTCATGGTTCTGTATTCATCATATCTATATTTTCTACTACTTTTTTGATATAAGAGTTTCTTACTCATTCATATTTATTGATTTTGTTATTTCAATAGAGTTAATTGTTAGGTTGTCTTCTAAGACTCTCTCTCTCTCCTGATATTCCCTTAGGAAGAAAAGTATATTGTCTCCAGTGATGTCCTGTGTGTCCCGTATTTGTTTTCATCTATGGAAATTTATGATAATTCATGATCTTAGATATGGATAGTTTCAATGTGATATTCAAAATGTCTTGTTTGACCATTTATAAAATATTAATCAACTATTATTGGAGATATGTATATTTTACCATGTCACGAGTATAGAGGTTTTTTCTCACCAATGAGTGGAAGCTTGGAGTTGGTAGGATGGGTCCATACATAAGTATGCTTTGAGAGATCATGATGCAAGTATCAAGACTGGAACTGATAGCTGATTCTATAGTTGTAACTTCTATCTTTCTTTCATTCATGGATTTTTATCAGGACATATTTCTTGATGACTTTTTAGGTCTTCCTCCTTACAGGATAATTGATATTTATATTGATCTTGTACATGGGGTGAAAATGATAATGATTCCTCCTTATCATATATCAGCAAATAATTTGAGGGAGCTAATGGTAATATATATGATTGGGAGGAAATGCGATTTATCCGAAAGAATGCATCTCTATGGGGTGATTTAAAGTTGTTTTCCAAGAATAAAGACCATAGTCCATGTCTTTTTGGAATAATAGAATCTAAATTTAGTAATGGTGAATAACAAGTACACTTTACTAAGGTCTAATGAACCATTTGATCAATTATTGGGATCCTAGAGGTTTTCTAAGATCCATATTTGTTCAAGATACCAAAATTCATGGTTTAATGAAGAGGATATTCCTAGGAAAACATTTTGTATTAAACATACATTGTATGAGTAACAAGTCATGAATTTTGGGCTGAAAATATTTCCATAGAATTTCATGTCAACCATGGATAGTATTTCCCATCCATATCTTGACTCTTTCATTACTATGTTAGCGGGTGATATCTTGATATACTCGAAAACATTAGATATACTTCATGGGAACCTAGACAGTATTTTTAGATCACTTTAATCACTTCAAATTTACAAAAAATATCAAAGTTTCACTTCTAGATTTAATATTTTTGTTTTCATGTCCATGCGATTTTCATGGAAAGTATATTTTTGGACATAGAGAAGGTAATGGTTTCAAAGTATTTTTCACAACCCAAAAATAATTTTTATATTACTAAATTACAGGGCTTGATGGGTATTTTTGATGCTTCATCCAAGACTTATCCAGTTTGAAAATACCAAGGATAGAGATAACCAATACTGGGGAGAAGTTCGAATGGTATAATCAGTATGAAAAGGTACTCCTAAATCTGAAGATAATAATGATTAAAGCTCTAGTTTTGACTCATCCGGATCCTAGTATTGGATATATGCTATATTATGATCCCATTAGTGTTGGTTTGGGGTCTTTGTTTATATATAGTGGTCCGGTAGTTTCTTATGGGTCGCATCAACTATGTCCCCATTAGTGAAACAACATAATTCTTGACTTAGAGTTAGGAGATGTGGTCCATTCCATGAAGTGTTGGAGACACTATCAATTTTGTGAAAGATTTTTCATCTATATAATCCAATGAGTAGTTGATATATCTTTTCTTACTGGAATCTAAACTTGAAGAAGAGGCATTGGGAGGATTATTTATGGAAATTCAGCTTTGAGATGACCTTTTCTCTAGGGAATGGTAATCTCATTGTTAAAACTCTATTTTGGGAAAAAATATGCAAAATGGGATCTTGGTGACTAATATACATATGAGGAATGCTTCCTAGAGAGTTTGATGGTTGAGTGTCTTTTCGATGATCTGATTATCATGGATTTATGAAATGTACATATTTGGTTTTCATTTTTTCTTTAGTGGAATGAGTAATGACTAAAATGTAGATTAATATCGAGTGCATAATGATGAATGGGTTCTTGGTGGTGATGATGGGGTCCTAAGGTGATACTTGGATGATGAAAACTTGATTTACATTCATGAGAGGGTTGTAGTGCTAGTTTCCATGAGGTAGGAGATGATGAGAGGCTGACATGTTCAAAGTTTATAGTGCATCTATGTTACAAAATTATGTTCCATGAAATCCAAAATCTATTTTTGTGTTCTCAAATGAAGAGGGATGTCATCAGGTTTGTTTTGTAATGCCTTATCTTCCAAAGTATAAAAGATGAGAATGAAATTCCTAGTTGTTTTCATCATCCACGTATAGTTCCCATGTGGAAGTGGGTATACATGATGATGGACTTTATGATGCGGTTACCTAGTACCTTGAAGAGTCATGACGTTATTTGAGTGGTAGTTGATCACATTGAAAAAATCATTACTTCATACCGATTTGTGAAACCCTTTTAGTAGATGAATTGAGGAATATATATATATATGGGATATTCTATACTTTATTGTAGATAATTTCATAATCATATTAGATAGTAATTGATGTTTCAGTTAATTTTTTTGTGCAGATTATAGAAGGATTTGGGTACCTAGCTGAAACTGAGTACAACTTATCATCTATAGATTGGTGGACAGTTAAAGATAATGATTCATATTTTAGAGGATATACATTGGGAATGTGTTATAAACGTTATTGGATCTTTTGTTAATTACCTAGCCTAATTTTAGTTTGAATACAATAATATATTCCATTCTTCTATTTAGATTTTACCTTTTGAGGCTTCTTACAGTCAGCCATCTTGATCAATGTTGTGTTTAAACAAGGTGGGTGAGTCCTTAATTGTATTGTTATGTTTTGTACTAGAGACCATTGCGAGAGTTCAGTTGATTATTAAGAGGTTATTCATTAATCAGATCAGTTAATGATCATATGCCGGTAAGAGGAGGCAACCCATAGAGTTTTTGCGGGAAAATATGTTCTCTTACAAGTGACTCCTTGACTAGGGAATCAACGATTGCGAAATCAACATAAGTCAGCACCATGATTCATTGGACCAATCAAGATTACTTAGAATATCATGATAGTTTCCTACCATTTATATGTTTCTCTAATATACCACGGTATGCAACATGTATTTCATGTCTCTATGATTTGGAGGCACATGGCCAATACTACACATGTGATAAACTATGAGGACATTGATTTTGAGCCTGAATCAACATTTTAGGAGCACCTGGTATAGATCCAATACCATGGAAAGAAGCTATCATAGGGAAATATGACTCCACTTTTTAGATTTATGTGGCAGTATGGACTGATACAAGAGGAGATATGCATGTGGGATTCAAATATATAGACCCAATTTCCCAGGTTGTTTAAACAAAAAGATAAAAGGTTCTTTTTTATGATGAGAATTTGTTAGTGGGGAATTTTATTAAAACGATTGTTTTTTTGAGGAATGTCCTAGGGTTATTTCTAGAGGATATATCGGGAGGATGAATTTTTTTCGGTTAGAACTCATTTGTATAATGTGGTGGTTCTTTTCATCATGGAGGCTAGATGGTTAGAAGTATTTGAATTAAATGATGGTTTTTACTACTCTTGTTATTTTCTCATATTTTTTTCATGTATAATTGGATGTGGCATAGAGTTGGAATGTGAAATTTATATGGTTATTCAAATTTGAGGGTCACTTCATAGTGGAGTAGTGGTTATAGTGTAGTGACCTTATGTTGAATTAGATATTGCGATGTATTGATGGTCATTGAATTGTGGACCCTTTTCACTAGTTTATAGGATATCATCATTGAACATTGAATATATTTCAAATAATATTCTCTTCCAAGAACCACTTTTTCATATTCAACTCCCTTACATTGCGATCCTTTTTATTTTGGGGTGCATTTTTGTGTAACCATTTATGCCACACCATGAATCCAATTTTTCAATATTTTCTATATATTACTATGTCCCCTAGAACTCAGCATTCTCATATCCTCATCACATGAACTTTGTTTTAAAATAAGTCTTCTTCAATATATCGTTCATGTCCTAAAACTGAGCTTCATTCCCAACATTATATGATGAATTATTGAAGATTCTATGCAATATCTGTCTTGTTCTACTTGGTTTTACTCCCTTCCCTCTTAATGAATAAAAAATACGAAGAAAATGTAACTGTATCCTTCTTTGATCTTGACCAAGAATAAAATTTATGATAAATTGGTATTGGTTATCATGATCCTTGTAATATAGTCTTCATCCAATTATGATTATGATTTGTCTATTGGCCCATGGAAAATCATGGAATTTATATCGATGTTCTTGAGGTGGGATGTTCCATACCATGTAGAGGCTTCTTATGTTATTTTTATAATTATTTGATGTTATGTGCTTATAATAATTAGACAATTGTTGAGTTTTATCCCATGTGTGTGTGTGGATCATAAGAAAATGTTAGATTTTTTACCATATGTCCGTGTCTAGAGCCCATGAGAACAATGTTTGAGTTTGAAAAAATGTGTGTGTGTTTGTCAAAAATGATGCTCATTATTGATATGTTATACTATAACTTTATATTTTATTCCCCATTACGTGTGATGAATTTTCTTTTGATATTTTTATTCTAGAATAAAATTTCATGTGGATCATCATAACTTCTTTATCCCTTAGAGAGGGAGCATGTTGACATGTGACGATAAAAAAAAATTGATCAAGACATTTATAACAGGTATGATGGCCTTGGGAATTGGCACGAGGTAGTGTTGATATAAAACAAAAATGTATCTTCACCAAAGGGTTACATGGGATATGATGGCATTTTGGTCTAACTCATGATTTTTATGGGGTTCGATGGCCTTGTGGCCCGACTTCAAACTCATTAGACTTAAGGAAATTGAGATTTGGTAGGCTTATTGTTATTGTGGGATATATGTGGTGACCATGTGGTTGAATATTTAATAGGGATTTTTTGTGCTCATCCTTATGTAATGGATTCATAGTGGGTGTTACCATGGTTTTTTGTTCCTTTTACAATGCATGTCCACTTTATACAAGAATTTTTGTTATTTACTTGAACATTTATTTATTATCATACAACACTTATTATGAATGTTCACTCATGATAAAGATGCATTGGTGGTGTTTAAATGTGTTAACATCACTCCCTATAAAATAAAATTTATTTTTCAGAATATATCATCATCATGAATACATGAAATGGAATGGTCTAAGTTACTAGCAGGTAGGGGATGGATCATGGTGTTTTCTATCAATATCGAGACAGACTCTGGAGTGATGGAATAGTTTTTTATGTACATAATTTTCTTACACGTCCTCTTTTTTTCCCTTCCAAATTGGGGTACCTTGGTTTAATATTATATGTGAATTAATATTAATTACATTCCATTGTTTATAAAATTACATATTTATTCATTTTTGATATTCTGTGTTCTCATTTATACTTGTATTTGTTGATATTGAGGGTATAGTCTCCCCAATGATGGCATTTGAACCCTTTTTACTAGTTATAGACCACTTTTAGGAGGGTGTCATTCATGAGGCTAGGGAGTTACACTCAAGTCCTATATTTCTAAGGAGTCCTTCAAGAGAAATTTCAAACTCTCCACATGAGTATTATGCACTCCTACACTTTTCCTTCTATATTTTTCTCATTAAACATCATTTAAATCTATTATAACATTTCTAATATAATTACTTAATTATCTTAATTATATTTAAATAATTAGATATTAATGGAATAACCATTATATATTTCCCTCTCAACTGTTTCAGAAATGAATACACCACTATTATTACTTACAGACTACCACCTCCATGAATGAAATGGTTCATTTTTTATATATATCTTTCATGGATGGTTCTAAAAAATTATATAATGTATAAAAATTATAGTTATGGATTGATTAATATTTTGAAGATTAAATATTAAAATATTAATTATTAATAAATATACCACCTTCAGTTTGAAAAAACTACCAAAATATGATCATCTCTAATTTCATATTCATGAATCATATCTTCAAAATTCATGGAATGAAATTATGAATTTATAAATAATTATGAAAAATAAAATTTATTACTTTATATAAACTCATAGTGATGAAATTTTAATCAATTTTTGGTGATCAATGTCAACCAACAAAGCCTATGTGAAACAATAAAATTCTCTAAATTCTGATGACGATAACAAGGAATAAATAACTGATAAATGTATAGTTAATGATTCAAATTAATGTGTATAAAGTTTAAAATATTTTAATAAGACTCCTAAATAAGTTAATAAAATATTTATGATCATTATAGATGAGTTAAATCTCTTTTTCGGATGTCGAGAATAATGTAAAGGGTTTTCATCTCAATTATCATTTATTAAGTTACGTTTTCATATTATGACCCTATTATTATATATAGTTTACTTAATACCCCATTAGTTTAAATTTTTATTATTAAATTTTATTATATGGGTTTTATGAGTCTATACGTGAATCCCTCCATCCAAATCTTTTGATACAATTTTTAGAAAATTCATAAGGTTTTTTAAATAAACTCACTTTCATTAAGTTAGTAGATTTATTATTGATCTTTTTTCCCCTATGTTTTTATTATTCCACACTACTATTTTTTTATACAGAAAAATATCTTTATCCATTTGCTAAAATAATTAATTTTAATTAAAATATTCTTCCTTTATAAATTTACAACACGTAAAAGTAAAAAAAAAATTAATATTGACATACATCCCATTTAAATACTAGTTTTTGACCATATAATAATTCGATGTTTACACAAATGATTTAATTTATTATTTTAGAATACAAATATTTATTATATATTTATATATATATATATATATATTTCTATACATATTTTTCAAAACTAATATTTATTATCCTTTTAATAATTTGTGTTTTAACAAATATATTTTATAATATTAAAGGTTTTTTCATTCATAATCGTACGATTTATTTTTCACTCTAAATTTTCACAAGAAAAAAATTATATATTTCCATGGATATATTATTTAGAATCCATTTTAAATTTAATTAAAATAATTAGGATGGATTCTAGATAGAGTATTTCAAGGGGGCCCCTAGCATTATGTTTTTTATAATGTTAAAAAATTATAACTCTTTTATTATTTTTATTAAATTTTCTAATTTATCTCCAAAATACATATCTCCTTTGAAGTAATACTTCAAGAATTATCCCATAAACTCCTTGTAAAATTATTCTTTTAGGTGATTGAATTTTGGGGGTCAATTGATCTAACTATTGAGGTCATTTTATGTGATACCATATAAAAATGTTAGAAAACCCATTTTAATTCCATGGTTTATTCAGGATATGATATATAATTGATTTTTTAGGTAGACATGCATATAGATTATCATTACGATGTTGGTTCGATTCTATATATCCATCCACTTAATTATTTAAGGTTTTATATCGAATGAAATGATTATATTGTTCATGGAAATGACATGGTTAGATAAGTTCATAAGATTGAGCATTGAGATAGTGTGACTTTCTATGTTCACAAGATTGATCATGTATATGATTTATTTATCTATTTTAACCATATTTAACAGAGAAATTACATATCAAGATATGTTCATAATGTAGTTATTTATCATTCTTATGTTCATGTGAGCTTTCTATGTTATATACCAATGTTACGATCTATGAATCGTGATTATTATCTCATGATTCCACACTCGTAGGTCGTGTTATATAATTGATAATTTGATATTTGAAGTCCTTTTTTATTCCTTATGGAGAACTATTATTGTTTCATGTTATTTTTGTTTGATATTTCTCCCATGATCATGTTTCTTCACATTATTTTGATCTAACCCTTGATTACATGTTCATTGTTTTTTTCCTCTATTAATCATTTGAGCCCAATGATTCTTATGGTTTTAGTTCCCTATATTAAGAAGGTGAGCATAAAATATGAGATGTATTGAATGAAGTCTTATATGCTGTAAATATGGATAAATGTTAAAAAAATATATGATAAATAGTATTTTTATGTAGCAAATATCAAAATAAATTGTACATTTAGGTTTTAGGATTTTATCATTACTGTGAGATGTAATGTTTTAATTATGTAAATATATGAATTTTTTTATTAAAACAAAACACATGTAATCAATTACATATATTAATGTATTCTTTTTAGAAATAGGTTCAGGGTCGAGGGTCTATGGAATCTTAAAAAATAATTAAAAAAATAGAAACTAAAATATTTAAATACTTTAATAGATCAATACTATTAGATTCAATTATGTTTGATGATACCAATATTGAATATATAATTTAATGATCATTAAATTATTTTTAAAATAATTATACTATTGATCTTTGATATATTTTCCATTTTTTTCTAAAAATATTATTCTTTTAAAAAATTTCAATATATCAATTCTTATCATGTATGCGGTAAAAATTGATGAATTTATTTAAAAACCAAACTACCCCAATTATTTCATCTATAAAACAACAATTAAAAAACATATTTATGTTTTATATTCTATTGATATTAATCTAACCATATCCTAGGAGATTATGTAATAATAATTTGTGTATAAAAATATAAATGATTTATGTGATTTGATTACTAATATGCACAAGATATTGTTATAAGAACCTTAAATGTGTATTTGGTTTGGTTTTAGCCCCTACATCCTTATTAATCCATCAAAGATCGGCCACAACGAGAATAAAAATTTAAATTAAATATTTAATTGTTAATAAGATAAATGAAATAAATAATATATATTTATATATATAGTGGTAGGAATTTTCATAGTTCACTATTTTTTGGTTTCATATTTTTTTGAATTATTTAGAGAGATTATAGTAGTCAATGACGGAATAGATGTTGAGTTTTACCTAAAAATTATATTATTATAAAAATCATATCGTAATCATAAAATGATACGAGATAGTTTATTACCATTTGTAGCTAGATAAAAAGAGTTTCCTTAAATTGGTCTATCCTAACTATGGACTTTTGGTCTGTGTTATTAGATAATGAGGCGATATATTATATTAATAACCTTATTCTTTGATTAATTAATAATTTTTCTGGTCATTTTAATTTTATTATTATTCATAATTTTGTTCATGTCATTATTGGGTAGCTATCAATTTTTTTTGGTGTATTGGTCGGAGAATTAAAGGGGTATGGATTTTTCTTGGAGGTTTTTAGGCTCATCCATAGTAGTGTATATTGGGTGAATATTCTATAATTTCATTGGGTTTAATAGATATGAATCAATTATTTATCCAAGATATAAGGTGATTTAATTAGGGTCCACACCAATGTTTTTAGAGAATTTGTTGACTCTTCCTCATTATTCCATAACAACAACCATTACATCATGGTTTTTTGGTTTCTTTTCTTTATTATAAAATTAAGTGTTTACTTAAATTAATTCATTTTTTTCCACCATTTATTTACTTTTTATGACCCTTGGGGTTTCTTTGATGACCTGGAATTATCTTTGATATAATGTATGATTCTTCTTTTTTAATAGGGTTGAAATAACATTAATCAAAGTAAATTTTCCTTGATTCTTCATCACCATACTTTTCTTATTCAATATTTCCCTTCAGATGTATTTGGTTATGTTTTGATTACTATAGTGATAGTTATTTTATATAGAGTGATTGATAATAGGCTGGTTAGGGGTTGTTGTGATTTTTTGACTTGTGATTATTTATTTTTTCCCCTTCTCATTGAAGTGATCATTTAATAATTATTTAAGTAATTATATTTGGATTCTTGATTTTTTATTTTCTATGTTAAAATAAATTTATCATTTTTATCATTAGGTAAAGAGAATAAATTTTCCTATTATATTTAATAAAATATCACATCATAAATAATGTGATGCGAGATTATTATGTTTTACAACATTCCCATGTTAATTTTTTTTTATTTTGATGATTTATTTTTGAGTCTTGATATGATTAATTTGGAAATAATATATCATAATCAATTTATTGAATAATTAACAGTAAAATTTTGAATATTTTATATCAATATGAAGTTAAAAATATAAAAACTATTATATTAAGTATGAACCAATAATTTGATAATATATTTCATGAAATATATTATTATTTGAATGGTTTTTTTATTTCATTTAATATATAAAACATTAATTATAGCTTTGATATTAGTTGTTACCCTGATGTGTTTTATTTGATGTATTAATTAATGAGATGATTAAAGTATAGACATAGTTGTGGTGTTATATTGCGTATAATATGGTTTCATTTTTTTTGTGAATGGAATGATATAGAAAATATTTAAAGGAGAGGTAAGGGATTGGTTTTTGTGAAATTAAATATGTTATTAAATAAAATAATAATTTCCTGGTAATATTTTTTAATTGTTTTAATGTGGTAATTAAATTAATATAGCAAAAATAAATGATGTAATTATCATGAAATAAATATTGTAAGATTTTTATATAATATAGTCCCTGACGAAATTAATTTAATTTATAACTATAGTGTTATTAATAAATGAATTGTGTGGGATTTATAATAATATATGATGTGATGTCAATTTTTTTCTATTTTATGTTTATGTTAGAGTTAACATGGGATTTAGTTATAGATGGTTGTGGTTTATGTTATTGTAAGAGGGGATGTTTTGATGATAGTATTGGTTATAGTCATATTGTGGTATGAAGTGAAGCTTAGTCTAAGATTTTGGGGTATATATACCAAATGTATTTTCTATTATTTCTTATACAACACCTTCTAAATCATGTAATTCAACTAACACCCAAATAAGGTTTTGGGTTCTGAGTTTCCCCCCATTATCTAAGATGTGGGTGATATAGATGCATATCTGTTCACCCTATAATGATCTATATTACATAAATAGTGTGGTTATGTTATGATAGTATGCTATTTTTGTGGTGTTATATGGTATTTGAGAGTGGTTATTTAGTTATATACATATTATGTCTTATGGGGAAATTGTTATGCGGTATTAGTTTTAGTATATTGTATACAGTAGTGATTATATAGTTGTGGTCATCATATTGTGTCTGAGGAAGTGGTCATGTTTTTATAGTTGTCTCATATTTTATATTATTGTGGTTGGGTAGTTTTGTCATTGATTTAGTTCATGGATGAGGAATGTTGATATTGAAGGGATGAGATCCTTTATATATATGTCATTGGGAAATGAGGGTGACTAGATTAGAAGGAAATTGGGTGAAGGGGATTATATTTGAGATATATCAATGATTATTATAATACTATACTTGTGGTAGATTTTGTGAGTGGTTCATAGTGAGTTTGGGATTTTAGTTTACCGTGGGATAGGAAAATAGTTTGTTTTATTCTATATTCACTGAGATAGTGGTATGCATATTATACATTTTCATCAATCTTTTTTTGTGAATGAACTACTAGGTATACCAGTATAGTTGACCCTAACTTCTACATAATTATTTTTTTTAATAACGTGTTTCTTCTTGATTAGGATGGATTGTACTAGTTTATAGTGGTATGGTGAGCTAGTTTTTATAGAGCTACTATCACTACTTTTCATTATATTGATTTATTTTAGAAACTTTATTCTATATGATATTATCATAATTATTAGTATTTTGGTTTTTATTTATATCATATTTTATATTTAAATAGTGGTTTATTCTTATAATTTTTCATATTAAGAGGTTAATGACTCTAATTATGTTTTATTTATTCACTTAGTGAAAGTCACCAAAAAATATCCTACTAAATGTGGGATTTGGTGGTCACTCCTATTTTTACTAATTGATAAGGAGGGTCATAATGCGGAGGATTCTTTAGGAATTTGTTCCATTTTTTATTTGAGAGTCATGATTTATTTTATTATTTGGCACTAGTGCGGATTGTAATGGTTTTATAGAGAAACCAAATTATTTGATGTTACCATGTGATATAGGAAAGATAGAATGGATAAATCAATGACATTGACCTTGTGAAATGATTCAATAAACAGAATATTATTGAGCATACTAAATTGTCAATACAATTATTTTGGAGTATTGATGTAGGTTTAAAAATTCACAATACTTATTTTAACAGAAATTTGAATTTTAGTGAGATTGGAAATTAGAATAAAATTAATTTAAGGAATATTAAATGAATTTTATATTTTTGTATTGGGAATCTATTTTTTAGACTGTAGATGTGGGTATTTCATGTTTACCATGTGTTGTTCATGTAATGAAAATGCAATAGGATGTTCAAATGCATCATAGGAGGGTTGATCCTAAGGAAGATAATTCTTAGGGGAAGTCCTTATGAGAGTTAGAGAGATACTATTTTATATTGTTTGAGATTATTATCTATAATAATGAGATATTTAGGTGGATATAGGATTATGATATTATGTTAAAATTCAATTTAGTATTTTTTATGAAATAGATTTCATTATCTTTTAGTTTGTTCTGAGGTACACTAGGAATCTTCTAGGATACCCTTATTGAAAATCATGTGATTTCAGAGGTGATATGGAAAAACTATCTAATATTATTCCATGATTAGTTTTTTTCATCAATTTTTATGGATGGGTGATGTAATTAGTTACTCTCCATTGCATAGGGTAACTATTGTGTGATGTATTTTAGACTTCAGTTCATCAAACTTCTCTATTGTTCTATCAGTATTCCTGAAAATAGTTTGGTGATGTTATATAATTTTATGGAGGAACTACTCCCATAGATCTAGTTTCAAGTTACCCCTCCTATATTCTAAATAAATATTGATGGGATGAAAAGTTTTGATTTGAAAAAATAAGATAACTTAAATGGTCTAATGGTCTTATAAAGTGAGTTATCTATTGTGTGGGATGCCATGGTTCTGATCAGCATGAAGTTGATATTAGTATTATATCCATTTTTCCTCTATATATAGTTGTTATAAAACATATATTCTGATCTATAATATGGATGTTTCACTAAGTGTAGGATGTGTACATTGAACCAGTGGCGAACCTCCTATTATTTTCATTATAGAGTTGTTGGGATGTTTCAGGTGAATCCTCTACAACATTTTCCCACAAGAGTTTATCATCAATAAAAATAGAAGGATCCTTATTATTTTAGACCATAGGTGATATATGGATAATGTTTATGAAAAACCAAGGATATACCATTTCCTAAAATACCTTGATCTGATCATCATTGCAAAGATAGATAGACTTATCTTTATTGGTCTCGACTATGCTAGTTGGAGGTTATTCTAGATTATTTAAGTTGTATCAGGGCTGTGAGATAATTATGGGGGAAAAGAAATCATTGATGTAGTTATTAATTATATTGAAAAAATATATGATTTTATTCTCAGAAAGGACATATTATATTTTTTCCTGTAATAGTATATTTTTATTGGGGATAGTTCTATTAATTGATGGGGAAAGAGAGTCTGCAGTGTTAATTGGTGGTCATGGTCATAAAATTGATCATATATATTTGGATTCTCTTTTATCTCAGCTATAAGAGTTTATTTTTAGTTTAGGGTATGTCTGGAAAGTAGTATTCTCAATGATAATATGGTAGTTTATGAATGTATTTTTGGAATAGTTTTGGATGTGACCCATTTAATGTGATATCTTACATCGGATATAGTCAAAAATCTATATCAATATGATATATATGTTTCTGTATATAATTAAACCATTAGAACTAGAAAAATTGAAAATTTAAATTGATGATCTATTATAAAAGGCTTCCATCTAAACTAGTGTGTCGCTGTTTGGTTTTCCTTTTATATTTTTTATTAAATTAGATTTAAATATAATGTTAAATATATAAAATTTATGTTTTAATCATGAAACTATAAATAATTATTATCCATTGATGATGATTAATTATTTTTTTGAATAGTTGATGGAGATATCAAGTTCTCGATGATCGATATGTGGTATTGATATTATCAAATGTATGTGACAGAATATTATTTTAAAAAAACTATTTCAAATGTTGTTTCTGATACTTTTACATTGTGGTTATACTATTTAGTTTAATGAATGAATCTATTATTTTCATGGTCATGACGAATTTGGTGGTTTATGGGTTCTTTGATCACTTCATTCTAGCATTAAACAATGATATAATTGTATATTTGAGATTATAGAATGATCATTTTGATCACATTGAGATCCATATTTTTAGTTATTTAATGAAATTGTCTCCATAGTTGTTTTTTCAAGTATATATTTTGGGTAGTTAATTAAATATCATTGGGAATTTTATGTTTCATCAGGGTGTGGTGTTTGATCATGAAATGACTGAAGTTGTTGTTTCGTGTATGGATCCCAATATTTTTGCATAAGTTCATATTTTATTTGTTCATTATTTTTATTATAAGAGTATATTCTGTTATTTTTCTCAAATTATGTATCATTTTATGGATTTTACATAGTAGTATTAGGAAATTATATATATTTATTACTGTATGGTTTCATTTTATTACCTTAGAGAGAAGCTGGTGGAAACTCCTTTTCTTTAGTTATTCAAAGATAGAGAAATATTTGAGGCCTTTTTTTATTCCACAAATATTTTTTTAAATAGTTTTATGATTCATTAAGAATTAATGATGTCCTATGGGTTTTGTATCTGTGTCCTCATAAAAAAACTATACAATCTCAGATCTTTAGTTGGAGGAATTAGTGTTTACTATTTGGATTTGGAGGAATTTTCTCATTAGAGATTGTTGTGTGATTTTCATATATAGTAATATTCCAATGATATATATTAGCTTAGAGAGATTTTAATTTTTTAAAACATATTTTGTTGGAGTTATTATAATATAATGATAAGAAGACCTCATATACTCTAATTAAAGGGAGTGTAGTAAATGATTCATTTATCAGACACTCTTACTATTGTATTTCTGAAGTTTCTATAGATTCGTGGAAGATGATTGGATTTATTATATATTTGAATCTATATATTCTTGAAATCATAAGTATAGATTTCCTATATAATATGGTAGTACATTATTCCATTTTTCATTAAGTGGAGGAGTCACAACTAGAAGACATTGCGGTAGTAGAATAGGCAGATCATGTGGTTTATAGAGATTCTCATATAATATATCAATAGGATGATCAATATAGGGTTTTGTTTTATAAAAAAAATTCCATAAAATATATGAGAGTTGTTTCTTTGTAATTTTTATATCTAAACTTTGGAAATACATCTTTTTATATCATAGATAGAGGATAAACTGAAGGGCCATTCGTTATTATATGGTATAAAGAGGATATTTACAATATTTTTGATGCATTTTTTGGTCTTCCAGTGGATTAAAGTTAATAATATTGTTCTAGATAGACTTCTACATTTATTGGTTGTTCCTGTTCGAATGTAAGAGGAAATATATGTGGATTTCAATATTAGCTTTTATATATTTTTTGGTTGATGTAAATACATCTAGGTTAATATTGATTATTTAATGAAATTGGTTAATTTCCTATTGATCTTGGATTCAAGAGTATTTGAATATTTGTAGATGCTTTTGTGGATGAGTGTCACGACCCGTCCCAGTGGGACTCATGTCGCGACTCCCCAAGCCCGCCTCCAATAGGCCATGGGATGGTGACAGGAACCGGGTGGTCATATTACTAACATGGGATTCATTTCCTAAGTACCTATACACAAACACACATCTCCAAGCCCACAAATGCTGAAATGAAAATCCACTAATGAACGAAATACATGCATAAAACTAAACCAAACCAAACAGAGTATGACAGAAGGGAATGTACTAAAAGTAAACTAGGTCAGAATACAATCCCACCAAAAACAAGAGACTACGAACCACAAAAGTTCATCTTGTAAGCACAAAGAGGTACTGGGACTGCTGCTCATAGCCCTAGGAAAACCTCGGCCTGTAGGAAACTCAGAAAGCCTGGTCTTTCCCTGGTCTACCCTGGACTCCATCAAAAGGTCGCTTGTCTACACAAGACATGACACTTTCTGGAAAATCTCGTGTAAGGGTGAGTATAATAATACTCAGTATAGGACCCCGAAAACCACAAATCAATACACAGGGGAAAGGTACGGTTAGCTCTAGACAGTATATGTCTACTGAAAATATAACAGGAGAACACAATCTAGATATACTCAAAACCAAGACCCCCAGTCTAGAGACAAGTCACCCAAAGGCATACCCATGCTAGGGATTCAGTTCGAAGATTCTATGAAGCACTCATCCGGGAGAACTCACTCCACGATTCTGATATCTCTGATGTCATTCGTCCGAGAAGTACTATTCATCGGGAAATTCCATGAGAGATAGATACACTCATTTCAGGAGAACATATTCCTAAGTGGGGAAAGATCACGATACACATATGAGGATTAGTTCCATAGCCTTGGAACATACCACAAATCATCTGGATTCACCTGTTAGGTAAAGGATCGGTGGCCTGTGGTAATATTCACATTGATACCTGGATCTACCTGGGGTTAAGAATGGATAGAGGATCTTTGTCCGTGCCACTCGGAGGGATACCTGACTCAATCTCGAAAAGACCCGCTGAAGGGATCATCCTCTTGTAAAGGGAAACAATACATGACCTTCAAAGGACCAAGAAAAAGGGGAACCGACACAAATGACACATGTCCAAGATACGGTGGATAAGTGGATCATGTCATGTACTGAAAATTACATCGCATCTAGAAGTGTCACATGCATTGTCTTAGGACCCCAGGTACTGCTTGTGTACAACGACCTGTGTCGTAAGTCTTGTTGTATAGAATAAGGTATACACGGCCTGTAGGAGAGTGAAATTCCATGTTCCTCTATCTGGGGAGGAATCCATGTGCGCTGGCCATGTGCCCATACACAGCTTCAACCCATTTGTTACAACCCATGTAACTGGTGCACGGGGTAACCTGTGCAGTTTCCTAGGTCTGGCTGTGTGGTGGAGTACACGGCCATGTACTCCACACCGTGTCTGTGTATCTTCCAAGATACACGGTGAGTCCCACATAGCCACCTCTACCATGATTTGTATGTTCTACAGGTCGTGTTTTTTTATAGAACATGCCATGTCATCGCCTCATGCATCTCAGAACCCTAGCCACCGCTAAGCTGGTCCCACATGGTGTGTTCTTTGAAATACATGCCTTGTTCTTCGGAAATTTCCAAAGCTACTAGTTCTTTGTTTTGCACCTTCTTCCATCCTCTGATGTTTGTTTTGGAAATCTGATCATCATAAAACTAAAGGGTTGAGGTCTCCCAATCATCAAGAAGCCGATTCCGTCAGTTTTAGGATCCCAATTGGCCCAGAAACATGTTTCGATCCACCCATACAAAGAACGCTCAAAGAACGAGAACACACAAACCGTTTCTATTCATATTATTCCATCGTCGTCTCACCTCTAATAGTTTTTTATGATGTTGGATCTCTAATTTGAGATCGTTGCGTTGTAAAACGAATGTGCAATGATATGTTGTTCATAACCCCGCGAAGAACGCGAGTTTTAAAGGGAGAAAAAAAATAAACAATGGAGGAATTCACCTCCTCCATCATTCATCATAGAGTTGATCTACTCCGGTTAATAGGTTTATCAGGAGAATCAAACTGAAAAAAAATATCATCATAACATCAGTTCCTGAATCAAAACCCCAAAAAAAGGAAATTGACACCCTCCCACAGGAACGCCCGATCTGCAGATCACCCTATGGGCTGTATGACACGCGTTCGTCATTTAATCCAAGAATGGGAAAGAGAAGAATTAAAATAGAAACCACTACCTCAATATGGTTGAATAATGATCGTCATGTCCCATTTATTGGAGAGGTTTGTGGAATCCGAGAAATGTTGATCGATTGCGTCGTCATCGCCTGCCCACTGGTTCTCCTCCAAATAACCATGAGGCTCTCTTTCAAAATTTGAAGGGTTATGAGGCTAACCATGAAATATTTCAATAAGAAGGTATTTAAAATGCATGAATTTGGTTTCGGCAGAAAAAGGAAACTTTTAAATAAAGTAAATTATTAATTTATTTTATTTCCATTAAAACGTCCAAAAACTAACTCCTGTAGTTGACCTGTGTCGGTTGATGATAGGACATGCCTAAGGTAAAGTCGCATATCGGAATGTAATGGTGCCCTCATATTTCTGATCTAGACACCCATTTAAATGTTATTCCACTTTTTCAGGAAAACAGCTCGCCCGTGCTATTTAAAGTTTAATTAATTTCAAACATTTATTCTGGGCACTCCGTGCCTCAGAATTGCACACTATCGAAAGTTATATTCTCAAAATAATTCCATATAATATTTAAAAATAATACATAGAAAATAAAAGACATTACATTCTCCCCACCATGGGGCTTTTCATCCCCAAAAATCCAAAACAAGGGCTACCCAAAAAGATGTGGGTACTGGTCACAGATCTAAGTCGTCCACTCCCATGTTCCCTCATGAAGATTCTCATGCTGCCACCGAATATGAACCATAGGAATTTATCACCCACAAAGGATCCTCTCATACTGATCTTCAATCTCCACCGAGTACTCAGCAGAGTTTGCTCCATCCTCGATGTCCAGCTCTCCCTAGTCAATGATGTGTGATGGGTCATGCACGTACCTCCTCAACTACAACATGTGAAAGACATCATGTACCCGGTGTAACTACGGTGGTAGAGCTAGGTGGTACACCACCTCTCCAACTCTGCACAGTATCTAAAAAGCTCTGATGAACCTTGTAGATAGCTTGTTTCCATGACCAAATCTCCATAAACCTCATTGAGGTGAGACCCAAAGGAAGACATGGTCTCCCTCCATGAATTCTAAAGGTATCTATCATCTGTCTGCATAAGACTTCTACCGGCTTCATACAGTTTTCATTCACTACTGGATGATCTGCACCTTCTCAGTGGTAGCTCGCACCAACTTTGGACCCATGAGGACTGACTCTCCAGGGTAGGTCCAGCAAAGTAGTGACTAGAAGGGTCTCCCATATAAGTCCCCGAATAGTTCCATACTAATGGTAGAGTGGTAGCTACTATTGTATGAAAAATAAACTAGTGGTAGGTGTTACTCCCAACTGCTACCAAAGTACACGATATAGGCTGACAGCATATCCTCCAGAACCTGAATGGTCCTTTCAGTCTGACCATCTATCTGGGGGTGGAACATTGTACTCAAGTGTAGAAAGTTCCAAAAGCCTCATGCATTCCATTTCACAACCAGGATTTGATGCAGGAATCTAGATCTGAGAATATTGTCGAAGGGATGAAATGAATCCGAACTATCTCATGCACATAGAGGCATCCCAATCTTTCCATGGAACTTTTCTCCCTAATAGCTAGGAGGTGGGCTGACTTGGTGAGTTGATAAACGATAACCAAGATGGAATCATGCCCCTTGGATGTCAATGGTAAAACCATCATGAAGTCCATCGATATTCCATCCCACTTCCACTCTAGAAGTTCTAGGGGTGAGCTAATCTTGTTGGAACCAGGTGGTCAGCTTTCACCTACTGGCATGTAAGGCATCGAGAAACGAACTCTGCTACTTCCTTCTTCATGCTTGACCACTAGAATTGTTGTTGGAGATATTGGTACATATTTTCCACTCCAAGATGTATTTACTAGGGGATGTATGAAACTCCCATAGGACCACTTCCCATAACTCCACTGGTACAACAGTGCGTCTTCTGTAAAAAAATATATGTGCTCCCCACCTTACGAATATCCATTACGGGAATTCCCTGAGGATAATTGAGCATGTAAAGCCTCACAGTCGACATCCCCAATCTATGCCTCCCAAAGTCATTGTAAGATTGGAGGGGTGACAACCATCGACTAAAGGTAAGCTTCATCCTCTCTGTCCACGAAGGATAGCTGTAATAAGGCCAATTGTTCGGTCGCCTCACTCAGAAGCTATGTGCTCGATCTCCTACTAAGAGCATATGCCACCTTTTTCCCCTTCGTAAATGTATAGATGATCTTGAAATCAATGTCCTGGTGGAAATATTTCCAACACCTATATCTCAAATTCAGATCCTTCTATGAGATGATGTACTTGAGGCTCTTTTGGTCAGAGTAGAAAATAACTGTTCTCCCACAAGGTAGTGTCGCCAAATCTTCAACATGAAGACTACCTCTTCCAACTCAAGATCATGGGTCACATTGTTATTTTCATGTGGCCTAATCTAGCGCGAACCATAAGAAATCACTTCCAGACTTTACATCAGGACACATCAAGGCCTATCCCTGATGTGTCGCCTAAAACTATGTACTCAACACGCTCCTCTTGCAATCTCAAAATCGGGGCACTTGTCAAACTATGCCTCAACTACTCGAGATCCTTCTGGAACTTCTTCGTCCACATGAACGGTTTCCCCTTAAATTTCAAGGCTATCATCGGTGTTGATATCCAAGAGAAATCAGGAATTAATCTGCCATAATATCCTACCATCCCAAGGAAGCTTCGCACCTCTATCACGCTCCGAGGTGGCTCCCATGCTAACACTACCTCCACCATGAATGGGTCCACAACTACTCCATCTTCTGAGATGACATGTCCCAAAAAGTGGACCTCCTGAATCCATAACTGGCACTTTGAGAGCTTCTCATAAATTTGGTTCTCTTAGAGTATATCCAGAACCATTCACAGGTTTTCTTGCATGCTCCTCCTCTGATGTCGAGTACACAAGGATGTCGTCAATAAACACAACTACAAACCGGTCTAGATACGGCTGGAAGATCTGGTTCATAAGTCCCATGAACACTGTGGGGAATTCATCATGCCTAAAGGAATCACCAAGTACTCATAGTGACAGTAGCGCATCTGAAAGTCGTCTTCGGTATATCCTAGTTTTGTACACATAATTAGTTGTAACCGAACCGAAGGCCATCCTTAGAGAACCAGTATACACCACTCAACTGATTGAAGAGGTATTCAGTCCTTGGTAGTGGATACATGTTCTTCACCATCACTGGTTCAAATGCCGGTAATCCATGCACAACCTCAAACTCCCATCTGTCTTCGTGAAAAAAAAACTGGGGTTTCCAAGGGTGCAACGCTGGATTTTAGAAAACCCTTGCTCTGCAAATCCTCCAACTGCACCCTCAGCTCACAAAGCTTTGTGGGAACCATCTGATATGATTTTGAGGATATTGGTGTCATACCATGGTGTAAGTTGATGTGGAAGTCGATATCCCGGTGGGGATGTAGTCTTGGAACATCTTCAGGAAATATATCCTCGTACTCTGCCACTACAGTTGGGAACTGAAAGATAACAACATCTACTGCTCTGAGGGTAAGGCTAGCCAACTCATTAGTGATCGGCTTCACCCTTCTATGTTTGTGCCCATCTAGTGATGCCTTGTCTCCCTTTCTCTAATATATGAGAACATAATCCCATCACTACAGACACACTGCACTCATCTCTTAAAGCAGTCAACCTAGGAATGGACTGAGGATAACCAATCCATACCGAGAATGACATAGTAAGGACTCAACGCTACCACCAGGAGGTTCCAACCGAAACTATCACCTCCAAGGGTGAGATCACACAGTCTAAAATGGTACCTGATCATCGAGTCTCCTCCCGTAGGTGTCTCCAAGTGTAAGGTTCGAGTCAACGGCTCTACCGAAATCTCAAGGTTTCACACAAGACATGTGGATATGAAGGAATGATTGGCACCTGTGTCTATAAGTATGAAAGATAAGGTAGAAAAGACACAGATCGTACCTAGGATCATCCCTGGAGTCCCTGGGTTATACGCCTCGACCACATGAAGTTGTCCCCGCCCCTTTCTTCCAGCTCACTGAGCCTGGTTCGGACCTCCTAGGGTGTTGGTGGAAGTAGATCTACGATTTTTCCACCACCTGCAGCTCTCCCTGCTCCTCGAACACGTCCGCTGCTTGGTGGGTCTGTATGATCCACTCTCTATCTCTTTTTCGGTGGTCCATCCATTGCCTCCCTATCAGCAGCTCGACAGGTCAGAAAATTCTAGCGATATATCCCATACCATCTCATGAGTATCATCACATCTTCTTATGCTGACGGGATCTAACTTGAGAGCCTTGGACTACCAAACCCCTATCTGGGGTCCTCCTGTGATGTCTACCACATCCGGATCCCTATTCCTGATGTTGGATCCCTACTATAGAGGTCTATGTACCTGACCGTCTGCTACTAACAGTCCTCGGTTGTCTCTACTACAACAAGAAGCTCTCGATCACCAAGGATCACTCGATCACTCCCGCATAAGTCGAGATACATAGAGGTACGACACTAGCTCGGATGTCCCGTCGTAGACTTTGTTCGAAGGTCTAAGATCTGAAGTGTTGATCCCGGACCATATCCATTGAGTACCTGGTGAGGTTGGTGAACCTAGATGAATAGTAATACACCGAAAAACTACCCTTCTAGAGGTGAAGAAGACCATGGATACAAACTTCTCTTAGCATAATCGTTGAGAACTCCTCCCTAAAGAGCCACTCAAACATTGTCCATGAAAGAGTATCCTCGTCGTGGGTCTATGTGGTCAGAATCCACCATCGTCATGTTGAACCCTAGAGAAGGCTCACTCCTACGATCACCATCTGGTCTGCCGGTGTCCTCACGAGACAGAAAAATTTGGTCACCACCTCAGCTAGTCCTCAACTACCTAAGGGTCAGGCTTCCCTCAGAACCTGAGGAGTCTCTGTCTTTGGAACTCATGGAGCGTGATCAGCATGTGCCCCTTATGTGTTGTTACTGTAGCTACAACGGTCTACTCCACTGGTGGTGGTATAGAAGGTTCACCACCTAGAGGTAACTCATGGGGAACTGTTCCCTGTATTGAAGCCTCGTCACTGAGGGGTTCATCTTTGTGATCGCACTGCTGAATCCAAGCAGTAATGCGTCATGGAGGCATCCTATAAGGAACAAGATGTACCATGGTCAAAGAGTATTTATGGATAGCTGACACAAAGGAAATGGAAAACACAACCCATTCTTATATGATGCGTGTAGCAATCTATTATTTACGTGCAACTGTTGTTTTCATGTGCCTAGTCGAAAATCAGGTTATCAGAGTCTTGTTGTATGGATACTTCGGCCACCTGCACCAACACTGGAGTCTCTGGCTTAAAGGTTAAGCTCGAAACACATAACACTATTATCCAAAACCAATCTCACAAACTCTTGGTCCAAAGGTAGAACTGACCACCTCTTATTCCACTCTTTCACGACTCGTCCCAGTGGGGCTCGTGCCGCGACTCCCCAACCCCGCCTCCAATAGTCCAGGGGCTGGTGACTAGCACCAAGTAGGAATATTACTAACATGGGAGACATTGCCTAAGTACCTGTACACATGCACACATCTCCAAACCCACAAATGCTAAAATTCAAAGCCAGTAAGGAATTAAATGCATGCATACAACTAAACCCAACCAAACAGAGTACGAAGAAATATAAATTACTGAAAGTAAACTACGCCAAAATAAAATCCCACAAAAAACAAGAGACTCAAGAACACAAAAGTCCAACTTGTAAACCCAAAGAGGTTCTGGGATTATTGCTTGTAGCTATAGTAACACCTCATCCAGTAGGGAACTCAGAAAGCCCAACCCAGCCCTGGTCCACCCTGGACTCCGTCAAAAGGACACTCATCCTCACAAGTCACGACGCTTGCGGGAAAAGACCATGCAAAGGTTAGTATAACAATACTCAATAGAAAACCCCAAAAACCACAAATCCATACACAATTGAAAGGTACTGTAAGATCTACACAGTATATGTCTACTAAATATATAATAAGAGAACACAATCTGGATATGTTGAAAACCTAGACCCGTATTCTAGAGGCATGTGACACAACCTCATACCCATGCTAGGAATTCAGCTCGATGATTCTATGAAGCACTTGTCCAGAATAACTCACTCCACAAGTCTGATAGCTCTGATGTATTCCATACAAGAAGTACTGTTTTTTAGGAAAACCCATGAAATATGGATACATTTATTCCAAGAGAACACACTCCTGAGTGGGGAAATATCACGATACACAGATGAGGATCATTGTCTGGTCCTTGGCATATATCATGAATCAACTGGATTCACCTGCTAGGAAGAGGATCGGAGCCCTGTGGGAATAGTCACATCGATACCTAACTCTACCTAGGGTCAAGAATGGATAGTGGATATTTATAGGGACCTCTCGGAGGGATACTTGACTCTCTCTCGGAAAGTCCAGTTGAAGGGATCATTCTCTTGTAAATGGAAATGATACCTGACCTTCAGGGGAAATAGAAAAGGGGGAACCAACCCAAATGAAACGTGTCCAGGATACAGTGGAATATAGGATCATGCCATGTAATGAAAATTACACGACATGTAAAAGTGTCACACATCGTGTTTTCTAACCCCGGGTATGGCCTGTGTACAATGGCTCGTGTCGTAAGGCATGTCATATAGAAGAACGTATACACAAATTGTAAGAGAGTAACATGCCATGATCCTCTATCTGGGGGTGAGTCAGTGTGTGTTGGCCATGTGCCCGCACATGGCTTCAACCCGTGTGTTACAACCCATGTAACTGGTACACAGGGTAACCTATGCTGTCGGCTAGGTCTGGTCGTGTGGTTGAGTACACAGTGGTGTACTCCACCACATTTTCATGTATCGTCCAAGATACATGGTGAGTCCAGTGTAGCCGCCTCTTCCATAACACGTAGGTTTTACATGCAATGTTCTTCGGAGAACGTGTTGTGTCATCGCTTCATGCATCGCGGAACCCTAGTCGTCGCTGATCTGGTCCAACACAGAGTGTTCTTCTGAATACATGTTGTATTCCTTGGAAATTTTTAGAACCACTAATTATTCATTCTTCACCTCCATCGATCCTTCTATGTTATTTCTGGAAATCCTATCATCATGAAACTGAAGTTTTGAGGTTTCTCGATCATCACAAAGCCGATTCTGACGGTTTTGCGCCTCCGATCGGCCCCAAAACACCTTACGATCTACCTGTATGAAGAACGCTTAAAAAATGAGAACTCTCGTACCGTGCCGATTCATATTCTGCAATCATCGTCACACCTCATCTAGGTCATCATGATGTCGGATCTCCAAATTGGGATCGTTTCATTACAAAACAGATGTTCAATGATCATTTTTTCATAACCCCATGAAGAAGGCAAAGAATGCTGGGTTGAAAGGGAGAAAGAAAAACAATAAAAAAGGAAGAACTCACCTCTATCTTCGTTCATCACGGTGTCGATCCGCTCCAATTGATAGGTTTAACAGGTGAATAAAAATTACAAACCAAGATCATCATAAAATAAATTCCCGAATCATAACCCCAAAAGAAAAGGATGTTGATTCCCTCCCGCAAGAACGCCCGATCCGTGTATCACCCTGTTGGTGGGTTGACCCACATTCGTCATTTAATCCAATAACGGGGAAGAGACAAATTGAAATAACAATCCTTATCTCGATCTGGTTCAAGAACGATTGCCAAGTCCCATTTATTGGCATGGTTCGTCGAATCCAAGATGCATCGATCGATCGTGTCGTCGTCATTCACCAATGGGTTCTCCTCCAAAGCTCCAAGAGGCTCTCTATCTCAAATTTTAGGGTTATGAGGTAAACCCTATGAACTTTACATAAGAAGGTATTTAAATGACAGGAATTTGGTCACTGCACAAAAAGGAAATTTTAAATAAATTACATTATTAATTTATTTTATTTCTATTAAAACTTCCAAAAACTAACTCATGCTACTGACCCACGCCGGTTGATGTTAGGCCCCGTCTAAGATAAATTTGTTGATTTGAATGCAATGATTCCCCTGGATTTCTGATCCAGACACCTGTTTAAAAGTTATTTCACTCTTTCAGGAAAACTTCTCACACGTGTTGTTTAAAGTTTAATTAATTTTATACATTCATTATGGGCAATCCGGGCCTCATAATTACACGTCGTCGAAAGGTATAATCTCAAAAAAATTCCGTATAACATTTAAAAATAATATATATAAAATATGAGACATTATAATGAGGTTGTGTGAAATAATGTGGTTTCAAGGATTAACATCTCTGAATAAGATCCTCAATTTTCCTTGAGGGTGATAAAGAGTTTGTAGCATTCTCTTTTATCTCAATTTTTCCGCAGTAATTCTTTTCACCCTTAAACTAGTGGTCATATACATTGAATGATTCATATGTTGGAGGAAATATGTTTTCATGCATTCATAATTTTAGAGGTTCATGGGTGAATTAATTACCTCTAATTGAGTTTTCAAATAATAATAGATATCATTCATATATTGGTACATCCCTTTTTTGAGTAATTGTATGAGAGGTCGTCCATAAATAAATTGTGATAGATCAATAAAAGAGAGTCAAAAATTTATTAACCATATTTTTTACATAGTGTGATATTGAAATATTAGGTCATTCACGTATGGATTATGGTTGTGTAAGACATGTAAAATTCATATTTTGATCATAGAAGGAGACCTCTAGAGTTAAAATTTGGTGATCATGTGTTCCATAATATTTCTCCTCATCATGTGTAATAGATGTTTGGTAATGGTAGTAATATTTCTTCTCAGTTCAGTAGGCCTTGTATGTTTTTGGAAGGAGTTATAGATATCATGGGTATGACTTAATATATAATTATAGTAATCCAAGATCCAATCATAATGAAAATATATAATTATGCATATTTTATTACTATAATGGATTTTTTTTTAAATTTTGTAATTTTAATTTGATGAAATAAACTTCAATATTTAATCTATCATTTCAAAACTATTTTAGTTGAATTTTTCTTATTTCCCTAAAAAACATTTTTTGGGCGGTAATAGTGAAAAATACTATTTTTATAAATATTATAACATTTATGACATTAACATTATAAAATAACGATGTTGAAATTATAATATATTTTTCTCATCAATGTATTATTATATGGAATAAAAGATAAATATAAAAATATCATTCTAAATTTATAAATTTATAGTTTAAATTTTGAAACATAATTGATATTTTATTTTAATAAAAAATAATTTTACTCTTTTTTATTTAATTAATTGCTTAAAATGTTACATTCATTTTTTTCTTGAATTAAATCTCAAAAAACTATACATTGATTAATCATGAACTGAAAAATATCAGGGTAATAAATATTATATATGATGTTTTTTGTAAATTCATTTTTATTCTTAAAATGATTATTTTTCTAAAAAATGTTCTTTTTTAAGAATAATTTTACCAAAATTAATTATTATCACCCCTCGTAATTAAATATTGAAATATTTTTTTCATTTTATAAATCATCATTTTCAAATTATTTTATATGGTTATTTTTATTTATAGTGGTAAAAATAAGTTTTCAAGGTAAGAAATGAGTTAATGAGGTAAAAATAAATTATGATAAAAAAGAAACTAATCTGAAAGGGGAAAAATTATCAAAAAACCATATCTCTTATTTTTGTGAATGATATTTGGTTCATCTAATATGTATCCACTTTCCATTATTTTACACTTTTAAAGCCACATTCCTTTAAAAGTCACATACCATTAATATAACGTAACAAGTATTAACAAAAAATCAACCCCTCGCTTATAAAAGGATCCCTTCACCACCCCATGACTCCTCAAACCAATTTCAACATAGATAATCCAGACTCTTCAAACCCCACATCCCAAATAGCTTTCCTAGGATCTATAGCTTTTTCTCCCTAGATAATATCAACCAAATAAGGCTTGAGGGGTGGTTTAACGGAGGATATCAATAGAAGTGGTAATTTCCTTGACTAAGTTTTTTAATGTTTATTTCTTCTTTCACCTCCTAAAATTATTCTATAACCATCCTAACATAATAAAATTAGTATAATTATTTTACTAAAATTTTCTTATGTTGAGGGGGGAACCAACATCTACCCCTCCCATCAATGGGAAAATAAAAACATTTTCTATATTATGTGGGAATTATCACATCCATGAATGAAATAATTCATTTTTCATTGTCCCATTACATTTATGGTACTGTAAAAGGATTAAATGAATAAATATAATATTTTTAACATTATTAATGTTATTTTCTTATTTCAATATTAAATTTATGTTAAATTAATAATATTTAAAT
This sequence comes from Viscum album, assembly GCA_963277665.1. Taxonomy (NCBI): domain Eukaryota; kingdom Viridiplantae; phylum Streptophyta; class Magnoliopsida; order Santalales; family Viscaceae; genus Viscum; species Viscum album. Next base: position 1,210,661,422 of record OY728160.1, read on the forward strand.
AAATAGTCATTATAAAATTTAGCTGCCTAAAATGAGAAAACCATGGAACTATGTTAGTTAAAAACTTTTAACATTCTGTTTAATTTAACTTAGTCATATAAATATTCGAAAAAATAATTTACTTTTATTTTTTTTAATTCAATAATATTCTACAAAATTGATATTATGATTACAAAACAGAATGTTCTTACTCATTGAGTAGTCATAAAACTCTCTTGAAAGGGTTAGTTTTACCTCTTATATGAATGATACTATAATACTAATTTCATGTATGATTATGGAATTTTATGAACCAATAATATCAAATAATAATGATTCATTTTTGGTTTTTGGTTTTTCATGATTATGGAATGGTAATATATTTATGGATATTTTTTATAAAATCAATTACTTTTATAAAGATGATATTTCTATAAAAATATATATTTTAAAAAAATTCATGATATGTGTTACCACAAGATCCATAAAATGACTATGGAAATGTATAAATATATCAATAAAATACTATAAAATTTCATTAATTTTAAATATATGTTTAAACCATAACCATGTGATTGTACTAAAACCATCAAGCAAAAGTATGAATGGAAAACATAACAATTCAAATAAAAATATTTATTTTAACCAAAAATTATTACTAAATGGGTAATGAGAAATTATAGGTGAATGGTATGTAATAATATAAGTATAAATACTATTATTACATATATGTATAATAATAAAACCTTTATTATAAAGGAGTTTAAATCTTGTTTGACCAAGCTAACGTTTGAGGTAACAGTTTATTGTATAATATTACTTTTTATCAGAATTATTTTGGATTCAATTTCCATTTAGGAAATTGTATGTTTTTTATCTCCTAAACCTCAAATTTTTTCTTAGCCAATAATTATTTCTATATTTTTTTAAATATTATTTCTATTTTTCTCTTTTTTTCCATTGAAATCAATTGAAGTATTATCTATAAGAGAAGTTGAAGTTATTTCTCCTTTATGGTGAGGAATATTTTCCATGAGTATCTATATTATTTAGTTTGTTTAAAAATGTTCATTTATATAATTTTAAAAAATTAAATTAAATTTTTAGTGATTTTGAATTTCTATTGAGAATATTAAATGCATATTTTTATCATTTTTTACATGTATTTGTTGATCTTCTTTATAAAAGTGTGAAAAGAATATATTCTTAATATTTTCTATATAAAAGAAGTTTCCTTCTCTCATGATCATTATTATTTGTTTATCTTCCTTTCAATTTTTATGGATTTCCAAAGTATTATCTATTCTCATTATTCTATTAGTTTTTATTTTTTATACCATGAGAAAATAATATTATTATCTTTAATGTTTCAGAATGAGATTTTGGTTCACTTATGAATACTTTTTCCTTCCACTTCACATTTTATTAAATAAAAATAGTTTATTTAATAGAATAATTTATTTTAAATTATTTTAAGAATATTTTTTTAAATTATAATTGTCACATATAGAAACTATTAATGTATGTAACTTTCACCATTATTTTGCAACTATGTTTCAAAATAATTAGGAATTTTCTTTTTAATTTATCCCTTCAATTAACTTCTCATTTTCTTTGAAAAATATTAGTTTACTTAAAATCTTTCATTTATATTTAATTTATTGTCACCTTTTATCCCCTATTAATTTAAAGTTAATACTTTATTTTTCATAAAAGGATATTGATCTTAGTTTGTTCATTTCATTGAAGTTATGAACTCTATTAATCTTCATATTTATTTTGACATTTTTCTTCTCATTTATTTCCATATTCATCAGTAATTTAGTTATATTAAACATCATATATATATACTATATCAATAATGTAACCATTTCTATATATTGTGTTTGTTGAAGTAGGGTTACTAAAAAACTTATCCTATTGGTTCGGTAATATTGAAATTACATATAATTGATATAGTACGAATAATTATTGATTACTAAGGGATATTTTTTATGGGTTATATTTATTAATTTATATATTAGAAATTAATTAGACATATTTTGTGACATGTGAAGAAAGTAATTAAATATAAAATATATTCATTGTGTAGGTATCATAATAAAAACTATTTATCATTCCCTATATACTATTTGGGAATATGGTGTATGATTATTCATTTATTGATAATATATTGGTCACATTTCAGATGGAAAGATTAAAAAAATTTTAATTATGAATTCATTTGTTGATAATTTAGTAATTACTATCCAGGTGATTATTATAGTGTTATTTTCCATGGAATTTGTTTGTGTCTAAATTATTTAATATATTAAAAATCTAATGATTATTCACTCTATCATAATGTTTATTCCTTATGTATTCCTGATTACTTCAATTTTACAAAACCCCTCATAGAGAATCCGAGGTCACCCATTATTTTATTCCATTCCTTAAGGTAACATTTAGGTGTCTTTTTATGAATTCAAGGATTTACTAAAATGAATAAAAAATTATTCATAAATTTTATATTATTTTCTTTTTGTTTCCAATGTAAAATGGGAATCACATTTGAATATATTCTCCCAAAACTACTAAATTATTTTATCCTATATTATGTGAACTGTTTTATCTTGTACCAGTGTAATGTGGTATTAATAAGCTCTAGGTTATTGGAGTTTGGGTTGTAAAAATTGGTATCAGTGCAATTTTTTATAATAACTTTTGGAACTAGATTTTGTAAGAATATATAAAACATGAGAATTAAAATATACATTTTAAATATCAAGAAATTTTACCAACATGGGAATTTTTATGGATAAATATTCATAATTATACAATCCTATTAAGTATATTCCATTTTTTAGTGATGGATACTAATATAGGGAATGAAAAATGTATCAAATTCTATAATCAATGTATGGATTTCCCTCCTAAGTAAGTGAGAAGATCTCATTATGGATATATTAGGGAAGTGGACTAAGGTTATGACCAATAAAATTTCTTGTATGGATGAACCTATTTCATCACAACATGATTCAATAATATTAGACAATTTCGTATGGTTTAAATCTCCTTCCATTAATGTAACTACTAATACTTTGTAGCTGAACAATGGATCATGTCCCTCAAAATGATATTTCTAGCTTTTGGGAATCATTGAAATTTAGAATTTTATTCTCGATGTTTATTATTTAAAGGGATATTATGATAAGTGGTGGTAATTGATTAAAAATATTACGAATGATGACGGAATAGAGAGAATGGAATGATATACATTTATGGTGGTTTTCTATGAAAAATATTCTCATCAAGGGAAACATGAAGATATGGAATGAAAATATCATAATTTAAATAATAATGAAGAGGAAATTGTTTCTAAGAATGATTATAACTTTACATGATAAGAAAGAAATTTTTTTGACTATAATTGTGATCTAAGAAAAAATATTTATTTTTTATTTGATGGGATTAAGAAGAAACAATTTAGTGAACTAGACTCTCTAGTTTTCCAGTATATGAGGATATAGTATCAAAAGAAATAAATCTATAAAATGAATTGTTCAGGTCATGTACATATGAAGTTAATAATGAGATGAAGATGATATCTAAGAATAGGTGGAAAAGTAATGTGGGTGTATAGAAGAAGGAGGGGTGAAACTTTTAACATGTGATAATTAACGGGGATACACCATGGTAATTTATTGAAGGGAATGAGAGACTATTAAAATTGTGAGGATAAAATTATCTATGTACCATGAAATAAAGGGAAATAAATAAGGATCCCACATCCAATACTTCAACTGTAAGGTGATGGGGAACTATTTGAATTTGTTCCTCAAGCATCAAGGGAATATATCTAAAAATAGGTTGCAGGGGAAGTACAAGATTATATGATTACAACATCTGAAGCTAATGTCCCAAAACAAGTGATAACATGTAATTAGATCATAAACTCAAATAATTATAAAAAAATATTTGATTCTATATCTATAAAATATTTTACATATTTCATGTTTGATGATAATATTAAATTGTCATTGAATACCATGAGAAAGGTGTTTACAATCAAGACACATCATGGAAATCTTATTGCATTGAGAGTTTTTTATGTAGACTTTTTTATGATTTAAATTTATACTTTACTTTAAAAATTGTTCATTATACCTATGTTTTACTTTGACCTAATCCTTGGTATGTATTTGGTTTAAAATTATAATACAAAAATATATTTTCAAGAGAATGATATAATGATTCATGAATGATGCATTAAATTATGTATCTTTAGATGGGAGACATTATTATCTGATCTATTTCTACACCTACCTCTATTATCCAGCCTTAATGAAATTCACATAGAATAAGAGAATACATAATATATGAGAGGTAAAGTATACCTATGATTGGATTATGCTCCTATTATTCATGAAAACATCTATTTTTTCATGAATAATTAACTGGACATCCACCTGAGTGTGAAGTTAAGTATTCCATTGAACTCATCCATGATGTAAAGAATATATATAATACTCCCTATTCTAGTGTAATTGGTGGAGTTTAAGAAACAACTATTGGATTTTTTTTAATATGGGATTCATTCACCGTAGTTTTTCACCTTAGGGAGCCGAGGTTATTTTCTGTAAGAACCTGGATGGTTCATTGAGTTTCTTCATAAATTACATAGAAATAATTGACATTTCAATGATGAATAAGTATCCACTACTTCAAAATGATTACTTTTTTTATCAACATCTGGGTGAAAAATATTTTTCAAAGAAATATATTAATTCTTTTTAACGTTAGTTTTTGGTGAAGAATGATGATATACCAAAATGTAATTTCATATAAGGTATGGACTTTTGAGTTTATATTAATTCACTTTTTATAAATAATTCACTATTTCTGTTTATGGATCATATGATCAGAGTATTCAATGATTCTATGTATAATTTAATTATATTATTTATTGATGATATCTTTAAATGAATTAAATGTTATAAAGAGAATAAGAATAATTTCCCTATCATTCTTGAGACTCTTAGAAGAAAAAAAGTTATATGGTAAATTTATTAAGTGGGAATTTTGGCTCAAAAATTTTATTTTCTTGTACATATTGTCTATAATGATGAGGTATCTATTGATCGTTATAAGATAAATGTCATAAAATAATTTCCCATGAAATTTAATATAATCATAATATGTAGTTTCCTTGTATTTTTACACTACAATCAGGGTTTCTATACAAAAAAAATATTTTCTAAACCATTTAACATGTTGAAACATTAATGGGTTATGTTCATATAGTCACAGAAACGTGACAATAAAATTTAAAGAGTTAATTAATATAATATAAAATGACCTAGTATTAACATTAGCATTATGAATTTATGTATTTTTGATATGTTTAGATACATTAATGAAAGATAAATGATATATCCTCAAGAAAAATGATTGTGTTTTTCTTAAATTTCATCATAGTTAAATATCTAAGAATGAAATTATCCAAATAGTAATATAGAAATGGAAATCATAATATTTTCCATGAATATTTTGAGGCATCATCTCTATAGTGAGATATTTGGGACATCTATGGATCATAAGAGTTGGAAATATGTCTTCTCATAGATGGATCTAAACATGAGATAAACGATATGGATGAAACTACTCAAGGAGTATGATTTCTTAATACACTACCACCTAGGGAAAGAAAACATGGTGGTTGATTCATTCAGTGGGATGAATCATGGAGTTCGAACCAAGATAGGGATATATTAGGAACCAATATTCATAGAAGGTCATAAATTTGGATATGTCAATTATTAAGTAATTTGAGAAATTTCTTCTTTTAGAAATGATTTTCAAGCAATATTAACTAGATAATATAAGAAGGTCTAGACTTGATGAAAATAGTTTATATAAGAAAATTAAAGACATGAATTATGAGAAGTTATAAAAACTCATCAATAATGATTGTATAATAAAATTTTGAAAGAGACTATAAGTTCTATCCATACATGAGCTGAAGACTGATTGGAAATTTAATTTTTTTTTAATAAATTTTATTGAAAAATCTAGAAACATCACAAGTTCATACCAAAAACACATCAAACACTATAATAAATCAAAGAATCATTTTAAGTGGGTTTGAGGTTATTAGAATCATTACCCAATATAATCTCAATTGAATTATGGTGACCTTTATATCCAACCCATCCCTGATAAGTTCTTCAAAATGATAGGCCATATTGTCCAAAGTCTACATATACTCATTTATGTTGATATTCATTTAATTAAAGCCCCATATCAAAATAAAATATCATTTTTTGACCCAAACACATGGCTACTTATTGGTATCAATATGAATCATTCTCTCAATCATCCTATTAGAATACTCCTATAAATCATTGATCCTAAAATCCTCCTCCCGCATTTATTCTCCAGAATGAGTAATAACATCCATGTGTTTTTCATCTCTTGCATTACTGGTGAATCCTCATAAGAGGTTCTCAATTTAATTATCTCTATGGATAACCACCACCAAATCTTGATATTTTTTATTTGACCTTGTAATAAAATTTCTAGCAGTATTTGAATAGTCCCTTTGAGGTCAATATTTCTTATCCTTAACAAATTTGAAGCCATCGCCATCATCAATGGGATGTTTTCCTTTATCAACTATAGATTTGATTCATTCTATATCATTTGTATCATATAGTATAAAAGTAGAATGAACATAGCCGTATGATAAATCCAATTGTCACTGGAATGGCTGATAGGTTGGTTCTTCACTGAAATATCTACTACATCGATAATAGATACTCCAAGACAGATTACCTTTCTTGATAAATTTTCACATCCAGCAGCTTTTCCATAATCCTAAAAAACATCATTTTGAATCGATGAATCTGGTTTACCTTGGTTAGTTTCAAAAGGCATGGAATCCACTAAAATATCACCAGATGGAATGTATACTTGCATAGTATAATCATCCTTTATCCCAAAAATTATATGTTCTTTTACATCCTCATTCTCTCTTAGATGATCAAAACCACTAAACTCCACATTAGATTTTAGGATCGATAACATATAGTGATGTCCTCAGACAGAACCAATAAAACCATAATGATGAAAAAGAGGGATATAAGGATTGATATACTCATTGAAAAAATACTAAAAGAATAATTTTTACCCATTTATAATTCAATACCTTCAATGATCTCCCTAGAAATATCAAATTATATACACATGCGAGAAACCAAGGGACTAGAAGGTTTCAGAGTAGCGTATTCAAACTTGGTAGGTTTTCCAATATGCTTAAGAATATATGAAAGTAATCTTGACGAAATATATGAAAAGGTAAGCCATAAATTCCAACCTAAATTGAGAGAACATGGGATTTTACTCCATTAAGAATTAATATATATGACTTGGAAATAGAAATTCTGTTACCTACAATCAGCCATGATTATATGTACTAGAAATGATAAAATTCATTGATGTCATTGAATTGAAGTATAACATGATGGATTGAGGATGAAAAATGGAGGAACTGGAGAGGTGACTTCCATCGTTGATCGGCTCTCACCTTCCCCTAAACCTGTGATCCCTTCATCTCCATTCCCTCTCGACACAGTAGCTCGTCGCTCGGTCGGCTCCGAGTACCTCAACAACGCGGATGAAGGGTGACCCTAAGCTAAGGAGGTTCTCTAGATTCTCAGAGAACTCTTTTTCCCCGTTGGTGAACCGACCCCCTCACAAATCATCAGAAAGGGGACTACAGCCCATGTTTCAACTTCTGAGGATGTGATTGCTGCTCGGATTGATCTCTGGAAGCACTCCTTTATAGCTCAAATTTCACTTTTTCATGGTACGAAACCCTAGAAATTACCAAATATTGTCTCTCATATTTCCACAATTTGGTGTTTTTTTATTTCAAATGAATTTCAATTGGTCATGGTAACTTCCATATAATCTTTCCCTCTGTAGAACTCAAAGGTCGTGCATGGAGCGTAGGCTCTGTTAACCGCAATCCTGGAACCTTGTGGATTCATGATTGGAAATTGAGCTTCTCCTTAAATGATTTTAAAGATATGTATGCTCGAGTATGGGTAAAAATCCATGCTCTAAACTGAGTATTATCGCACCCTGAGATCCTGTTTGACATCAATTCCACGATTGGCGTTCTGATTAGAATGGATTACGCAACTGAAAAGGTTATCTTTGGTCATTATGCGTGGGTGATGGTTGAAATTGATCTAAGTACTATGTTGATTGATCGAGTTGATTAATCTACATCTAATGATGAAATTTTCTTAGGAATTTAATATGAGAAACTTCCACCATTCTGCAAAGTTTTTCAAATTTTTAGACATTCATATTTGCAATGTAGGAGAGATGTGATATTATCTAACTAATACATTAAGTGACATGATGCACTACATTTTCAATGGAAGAAAAATAAGGATGTTATTCAGAAGGCTACTGATGAGCATTTGGTGGTTAATTACTATACAAAATAGATGATGGTTGTACAACCTGCTGACATGGGCCGAAGGATTGATGTTGAGGATCCTTTACCAAGGGTTTATTACACTCCACAAATAGATGGAATAACCTGGGCTGATAACACTGAAGGAAGTAATAAAAATAGAGGAATCATCTCTTTCAAGGATGCTTTGGTAAGAGGAATGGATGGTGAAATAAATGGATACAACTCAGATGATAGTCAAGCTGAAAGGGAACACTCATCACAAGAGGCTACGAATGATAGGGTAAGGCATGAGTTGCATGACCTTCAATCGAGGAAAGGTAAGTTACTAATTATTGATGCAACATCGGATAAGTGTAAGACCAAAGGACATTCTATAAATGGTGATAGCAGTAGAGTGAAAGGAAATAATGAGGTGGTTTTGGAACCCTCTCCACTTCAGGTATCGGGTGTTTGCATTGACGCGCTGGTTAATGATGGTGATTTGGTTACCAGCAACAAACAAGAGGGTGCACATAGCATTGACATGTAGGAGTTGGAGAGGAATGGAATCTCTTTTTAAAATTAGGGTATGAAGCCCATGCAGGATATCACAATGACTCCTGAGAAGGTAATAAGTAATTTCAATGTATCAAATTCCTTTGAGTTTTTATCTTCCAATTTTCTCGATGTTTATTCAACCCCCACTGCGACTGCTTCCAATGTTACGGACGCACATTTGGATGATAAAGGTGGTGAATGGATGTATACAGAGTCTGGAAGGAGGGGTTGCCACTCCTGTGGAAAAGGTGGGTGACTTTCTTACCACAACATGAGTACCCGCTATAAAACAGGTTGATTTTCCTACTTTTTTCCTTGTACTTTCTTACTGCCTTGTTCCTCTCGTGGACTCCTTTTTTTAATTAAATGAAGAGGCCTATGCGTCTCAACTTTAAGAAAAGTGTAACATCCTGATCATGAAGGAGATAAATTTTAACCATATAAGTGGGATGATATTAGTATTGATTTTTTCAATATAATTCTAAAAACTCCATGACGTAATGATACTCTATGGGTTATTTTTGAATTCCTTATCAAGTCTAAATATATTCTCATTGTAAAGGAGAATCTCCTCCTTTAGTTCCATGCATAGATCAATATTAATGAATTTGGGATACTTCATGGTGTAACTCCTTCAATTATATCTGATAATGACCCATGTTTCACATAGAAATTATTGTGGAGTATTCAGAAGGCTCTCAACACCATGATATATTTGAGAACCATCTATAATTTATAGATTGATGAAAAATTTTAAATTACTATACAAACATTATAAAAAATGTTAAGGTTATTCTAACATGACATTAAATGTATGTGGGATTAGTATATACCTTTTGTGGAATTTTCATATAATAACATATTTCATTCATGAATTCAAATGGAACCATATAAAAAAATATATGGGAATGGATATCATACTCCAACATATTGGGATGAAGTTTTAGAGTGGAATATTATGGGCCCAAAAATCGTTGAGGATACTATGGTCAAAGTGAGAATTATTCAAAATTTTATCAAGACCACTAGATATAGATAAAATATATAGTTTGAAAATCTAAGAAAGAATTTAGAATTTCAAGAGAGGATAATGTTTTCCAAAATGTATCTCCATATAAGAGAGTTATAAAATTTTGTATGAAATGGAATTTAAGTCCTAGTTTGATTATGCCTTTTGTGATTTTAGAATGAATTGATGTTATGTCATACCATATGGAAATGTCACCCAATCTCTCTAAAGTGTATGATGTGTTTTATATATCATTTTGAGGATGTGAATTCTAGAACCGAAGCACATTATCACCACTACATAAATGTAGTTACAATTTGATTTTTATATTTTTTAAGTGATTATATAGATTCTTGACACTGGAGTTAAAATGATATGGAATCCGGTGACTCGGTTGGTAAAGGTACTTTTGAAAAATAATAAGATAATAGATAAAACATGAGAAGCTAAGGTATGATTAATAACTACCCAAATTTGTTTATAAGATGAGGTTTCAAAATTCTAATGATGAAATTATTTAAAGGGTTCAGAATTTAAGTCCCATGATTTAATTATAGTATGTAAGAATCTCATTCTAAATAATGTATAGAACATTACAAATTTTATTAATCCAATAGAAAAAAATTAAATTTTGGAATTCAAATTTTATAAAATGACCTTATATTTTTAATTAACAATTTCAAAATTAATTTACTGTAATTTTTTAGGGTTTTTTATGAAATAGCTGATTTTTTGATGAATAGTAAAAAATATCATTTTTACAAATACCATAAATTTTATGATATATTCATTAAATAATATAATGTAAAAATAAATAAATATGTGGGATAAAACAAATACGTATTGGAGGATTAAAAAATTCTTTCAAAAATATTGTATAGAATTTATAAATCTATATTCAACATTTCAAAACAAAAGTGATATTTTATTCTAATAAAAAAACAAATTTTGGAAATTTCATTTAATTAAGTACTCATTAGGTTCCATTTGGTTTTAGAAGGTATTTAAAGTCACAAAACTAGACTTTATTTAATCATAAACTAATAAATTTAATGGTAAACTATACTATACATGATTTTTGTGTAAATTAATTTTTATATGTAAATGGTATTTTTCTAAAAACTCATTTGGTTTGGTTTACCTTTCTTTTATTAGAAATATTTTTTACCACCACTTGGAATCTAATATTGAAAAAATTCTTTTAGTTTTTAAATTATAATTTAAAATTTATTTCTGGAGGTCAATTTTTTTTTGTCATCAAAATAAGTTACCGGGGTAAAAAATGAGTTATCATAGTAAAACAAAATTGTGGTAAAAGTTAAATGATTGGTAAAATGCCAAAAATATCTCCACCCATATCCCATATTTGTGTATTTGATTAGTATATTGAAAAATAATCATCCAAAATAATTTATTTTCTATTTTTGGAGTCACTTCCTTTTGAGAGTGAAATGCATTTAATATAATGTGGTGAGTATTTACAAAGTTTCCAGCCATAACTTTTATGAGGAATCATTTACCACCACAATTATCCTCACAGATAAATTATCTTGTCTCAACCAAACTCTACCAAAACCCATTTAAAGCATTCTTTCTCACATTCTATAGGTTCTCATCACAACAAAAGACTATACACTGAATGATTAGGGAGTGGTTTAAAAGAGGATATGGATTGTAGACTTAATTTTCTTAACTGAGTTCTTTCAAGATTATTTCTTCTTGAACATAATATAAATATTATATAATAATACTAAAATAATGATATCAAAAGAATTAGTTTTATTATATTTCATTGTGTCTATAAACAACCATCAGTTACCTCTTTCTTTTCTATTGTAAAATTAAAATGTCACCAGTCAGTATGCCAAAAACATCATTTAGTAGTGGTTTAAACTATTAGTAAACTATTTCAGAATGGTTTTTAGAAACTGCCACATATACCATTTTCATAAAATGTTTTTAGTGCTTATTTAAATCATCACAGATTAGTTAATGATGGTTTTTTATTTTTATTAATATTTTTTAATTTTTTTCAATGATTTATTGGAATATATATTTATTTCTTTAGTGTTTTGGTTTGTTTTGTTTTTAATTATTTTCCTTTTTTATTATTTATTACTTATTACTTATTATGTATTAATTATTATTTATTAATTAATACTTATCACCTATTTTTTATTACTTATTAATTATTACTTAGTTTATATTACTTATTACTTATTTCTATTACTTATAACTTTTCTTTATTCATTTATCCTACAATGAAAAAATGAGAATATATCTGTTGGGTGATATTTGAACTTCTTAAATATTGGTTATTATTAAAATACATTGCCACTCCAACAAGCTTGTTATGGAGTGATTAAACAGGCTTCAATATACTTATATATATACAGGTAAATATATATAAATACATTAGAAACATTAAATATATAATAATAAATAAATAAATAATATGTGATAATTATATAATAAATAAAAAAATAATAAATCTTAAATATATTATAAATAGATTATAAATACATAATAAATAATAAATGAGAACTAAATAATATATAGTAAATAACATGTAATGAGTAATAATTACAAAATAATAAATAATAAATAAATTAGTAACTAATAAATTAATAATACATAATATATCAAAATATAATAAATAAATAATATATACAAAACCATCATTTCATATGTAATAAATAAATAAATAATAAGTGAATAAATAAATATAGCATTATATGAATTTATTTAAATGACGTTATATATAAAAATAGCTTATAGAAATTTATAAATATAAATAAATGTATATAAACACAAACACATAGATATATGTGTGTGTGTGTTTATATAAAAACATAATATATATATATATGTATATAAATTTAAATAAATATATATAAATATATATAAATATATATAAATATATATACATGTAACTAAATTTACATAGATATTTATAAGAAAATTAATATATATATAATTAAATATATTTATAAATAAATGTATATATATAAGAACATGTGAATATAAATAAATGTAATTATAAATAAATAAAAATAAATATTTATAATATTAAAACACCCAAATAACTACTTATTTATATACCCACATAACATACATAAATTTATACAAGCATACATTCATGTAAATATTTACAAATATATATACATAAATAAAAAAATCAATAAATATATACAATTATATATAATTATAATTGAATATAGAAAATTGTATTTAACATATATAAATAATATATGTTAACAAATATACATACACACATATATATATAATAAATAATATATCACCACAAGTGGGTCGACCACTATAATTGCAAAACCATTATATTTATTGGAATGTGTTACTGTGGAATAAAATCATATAAAACCCAAAAAAAACAAAATCTCTCTTAAAAAAGAATAAATTACATAAAATGTTAAAATATGGGGGTATCTGAACAAAACAAACTCGTTTTTGGAGGCCTTTTGTGCATTTTTTGACCAAAAAACCAACCATGGTATTCAGCAATCTAAAGAATGTTGAGGTCATCAAAATTTTGTATTTTAAATTTCATGAATCCCTAATGTAAACACAGATCAAAAGTTATGGATTCTTGAAATTGATGTTTTATTTTTACATTTTCTTATAAAAGTAATGAATTTTTTAATTTTTAATAGTTTTCAAATTATTATATTATTTCATTTTGATTCATTTGTTAACCTTCTATTTCATATGTCGTGCAATAGAAATGAACACCCTAATCAAATTTTATGGTCATTTGATACTAAAGTCTAATTTTCAACTTCTCTTAAAATATTATTTGTTAAAGTTCTTTTCATTTCATTATTTGTGTGTGTTGATTAATAATGAATTATAATTAATAATAATACAGTTTTCAATTATAAAAAAAGTAGTTATTTAATATTATTATTTGTAATTACTATTAATTATTTATAATATATTTATACTTATATAAATATTTTTATAAATAAATTATTATTATTATTTAATATTATTTAATCAAATCTTAATAAATTTACTACCAGTTATTATAAAAATAATCATTAAAATTAAATTAATATTTTGAAATAATTATTTTCTATGGTTTTTTAGGATATTTTAAAAAAAATACCTCTAAAATTTAGTAATATAATATAATTTATTATTTAACAATTATTTAATCTACCATTGAAACCCCTATGAGATGATGGATTCTTTATAAAAATGTGGTTTTGAATAGATGTTTTTTTAAACTGTCACAAAAAACTAAACATAAACATTTAGTGTTGTTTTTAAAACCCACACCTATAAAAACATCGTTAAAGTTTTATTTTATTATAGTGGGTGGATGAGTATGTAGTTAATAGTACATGATGGGATGAATAGTAATTTTGAAATTGGTGGGATTTTTTGGTTTCTTTTCCTTTATTAGGTTCCCTAATAAATTCATTAAAGGGTGAAACTTTTTATATAGATGTTAATCCTTATAGAGTTATGAGATATAGGAAATTCATTCACAAAGTGTGAAGGTGGTCATGAAGAAGTTTGAGTTCATAAAATAGAATCTATCTTTGATGTAGAAGAAGTTCTTGAAGAAATACTAGTTCATAAAGGATGTTGAGTTCATGAATGAGATGAATTTTGTGATGCAACATCATATCATCAAGAACATAACTTCTATGAAGTATAGGTAGTTCCCAAGGGAAAGATAGTATGAAAACAGGGAAGTTAATTTCATGTAGAAAGAATAATAATTCATAAATGGAGCATCCATGTACTAAATTCTATGTAAAAAAGAGAATTTTATCCCAAGTGAGGTAAGGAGCATCATGACACACTCAAATATGAGGTGATTCAGGAATACATTAGAATCGTCTAGAGGAGTAATGTATTCACACCAGTGGGTATAACAGTGAGTTCTCATGTATGTTTAATTATAAACAAGGAGGGATAGCGACTCTTCATCTAAAATTTTACAATCAGTTCACTATAGTGATTCTGTTACATAACTACATTATCATTGTATTCTCCTTGGACTCTCCTAGTTAAGGTGAAGCAAGTAAAACCATTGTGTCTCTTATATACTTTTATTTTATTTTATAATGATCTATGATAATAAAAGAGAATAGACTTTTTCTTAATAGTGAAATAATATAAAAAATTGAATGTTATATTAATCTTTTATACCTAGATTCACCCCTGGGTATATAGACATGTGGGTTCAATAACTTTTATCAGAGATAAAGATAATTTTTTTTGGTATTCTCTCTATGATAAGGAAATGGTTGTAGTCAATCAAAAAGGGATTCCTATATTTTATAGAAAAAATATTCAACTATGGAAGATTCAGATGTAGAACTACTACTGATCTATATGAAAAGTTGTATTAATAAATATATTGAATGGGATTTTGGTCATTGTGGATTTTAATTATTTATTAGAGGAAGTTTATAATATATTGGATAATAAAAATAAAGGAATCAATGCATTCAGAGGATATTTATCCAAAAAATATATATTAAGGTGATAAAAATTAAAAAAATATTCTATGTTGGAAAATATGATTAATATCTATGCAGGCGACTAAAATTTCTAAGAATAAAAACTAAAAGTTTTGTGGAATATGTTAAAGTAATTGGTGATTTACCCAAATCATTATTTTGATGCGTTATTTGATTGGATAAATGTTATTGTGGCATTCATATGTGTTCTTGGAGAAACCCTTGATGATGAGAATATTTCTAAGAACATCCTGAGAATATTTCCACCCCATTTTAATCTGAAAATATCTATACTAAATTGGAAATATCTGAAGGTTCTAAAATTTTATAGTTTTCAAAATAATTTTTTTGTTTATGAGATGAAGAAAAATGATAATGAGGTTGTAGAAAAGGGTAAGTCTAAGGAGTTGGAAATTAATTCCCTCAAGAAACTCACTATGGAGGTTTTCTAAAATAATGAATGATATATATAAGGAGGATTTAATCTACATGAATAATTAAGATCTTCTCTTCAATTGATATATTATAGGATATCTAAAATTAAATAGTCTAATTGAGTTATTCTTGATGCCAAAATATATATACAACTGCGAGAATATTAAACATTGAGTTAAAGGTATAAATTGAAAACATAAAATTAGAAATTCTAAAAAAATCATAGGATTTCCTTCAGTACAACTTAAAAGTTAAATAATAAGATATGGGCATCAATGGTTTGACTAAAATAGTGAAAGGCCAATCAAATAAATTAGAGGTCCGAAAGAGGAAGTCATTATTCTATGATGAAAACTAGATGATCGTGAAAAAATATTGAAACATTATATTCCATCAAGAAATAGATAATATAGGAAATAGAAAAAGGATAAGTGTATCATAGATGTTAAGTAAAAAAGTTAACATAATTCCATCAAATATAGATTACACATCAGAATATAAAATATGGGTTGGGTCTTGATCATGAATTAAAATCCATGAAAGGTAATTCTAAGATAAAATCACCATCTCTAAAGTTGTAAATAAGGATGGGTATGACTCCAAATTAGGATAATTAAAGAGCAAAGAAAAAACCAGTGTTTTAGAAAAGAAACACAATAACGCACTGAGTATAATATTATAATATTGTAGAAATGTGGGACACTAAAAAAACATTCATTTTAAAAAGATACTATAGAGCATAAGAGTAACAATTATAGTATATTAGAGTTTAATATTCCAAGAATTATATTATTTAATATTTTTTCTACCATGTAGTATTTGGAAATATAGATAGGTATTTCTCATCAATAATTTATAGTAATGTGCCTATAACGAACCAAAATGTTCATATGCAATTTCTCAAGGAATCATAAAGATAGATAAAAATGAAAAATCAATTTGTAGATCTTTAAGATGATATTAGTCCATAATATTTCAAGCAAGATAAATTGTTTCAATCAACACTAGGACTGAATCCAAAAACATGGATAAAATAAAAAAGAGTTTAGAAGGCGGTGATTTCATAGAATTCGTGGAAATAATTACATAATTTTAGTGTATGGATCCTTGATAGTGATACCACTACCTACATTATTGGAAATAAGGATCTAGTTTCACACATAATATACAATAAGGAATGTGTCACCATATTTGGAAATTATAGTTTCCTAAATATCATTGGCTCGTGAAAATCCTTGTTTGGGGAAAAGATATGAAAAAAATAGATATAAAGGATATTATAATTCATAGACATAACATACTAAGTTTCAGTCAAATATATGACATTGGGTATAAGATAAATCACCAAGAAGATATATATCTTAAAGGGAAATGATAGTGCATTGGTTATTTAGGGTAATATCATTATGTATAATCTCTACCATGTTAGTGGAAAAGAAAATATGTTCTTTCTATCTATGGAAGAAGAAAACTTGTTCTTGAATAAATGGCTTTATTCATTTGATCCAACCATACCTAAAATATCATTTGATGAATTATTTAGATTGAGATCTCCCTAAACTATCATGTGATCATACACACATGTGTGAATCATGATAACATGAAAATGTAACATGAAATAGATTTAATGAAATGGAATAAAAGTCAAGAAGAGTGATTGAACTTGTTATTTTTGTGTTGGCTTATATCACCATGATCTTTTTACATTAAGAAATAAAATTTTATTTTCATTAATGATTATAGAAAAATGGCATGGATAATGTTCATCAATCACATGTTAGAGGTGTTATGTTTCATTATTAATAATTATATATACTAAAAATTATCTTTTCTGGATGATTCTAAATTATTGAGTTGATAATGTCATAGGGTTCACCAACATCTAAGTGGAGGATCATCTAAAAATATGGGATAATGAAAAATGTCATATAAGTAAAAAATATTTAACCAAATGGTTTGGTTGAGAGGATAAAATATGTCACAAATAACATGGCCTGAATAACACTTATTGAACATGACCTACTATAAAGAAAATTAAAGAAGTTTTCTTGACATCACTCTACAAATCTAATAGATCTTAGTTCTGTCTAGGAGAGTAAAATACTAATTAAGATCTATGGTATGGAATTAAATTGATAAATAAGTTGTTTATAATCATATAAAGTAAGTGTTTCAATATTAATAATGAGAAACATATGAATTTTCAGTCCTATGAATATGATGGGATCTTTCATGGATACTCAGGAAAGAGAAAATTAAATAAATTATCTAAAAAGATTCTATGAAATGTTTTAGAAAGAAATAATTTTACTATCATGGGGAATGAGCATAATATTCCACATTATCATGACCATTTTCCTAATAAATGTGATTAAGAGGTCAAAAGATGAAGGGGTAAAAGTTTAAATTTTTGATTTATATGAAGACACTGATGATGAGATTGAAAATATTATACATATAAGAAAACATGTGTCTGAAAATTATGAGAAGAATATTATTATTGTTCATAAAGGGCTAGTGAAAATTAAGAGAATGATTTTTTTACAATAAAAAAATTTCCTTCTCACAATTAGATCCAAAAAATTAAGGAATATTATAGGGATGAAATTTAGGTTTAGGATACAAATGTAGAGCTTCACCAAATTAAAAAGAATAATAATTGGGAGATTATTTCAAGACTAAAAGACATAAAATTCAAAGAGAGAAAATGTTATTTTATAATAAGTTGAATAAGGATTACACAGTGATTAAAAAACGAAGAATTTGTGTATAAAGGGTGCTCCCAGATATAATATATTGATATAGATGAATCATTTTCACCTCTTTTAATATTATATAGAATATGAATTTTATAATCCATATCAGTGAAGTGAAAAATAAATGATTTCTTAATGGATATGAAGTCATAATTTTTTAATGGAATTCTATAATTATTTGTGTACATTGAATAGTAAAATGGATTTCTTAATCATAGAAATAAGAAAAAATGTTTTCATGAAAAAAATAGTAGTATGGATTAAAGTAGGCACCAAGAGCTTGGTATTCATGACTTGATAAAATTTTGATAAATATCGGTTTCCAGTGTGGGGGAATTGATTACAATATCTATGTTAATAATGAAAATGATCAAAGAATAGCGTTTTTTTTATATATTGATTCTTTAATAATTGTTTTGTCAAAAAAATAAAATGAAAATGTTCTATTAAGTTCATGAAGTGTGAGTTTGATACGTCAATTATTATTAAATTGAAAATTTTCCTTAGTTTGTAGGCATCCTAATGAATGTTTGGTACATTTGTCTCTAAATATGAAAGTGTCAAGTAGGTTCTAAGAGGACATGGAATTGAGGATTTAATAAATATGGAAACATGAATAGTTACCTAGATCATGTTTCCATGGTATGATGATGTCAAACTACTCGATGTTAAGGAATATTAGAAGATTCTTAGAAGACTATTGTACATAAAAGTGACATAACTCAATATTCGGTTTGAAAATTTACAGGAATCATGGTATCAAATTAAATTCAAAGAATGACACATGATTATAGAAAAAAAATCAGTATATCAAAGCAACATTGTATTTCACGTTTGTTTCAATACAACATAATAATATGAGTTTTTTGAATATATAAATACTAATTGGAATGGTTTAGTGGATGATGAAAGTCAATATCAGAAGGTTCATTCTATTTTGGTAGAATTTTCAGTTCATGGTGAAGTAAGAAAAAGTTATACATTTCCCTAAGAATCATAGATGATAAATATAATCAATCCCATAAATATTTTACAAAAAGATTATGGATAAAGAAACAACATAAACATATGGGAGTTGACAAGAATTCTATGGTAAGAATCCATTGGGAAAATTCAATTGTTATTAATCATCAAAAAAATCTTATCCATTAATCAAGGAAAAAGAACATTGAAATCAAATATCACTTTATCGAGGAATAAATGGAACTAGGATTTCTGATATTAGAGTATGGACTAACTAGACATAAGTTTATAGATAATATGATGATGTAATTACCCAAATAATAATTTAAAAGTAATTGGCATGCACATGGATTCTAGTTGACTCTCCAAACATGAGAATTATAGTTATGGGACCTCTACTCCTTAACATATGTTGTGTTTTACCTTTATACTTATCAATGTTTTCTCTTAATTAAAAAATTAAAATCAATGCATTTTGGTTCATTAACAAAGTGGGATAAATTTATTTCATGAAAGAGGAAAACTATCTGATTTTGGGAGAGGTATTCCAAGATTTATCAAAAAGAAAGAATAAACATGTTTTTTTATCCATGATGATTCTGAATCTATTATATCAATTTATACTTAATATTATTGTTAACCATTATGTTTTTGATGCAATAAATTTTCAATTTTCGATTGATGATGTGTTTTTTTCATGTAATATTCAACAAGTGGTTTTAAGAAAGAAGTGTGTTATTAATGAACATTTCATGTTACTCTTGTTTATCACCCCAATAATGACACATGTGTGATTAATTTATGGGTTGAGTAAATAATTGATCAATATCATGATTCACAAAGTGAAAATGTTGGATGAAGATCAAAGTGTGAAATTTTTTATCAATAGGGAGTTTTTACTAATGTTAGAGTATTTTCAACAACCCAGGTGGGGAAAATTGTAGAAAAAAATATATCAATGTTTTTTTCATTATTTCTAGGTTTTTTATTTTTTATAATGTTGGATGAAAAAGTTCCATATTTTTGTTACCAAATCATGGGTTTTAATGTAGTTTAAATTTCCTAATATTTTTTAAATTTATGGGTATTAATTCTAAAAGAAATATACATTTGGAATTTTCACTAGAATTAAAAAGTGAGGATTTTTTTTCATAGTAAGTGTTTTCATTTATAAAGACCACATTATGCATACATGAGTTCATAAATACTACAAAGAACACTCAAAAGTTTGTGGGCCCCGTTATAGATTCATAAAATGGAATTTCAGGAAATTTATTGGGAGTCATATAAGATATATTATTTTAGAACAACATAGAATTTATGCCACTATAACTAATGTTTTCAAAGGAGTAGTTCTGTATTCTAGATGGTAATAGTTATTTAGAGGAATCAGAAAAGTGAGTTTTAAAATGGGTCTTTTTCAGCAATGTGGAAATGATTTAAGGGCCTGTATGAAGGAATTTTTTGTTATGTGAACTATAATAGAGGATTAATATGCAATGAATAGTTCATGAAGAGATAAATAGTAATTTTTTTATTATATACATTCACAAGATTATTTATAAATATAAGGATCCATAATCACTTTATTCAGTTTCATGAATAAATATATAAATTTTATCACTGAATATTTTTGAGATGTTGTGAATTCATTTTTGATGAGAATATAAGATTATGAAGAATGATGAACCAAATAATAAAATCTATCTATGAAGCAAAAGAATTTCTCAAATAAAAACATATCCTTAAAAGAGGTTGATTTCATGAAGGGGAGGAGTTTATGAGGAATCATTATCTCATAAAATACATACTATCAAGTAATCTTAGGAAGTTTATGAAATAAGGGAAGTTCAGGGAGGATAAAGTTTAGTTATTTAAGAATGAGAAACAACTCATAAAGGGTTTTTACATGAATAAAATACTACACAATAATTTTTATTTCATATCTTAGGGAAAATGGGAATAATTACACAATCAAAAATGTATGAATCAAATCTATTCTGATTCATAATAGTTGAATAATTTTCTATTGGATTAGTGAATTCACTATGGTTAAAAATTAGTGAGTTCTTAGGACTATTTTGTTATAAACCAAGAGAGATAGTGAGTTCACTTCAAACATTATAAAAGAATGGAACTATAGATATTATGGTACATTAACAAATTATTGGTTTATTATCCTTACATTATACTAGTTAAGGAAATCTAAGTAAAAATTGATATGTTTGTTGGATGATTTTATTTCAGTTTATAATTTTCTATTAGAAGAAGAGAGAAAATATTTTTTAATGATGATGCAAGATTAAAAACTGGGGATGTTTTATTAACCATTCATACCCTAATTCTCCACCATTACCCATCAAGGTATTTAAACCGGTGGGGCCAATAGTATAAATAGTACGAATGGTTCATCTCTATCAATCCATATGCATAATTTGTAGAGGAAATTACAAAAAGGACAATAATCAACCCATGGGAGACCCAAAAAGAGGAAACATATTAAACCATAGACTTTAAAAAAAATATTGGTTCATTCTTAGGAGGAACACTTTAAATCAATATATCACTAAACACAACTAAATTAACGAATAATACCCTAAATTATATGAAATACTTGACCAAAAACCATAAATCAGAACCAGAAAAATAAACTTTATAAATTTTTTGTAATTTATTAAATACATCAACTAAATAATTTAATAAATAAAAACCACTTCATTTATTCCATAACAAATTATTAAGAAACACAAAATCAAAAAACCAAAGGATAAAATCATAATCATCACTGAATGAATCAAAACACTAATCAAAATTAAAAGGTCCCATTTAAACTCTTCCAAAAAAATGTTATTTTCTCAAAACAAATTTTTAAATCCACAAGTCCATCACATAAATAATAAGAATGTTTTAAAACATAACACCCATTCCAATTAATCTATGAACACATATTTATTAATTTCAAAACATTACATAAAACTAACTTGAATTTTCATTAATGTACTATTAAAAATTTCCTTTCAAAAACATCTAACTCGTTTCAAACAATTTTTTAAAAAATCATTATTAATTATAAAAACAAAATATTTCCATATAAATAATGTCTTAACAATATAAAACATTAACATAATCTAGCTAATAGTCATCAGAACATCACAAAAACATCCTTATTTCAACCTAAGTAGTAAATGATCATTATAAAAATCAATCTAGAATCAAGAGGGGTTTAACTCAAAATTTGTAGGGATTAGTGGGTTTTCATATTTTAGTCGCACAATTTTGTATACCATGCTCAAACCGTGAAATCACCACTAGGATCTTATCATAACCATATGAAAAAGCTCTGCACAATTATCCAAACTATAAGTGAAAATTGTGAATGTACAATCTAACTCATATATCACCCAAAAATATGTAATATTATATTAATAACTCATATTAATAATCATCATCAAAAGAAACCTATAATCAAAAGGGGTTTAACTAAAAATTTAATGAGTTTAGTGGTTTTTCATAGATTAGTCACACAATAGTTTAGACCATTCTCTAACCATGAAACCACCACTAGGATCTTATCATAACCATATTAAAACTCTAAAAAAAATTAACCACACAATATTAGCTAATTATGTATGTACAATCCAACTCATATATCACCCAAAAATATGTAAAATTATATAAATAACTCATATAACTTTAATAATATTTAAAAAACCTTTAATCAAGAAAAAATAGTAGAATAAGGGAAGACTAATTTCAAAATTCCTAAATCAAAACCTCACTAAAAGTGGTAACTCAAAACACCATATGAGAAATAGATATCTATACTCACCTTACACCAACTTATCATGTTTTGAAAATTCAACCAATAATACACAAGTACATAGCAGGTAAAAACCCTACTATAAAACCATTATTTCTAAAACAAACATAATATATCTTAACCAGACAATCAACCCAATCCATGGTAATGACTAAAGGTATTTTTAGACAACCATGGGCTAGAAACTAGTTCATGGGAATCAAGGAATAACTCTTGGGAAAGTTTTCACCTTATTAATATTAATAATAATGCAATAAAATTCTATTAAAAACCCCACAGGACTCCTCTATACAATGGACTTCCATGTCAAGTGAAATAAGTATTTTTTGACTTAAATAAAACCAAATTGGGAATAACCTCAAGAAAAAATCAAGATGTAAATTATAAAAAACCATATTGAATAAAAATATCTAAATATATAAAGACTATAATATATGATGAATAAGTAGTACCATAAAAAATAAAAACTAAAACCCCAAAGCAAATTTCCAATTTTGGCCAAAGGTCACTATTAAATAACAACACCAATAATTTTCCATGAGTGACTCAATAGATGAATCCCACGTGAAGGGAAATCTATATAACATGAATCTACAAAATCTTCATGGTCTACTAAAATCGAGTGATTTAAATAGACTGTGAGTTAAAATCCAATAATGATCCCACCAATTAAATTAAATATGTGATTTATTTAATAATACATTCCATTAGTCCTATTTTCAAATAATTTTCATGATATTAATATATTTTTAATTTTTTCATAAAAAACACATAAGTAGACCCCAATTTTCCCTTTTTAAACCATACCACATCATTTAAGGGAAACTTCTAACAACAATAAATTCATTTACAATAAATGTTAATCAAATCATGACAAAGGAATTGAAAAACATGATTTATTATTAATTGATTTTCAATATTTAACCTTCCACTTCATTACCAAAAGAATTTCCCAACTTGATTTTTTTAAAAAAATACTTTTAATGAGAGAATATGAAACATCATGTGTAAACATACCAAAATTAAATGAATAAGAAACATGTAAGTTTCACCACCTGAAATGTAACTACAACAAATAAGAAAATATAAGTATAAATAACATCACTAAATAAATGAAAGGGAACTAAAATCACAGGAGAAACCCTAGGTAAGAATGTTCAATGAACCCTAAGACCCACCAATAATATCATGAGTAAAACCAATCATATCTAGCCATAATCGTTGATATCCAATCCTGTATAAACCACTATGGATGTCGTGTTTTTTTAGCAATTCACATCATATTATCATTTATTTAGTGTGATTAAATCCATGTCAATATAGAGTGTTCCAATTCATACTGATTGTAATATCCAGAACATTTTTGACCTATTCCTTTATAGGATTTAGGTGATATAGGATTAAATGAGATATTTAGAGTAAGAGTGGTTCTATTAGAAGATAAAATTTAGTTTGGAATAGTAGGTTGTGGTGTTCCCCTTAGTATTGGGTTGGAGTTATCAGATGGAAAAATTAGTGGTGATATAATCGGGTAAGTCATGGTACAGTTTGGTTGGTTATAACATAGTGGATTTTATTTGGGAGTTTGGTTGTCTTTTAGGATTTTTTGAGTTATGGTGTGGTGGTTTCAGTTCACAACATGAAGGTTCTCTACTTAGTGGTTGAATTTTTGGACATATAAGCTCTGTGGGGTGGCCATGTTTGGTGCATATCCTAGAGGATATTTCTTGGGTGACTCTGTCTTAGGTTATGTCATGATAGATCGGTATAGTTCATGGTGTGACTTTCATTGGATGAACTAGATTATAGACATTAACTACGTTTAATATGATAATGATTTAAGGGATTTGTGGTGGATGTTTTATTTCTTTGGTTGATTGGGACACGTCGTTGTATGGTGATAGATTTTTACAGCACAATTCAGTATTTTCTTTGATTATTATTGTGTGGAAATGTATGTGATGTTGTGATCCTAGGTTTTTCTAGAATTGGTATAAGGTCCATTACCTCAAGGTTTTCCCTATCTCAGGTGTTGTAACAATGTATTGTTATAGGTCATGGTGTGACTTTCATCAGATGAACTTGATTAGAGAATTTGAATGAGTTTAATATGAAAATGATTTAGGGGATTTGTGGTGGAATTTATATATCTTTAGTTGACTGAGACATGTCATAGTATGGTCATGAATTTTCACACCACAATTCAATATTTTCTCTGATCATTATAGTCTAGAATTGTATGTGACGTTTTTATCCTTTTTTTATAGAATGCGTATAAATTTTAGCACCTCAAGGTTTTCCCTATATTACTTTGATTCTATCAACCCATTATTATCTTCAAGGGACATTTTGGTTGACCATTCTGCTGATCATCCTTTCCATTGATCCTTGATTTCAAGAGGTTGATTATTGGTGATCCAAGGTGAGCCCCCCCCCTTCCTTCATGGTTTCTTTCCATTCGTCCCTTATGGATTCTTAGTGTTAGTTCTAGTTTTATCTTTAGGATATTAGAACATTGATTTTGATTAGAAAATTTAGTTTTTTTTTTGGATTATCATGGATTTCTATGTTGGATTGTGATCTTCCCATCATCTCTTCCTCTTAGGTGGTGGATTATGAAGCTCCAGTTGAGGTAAGGAATTCAATAACCCTCCATTATATTGTTTAAATTGTGTTATTTTCATGAAATATTTTTATTTGGTGAGTATTATATATTTTCCTACTAAGGGAAATGAACTAGATGTAATGTGTAAGGGCCCAAATTATTGTATTCTAACCCCTCATGTATTTTCAAATCATGTGGTTCTTGGAGAAGACCAAGATAATTTATGCTGGTGTTACGGTGATGAAATATAGAAGAAGGTATAATACATGATGTGTAAGTGTTTCTAATCATGTATTCATAGTTCACGTCTTGGTTAATATCCCACTCAAGACCTGAAATTTGTTCATATATTATCTGAGGCTAGTTCATGGGGTGTCACATTGCATGTAATTATTCAGTATTAATAGGTTCAAGGTGATTTGTTTTTAGAGAGATATGAAACACAATGATTACAGGATGTGAAAGTGTTTCATGGCATGAAAATCACCTAGGTATCATGCCCTTAAATGCTATATCACCCTAGTTTTCCCACAAATCCTATGGCCTCTCTTGATTTACATGTGGACATTGATCCTTCCTTAAAGCTTTTTGGATTTCTTCCAATGGGTACAGATTCTCAGCATCCCTTACTATTTTTGGGTTATATAAGGTATGTTATACCACTTCTCTTATATTTTTTCAATTTGTTTCCTCCCCCTTATTCCTTTCATCTGATGGTGGTCCATCTCTATGTTTCTAATGAATCTTTTCTTATTTGTTAGAGTGGTTATGTCATGGCATCCAAGAGGGTTACATATTATTGTGGGAGAGGTTATCATCATCTATGATGTTCTTCTATTCTCAGGAAAATAACATTGATTCCATTCTGGTACGGGATTCATTTCTTCTAATATTATTTAAGTGAAACCATAAAACTAGCATGATTTATCCCGTTGGATGGAAATGGAAATTACCTAATTATTATTGAAGCTTATTAATAATTAATTGCTTATAGTGATCGCATGTTCTTACTTTTTATCATTATAACAGGTTCCTTCTATTTTTAATTATTTTGTTCTATCTATCCTGTGATTTTTAAAATGATTATTATGTTATGGATTAGTAAGTTGTTCTTGATGGGAATTAGTAAAAAATGTGATGATGGAATTAATTGATAATTAATTAACATAAGAATAATTGATGGTGATGTATGTTTAAATAAAATGTTTCATATAATATAATGATAATAAAATAGATGAAATGTTTATTTTTAATTGAAAATTATCTTCCACATTATTAATGTATTATTAAATAATTTGACGCATGTTTATTCTTGTTTTTTATAATAAATAAAAAATAATACTAATGATAATGGTTCTTCTCATAGTTTGATGAAATTAATTTTAATTCCAAATAATTTTTATCTTTTTATATATTGTTAAAACTTTACACCTTTGGTTACCCATAGTTGGAACCTAGGAATAATGAATTGGTTAATTCAAGACATTGTAAAAACTGATTATTTGGAAAATATAATTTCCATGGCCTGATATTCCCATTTTCATGAGAAGGCCAAGAACATTTTGATTGGATTAATGAGAACTTGTTTTTCATAAAGGATGGATGCCATGTTTTAGGTCCTAGATTTTCCTTGTGGATTTTGTTTTTTGTTCTCGGATACTTTTGTGATGTTCTCTTGTTGTGTGCTTTACTATGGGATGTGACATTAGTTGTAGTTGAGTCGAAGACAAGGTTATTATCGTATTGTGGTTATGAGATATATTATATATTTTATATTATTTTATTTAATATTCTTCCCCACTCATGTTTGTTAAGGTGACTAACACCCCGTAGAATCTTGGTGGGTGTTTTTCTCTACATTCAGGTTGGGGGATTTATGGATGACTATCCACTATATCCATACTCTCTTCTCTTAGTAGTTAATTTTTCTGATATACACAGTATATATTTTCCTCATATATGTGTATAGAGGGTTGTGTTTGATTTTGGTTATTTCATATACATGTATTTATAAATAGAGTATCCAATGGATTATTATAGGTTTGGTTGTATAGGCTATGATGGTTTGAGGTACCTTTCTCAGTGTATGGGTTTTGAGGGATTGAAGTATAATCCCCTGATGTATAATACACATCATACAAGTTGTGGTGGATCCTGGAAACTAATTTGATGTAATATTGGGATGTGATATGGGATTATATGATGATGTAATGAATGAGGTTCATGTTTTGATGCCTTTACCAGGTGTCTTTGTGCTGTCATGATTTTGGAGAGAGATGGATTTGGATATGAGACGTTGGGCAGAGCGACAAACCGGTGGGGAAATGGGAGAAATGAACCCTTGATGTTTCATTATTATATTATATTGTCTCATGTATGCTGTACTTGGTGAGAATTATCTATGGTGAGGATGGGAACATAGTATAAGGCCCCAGCCTTAACCCTTACTTAATATTGAGTTATTACAAGATTACACATTGAGGATCTTTTCAGGTTTTGAGTTTTAGAGAATTAGATCATAAAACATTCATTACATCCCACATTTAAACAAAGTGGTTACAATAAAAGATAGTATTAATTTTTTCCCATCAACGGAAACATATTTAAAATAAAACATGGATTCTTTCTTGACACTTCCTTGACACTATCATCATATCATGTACCCTTCCCTTGACCTGTGAAAACATTTCAAAAACATGGGATGAGCATAAAAAGCTCAGTAAGAGATATAAAAATATGGAAAGGAAACATGAGTACATGTATACATAAGAATCAGTGAAATCATACTCTACTCATAAAACATATGCACTTTAACATACCTCATCAAATCATGAATAAATCATAGAAATCATAAGACAAAAAGGTAACTTGAGGCATTCATAACATTCTTACGTAGGGAGTAACCCTCTTGGTTACGTTTGGAATACCCATCACATTATATTCCATAAATCTCTTTGGAAAAACCTTAATGTTTAACTCCTTCGTGTTTCCCAATGAATTGGAGAGCTATTTCGGGCTCACCCACCCTTATTTTCTCATGTAACCACCCGTCTTCATAACAATGCCCAAGAACCATAACATAATCGTATCACATAAAACATGCATAAAGAAAACATAGAATTTCCACATTTCAATCACAAGACATCAATACAACACATTGATATAAAAAAACATTATGGAAACCATTCTCAATACCAAAATAAAAGAAAAGTAATACATTGTATTTATTTTTCATTTTAAAAAAAGTTATGGCTTGTAGAGGAAGTCGAAACTCAAATAATAGTCACGGCAGTGGAGAAGTCGTTGTTGCCGCATACGTATGACAAAAACATTCCCTTTTGTCGTTTAGTAAAACTCTTCGTTTAAAAAATATTTCTTTTGGATAAACCTAAAAGTCAAAAGGGTTTATACACCGTATAAAAGAAGGTTGTGTGTAAAACAAAATATGCCTCAATGAAAGGAGATTGAGACGAAGTCCCATACCTCGGGTCTGACATGACTCGATCGTTTTTTAACCTCCTAAATAGTAAACTTGAGTTAATTTCTACTTGCATAAGAACCTTTTTCAAGTTCATTATTCCTTATATATAACTTATTACCATTTCATGAACACTATGCAATTATTTAAGTTAACAACGGTCGTGTTAACGATCATTGGTACTTGAGTAAAAAATATTCTCTTTATAATTACAATTTGTTCATGTATCCAGTATATCCAGAGTTATACTCATGATTTATATATCATATATATCATATATATCCAGTATATACATGCATTTATAATATTACATAACGTTTAGAGGTAAGAAATGAAATGCACCATTCCCGGAGACGGTAAGCCGTACGTACGCATGAACGCTGCTTTCATTTCTATTTCGTATTTTATGGAATTGAATCATAATGATATAAAGGTATATTATAATTACAATATAATATAATATATAATATCATTAATTAAATCCTTTATACATCCCACATATGGCATTAACGAATCAAATCACTTTGAGGGGGCGGTAGTCCGCACTTCCTAAAATGAAGATATCGCGTTTACCCATAATGGTAACCCTAAAGGTATGCCATAAAAGAAAAATACATAATCTTAAGTAGAAAATAAACATAATATGTGTAATATAAAAATATATTGATATCTTAATGGCCACCTTTGAAGGTGTTATATGAGTGTTGAACAATCATCGTTTCGTGAGGTAGAAATTCGCCATCCACAGAAACAGTATGTTCTTCAACCATTAAATGTAGGTTTTTGTAAGTGTAGCTCTAATGCTTATTATAAAAACATCCTAGTATATTGAAGATACTGGTTTTGTTACAAAAGAAAGGAATAAAAAGATTTTAGAGGGTTGGAGAAGCAAAATAAAACATAAGAACACAAGAGAAAACACTACCTTTAAAACGGGTAACTCTTTTTGATTTGAGATCAAAGGCTTCCTTGGGAAGACTTCTGCCCAAATTGAGGCTTCTATGAGTTAGAGAGGGATGTGTAGAGACAAAAAGAGTCAGGTTTGGCCGAGCCAAAGGCTTGAGGGATGTGGGTAAGGAGGTATAGGTGGGGGCCTTTTATAAGAGGATATGAGGGGCACTCTTGGAAAGGTATAAAAGGATACTTTATTATAAAATGATTTTCGGATTTAAAAGGTCCCAAAATTATATATTTCGAGGATAAGGTGATAATAGTTCTAAATCCACCCATCCAATAGGTTTTTGACATGTGTAGGTCTTAGATTTTACATTATCTTTTCATTTTATTTAAATCGTTAAATAATGAGGTCATCGCTGCATCATCATGGTGTCATAAATAATTTACTTTATTTAATGTCTAAAAATTATAAAAAATATATCATGATGTAGTAAATCTTTTTATATTTCTAATGAATATTTATAGTCAAAAATATGACTTGTATCACTCAATTTAAAAAAAAATTTAGTAAAAAAACTAATGTTTGTGACATTTTTACTTTAACATTAAATAAAAAGATATTAATGTCATTTTCCTTCTAAAGTGGATCCATGGGGTCCACATGTTGACCCATTGATTGTCTTGGTCGGCCATGACACATCCA
Source organism: Viscum album (assembly GCA_963277665.1). Classification (NCBI taxonomy): domain Eukaryota; kingdom Viridiplantae; phylum Streptophyta; class Magnoliopsida; order Santalales; family Viscaceae; genus Viscum; species Viscum album. The sequence goes on from OY728160.1 coordinate 1,210,692,569, forward strand.
ATATGTTTATGACATGTATAAAGTTCATTTTATATTATTAAAACATTATTCTTACCTTAAATTACACTAATTACCTCTAATCGCGATTAAAAACATAAAAGTTACTATTCACCAAAAAAATTATTTTATTCTCATTGAACCACATTTATCTTCTTAATGACAACCATGTATGTCAGATTTTTGAAATTCAAAACACAGAGGTGGTAAATTTTCATTTAAACGAAAAATCAGTTTTTTAAGTACCACTTAGTGGTTTCACTATTCATCAAAAATTGAAGTTTTTCAGAAAAATACCAAAACATCACCCTAAGATATATTTTATATTCCAAATTCAAAAATGATGTCTATTTTACAAAATTAAAAACATATAAGTTACATTAATTATTTTAATAATTAATTCCCGCTGTCTGAGCAAATAGCGTGTTTTTATGAAACAATAAGTATCAAAAGATTGACACTAGTTTAAGTCCAATTTTAAAGTGAAATTAATTCCAACGACCACTATTGGATTAAATGGTAATAATATATTCTAATTGAACTTTAAAACCAATTCAAAAGATAATCTAACCATATAATTAAATTATATGAAAAAGCAGTTTTGATGTAAAATGCAGTATTTTTCACTATTCATTAAAAAATCAACATTGTCACAAAAATACCAAAATAATTATCCAATGTAAATTTCAATGTCCCAATCATAAATAATAAGTTTATTTTCACAAAGAGAGCTTATAAAATTGTCAAAAGTTTGATTTAAAAATGTTTTTCCATCAAAAGGCAGTAAAACAATCTTTTAAAAATATTAGTGTATTCCATCCTTAAGATTGGATTTATTCTCATTTTAAGCCTTTAAAACACTATCTAATTAATTAATAGACATATATAAAAATATATATTCTTCATTACTTACTTGGTATGTTACATCATTGCCCCCTTTTTAAAATTGCGTCCCCACAATTTATTTACTTATCAAATAAGTGGGGGTATTTAGCCCTCATTGCATTTTCAGATTCCCATGTTGCCTCTTCAACCATGTGGTTTTTCCACAAAACTGTTACCTGATGAATCACCTTATTCCGTAACACTTGCTCACTATGGTCAAGAATCTAGACCGGTTGTTCCTCATAAGATAGGTTCTCTTCCAGCTGAACTACCTCTGGACTCAAAACATGAGATGGATCTGGAATGTACTTCCTTAACATTGAAACATGAAATACATTGTGTACCTGAGATAAAATCGGAGGTAAATACACTCAGTAAGAAACTAATCCAACTCTCTCCAGAATTTCATATGGTCCAATGATCCTTGGACTCAGCTTTCCTTTCTTACCAAATCCCATCACACTTTTCCATGGTGATACTTTGAGAAAAACATGATCACCTACCTCAAAAGATAGATCCTTCCTCCTCTTGTCTGCATAACTTTTCTGTCTGCTCTGAGATGTTCTCATGTGTTTCTGAATCAACTGAACTTTTTCTGCCATCTCTTCTACCAATTCTAGTCCCATCAGCTTCCTTTCACCCACTTCATCCCAGAAAGCTGGAGTTTGACACTGCTTCCCATATAACGCCTCAAATGGTGTCATCTGTATACTGAAATGAAAACTGTTATTATTTGAAACTTCAACCAAAGAAATATGTTGGTCCCAACTTCTCTGATAATCCATCAAACAAGCACGTAGGATGTCTTCCAAAGTCTGAATCGTTCGTTCTGACTGCCCATCTGATTGAGGATGAAAAGTTATACTAAAATTTAATTCAGTACCCAACGACTTCTGAAGGCCTTTCCAAAAGTTATAATTGAACCTAGGATCACGGTCAGATACAATGGAGAGAGGAACTCCATGTAACCTGAATATCTCTTTAAGATACAAATGGGAAAGTTGATCTAGGGAAAAAGTATCTCGTATTGAAAAGAAATGAGCAGATTTAGTTAATCGATCAACAACAACCCAAATTACATTATTACCTCGAGGTGTCTTCGGCAATCCCACAACGAATTCCATGGATATATTCTCCCATTTCCACTTGGGAACTGGTTAAGGCTGAAGCATCCCTTTCAGTAACTGCCGCTCTGCTTTATCCTATTGACAAGTCAAACACTTCATAGTAAAATCAGCAATATCTCTTTTCATTCCATCCCACCAATAATACTCCTGTAGATCTCTGTACATCTTAGTACTACCAGGATGAACTGAAAACGGAGAACTATGAGCTTCACATAACAACTCTCTCTTCAACTGTGAATCACAAGGCACACACAATCTCTTCCCAAATGTCAAAACACAATCATTATCAGTGTTGAATTCAGGCAACTTACCCTTCTGAAACAGCTATACCTTTTTCTGTCACTCACTGTCTTGCTTCTGTTCTTGCTTGATTCTGTCTGATAGAGAATATTTCACTAATACCTAAAACAAAACAGAAGAACATCCTGCACCAAAAACTTCTATGCCAAAGTTCATCAAATCCTTAACCAAAGGATCACGTTCCAAACACAACATTGTTAATGAAGCATTACTTTTTCGACTCAAAGCATTAGCCAAATTATTTGATTTTCCCAGATGGTAATGAATTGTACAATCATAATCCTTGATTAATTCTAGCCATCTCCTCAGTCTCATGTTCAATTTTTTCTGAGTGAATATATACTTTAAAATTTTGTGATCGGTATATATTTCACACTTTACTCCATACAAATGATGCCTCCAAATTTTTAAAGCGAAAACAACAGCAGCTAATTCCAAATCATGTGTAGGATAATTTACCTCATGAGTTTTCAACTGTCGTGAAGCATAAGAAATTACCTGATCATTATGCATTAGGACACAACTAAGTCCTTTCAATTAAGAATCACTATAGATAATAAACTCCCCATTCCTGGAAGGTAGTGCCAAAACTGGAGCATTCACCAATCTTCTTTTCAGTTCCTGAAAAAAATCATCACATTATTTTGTCCAGATAAACTTAACAACCTTCTGAGTTAGCTTAGTCATTGGACTAGATAACTGTGAAAAAATTCTAACAAACCTTCAGTAATAGCCTACCAAACCAAGGAATCTACGAATCTCAGTAACATTTGTGGGTCTTGTCCATTCTTCCACAACCTTTCTTTTTACAGGATCAACAGTTATCCCATCTTTAGAAACAATATGACCAAGGAAAGAAATTTATTGCATCCAGAACTCACACATGCTGAATTTATCGTACAATTACTTTTCTTTTAAGGTTTGTAAAATAACCATTAAATGACTTTCATTCTGCTCTTTACATTTAGAAAACACCAAAATATCATCAATAAAAACAACCAACATTTTTCACCTGAGTCAATCGAGCCATCACTACAACAAACTGTTTAGTTTTGATTCTGACCATCTTAGGATACTGATTTGAAAGGTCATTTCCCTCTGTATGCCTTCCCAGAAATGCTGTTTTGTTTCCTCTATGAAAACCCATTCTTAACACAGAAATATCTTAGGCGAAGTAACATGGTAATCTTTAAATTCTATATCATTTCAATTTGACCATAAACAAAATTCGGATAATCATTTAATAGAATTCTAACTCCTAAATTTATCTAAACTGACCTCTGATACCAACTATAAGGCCCCAGCCTTAAACCTTACTTAATCTTGAGTTATTACAAGATTACACATTGAGGATCCTTTCAGGTTTAGAGTTTTAGAGAATTAGATCATAAAACATGCATTGTATCCCACATTTAGACAAAATGGTTACAATAAAAGATAGTATTCATTTTTTTCCCATCAACGGAAACATATTTAAAATAAAACATGGATTCTTTCTTGACACTTCCTTGACACTATCATTATATCGTGTAACCTTCCCATGACCAGTGAAAACATTTCAAAAACATGGGATGAGCATAAAAAGCTCAGTAAGGGATATAAAAATATGGAAAGGAAACATGAGTACATGTATACATAAGAATAATTGAAATCATACTCTACTCATAAAATATAGGCACTTTAACATACCTCATCAAATCATGAATAAATCATATAAATCATAATACATAAAGGTAACTTGATGCATTCGTAACATTCTTACGTAGGGAGTAACCCTCTTGGTTACGTTTGGAATACCCATCACAGTATATTCCCTAAATCTCTTCGGAGAAACCATAACTTTTAACTCCTTTGCATTACCCAAGGCATTGGAGAGATATATCAGCCTCACCCGCCCTTAGTTTATCACGGAACCACCCGTATTAATAACAATGCCCAAGAACCATAACATAATCGTATCACATAAAACACGTATAAATGAAACATAGAATTTCCAAATTTCAATCAAAAGATATAAATACAAAGCATTGATATAATAAAAACTTTATGGAAACCATTTTCAATACCAAAATAAAAGAAAAGTAATACATGGTAATTACTTTTAATTTTAAAAAAAGTTATGGCTTGTAGAGGAAGTTGAACTCAAATAATAGTCACAGTGGTGGAGAAGTCGTTGTCGCCGCATACGTACGACAAAAACATTCCCTTTTGTCGTTTAGTAAAATGATTTGTATAAAAAAGCTTCCTTTTGGATAAATTTAAAATTCAAAGGGGTTTATACACCGTATAAAATAAGGTTGTGTATAAAACAAAATATTCCTAAATTAAAGGAGATTGAGACGAAGTTCCATACCTCGGGTCCGACTTGACTCGATCGTTCTTTAACCTCCTGAATAATAAAAATGAGTTAATTTATACTTGCTTAATAACCTTTTTAAAGTTCATTATTCCTTTTATATCACTTATTACCATGTCATGAACACTATGCAATTATTTAAGTTAATAACTGTCGTTTTAACGATCTTTGGTACTTGAGTAAAAAATATGCTCTTTATAATTACAAGTTGTTCATGTATCCATTATATCCAGATTTATACTCATGATGTATATATCATATATATCATATATATCCAGTATATACATTCATTTATAATATTACATAACATTTAGAGGTAAGAAATGAAATGCACCGTTCATGGAGAAGGTAAGCCGTACGTACGCATGAATGCTACTTTCATTTCTATTTCATATTTTATGCAATGGAATCATAATGATATAAAGGAATATTATAATTCCATTATAATATCATATATAATATCATTAATAAAATCCTTTATACGTCCCACATATGGAATTAACGAATAAAATCACTTTGAGGGGGCGGTAGTCCGTACTTCCTAAAATGAAGATATCGTGTTTACCCATAATGGTAACCATAAAGGTATGCCATAAATGAAAAATACAGAAGCTTAAGTAAAACATAAACATATTATGTATAATATATAAATATAGTTACATCTTAATGGCCACCTTTGAAGGTGTTATATGAGTGTTGAACAATCATCGTTTCGTGAGGCAGAAATTCGCCATCCACAGAAACAGTATGTTCTTTAACCATTAGATGTAGGTGTGTGTAAGTGTAGCTCAAATAATTCTTATAACAAAACCCTAGTATATTGAAGATACTTTTTTTGTTACAAAAGAAAGGAATATAAAGAGTTTAGAGGGTTGGAGAAGCAAAACAAAACATAAGAACACAAGAGAAAACACTACCTTTAAAACGAGTAACTCTTTTTGATTTGAGCTCAAAGGCTTCCTTGGGAAGACATCTGCCCAAAGTGAGGCTTATAAGTGTTATAGAGGGATGTTTAGAGACAAAAAGAGCAGGTTTTGGCCGAGCCAAAGGCCTGAGGGGTGTGGGTAAGGAGGTAGAGATGGGGCCTTTTATAAGAGGAGAGGAGGGGCACTCTTGGAAAGGTATAAAAGGATACTTTATTATAAAATTTTTTCAGATTTAAAAGGTCCCAAAATTATATATTTCGAGGATAAGGTGATAATAGTTCTAAATCCACCCATACAATAGTTTTTTGACATGTGTAGGTCTTAGAGTTTACATTATCCTTTCATTTTATTTAAATCGTTAAATAATGAGTTCATCGCTGCATCATCATGGTGTCCTAAATAATTAATTTATTTAATGTCTAAAAATTATAAAAAATACATCATGATATAGGAAATATTTTTATCTTTCTATGTAATATTTATAGTCAAAAATATTACTAGTTTAACCCCATTTAAAAATTGTTTTAGTAAAACAACTCATGTTTGTGACATTTTTACTTTAACATTAAATAAAAAGATATTAATGTCATTTTCCTTCCAAAGTGGCTCCATGGGGTCCCCAAGGTGACCCATGGGTTGTCTTGGTCTTCCATGACACATCCAATATGGGGGTTGACATGTGTCATGTTTATTTCATATTATAAAAACATTATTATTACCTTAAATTACACTAATTACCTCTAATTGTGATTAAAAACTTAAAAGTTACTATTCATCAAAAAAATATTTTAATCCAATTGAACCAAAATTTACTTCTTAATGAAAACAATGTATGTTGGATTTTTGAAATTCACAACACAGAGGTGGTAAAATTTCATTTAAACGAAAAATCAGTTTTTTAAGTACCACTTAGTGGTTTCACTATTCATCAAAAATTGAAGTTTTTCAGAAAAATACCAAAAACATCACCCTAAGCTATATTTGATATTACGAATTCAAAAATGATGTCTATTTTACAAAATTAAAAACATATAAGTTACATTAATTAATTTAATAACTAATTCCCGCTATCTGAGCAAATAGCGTGTTTTTATGAAACAATAAGTATCAAAAGATTGACACTAGTTTAACTCCAATTTCAAAGTGAAATTAATTCCAAAGTCAACTATTGGATTAAATGGTAAAAATATATTGTAATTTAACATTAAAACCAATTAAAAAGATAATCTAACCATATAATTAAATTAGATGAAAAAGCAGTTTTGATGTAAAATGTAGTATTTTTCACTATTCATTAAAAAATTAACATTGTCAGAAAAATACCAAAAAAATTATCCAATGTAAATTTCAATGTCCCAATCATAAATAATAAGTTTATTTTGACAAATAGAGCTTATAAAATTGTCAAAAGTTTTATTTAAAAATGGTTTTCCATCAAAAGACAGTAAAACAATCTTTTAAAAATATTAGTGTATTCCATGGTTAAGATTGGATTTATTCTCATTTTAAGACTCTAAAACACTATCTAATTCATTAATAGACGTACATAAAAATATATATTATTCATTACTTACTTGGGATGTTACACATAGTATACCTATTTTGGTGAAATTTTAGATTCTCTATTGTTCACTGTGCTTTAATATGCTTTCCTTGTCTTTTGTATGAGGGGATATGGAAAGGATACTACTGAGTATATTATTATGATCACCCTATGTGTATATATATATATATACTATTTTCAGGTCACCTGGAGGAGGCTGGATATCAGGCTATATATTACATGTTTGTAGTTTTATAAGATATGTTTGGGTTTTAAAGTTGTTGTTATCTTTACCTTTTGGCACTTGTAGTTTACATTTCAATAGTTATAATATGGTATGAAATTTAATCTTTCACTTGGTATTTCTTCATATATATATATATATATATATATGAGAAATCGTTTTTCGTTGTATTTTTCTTATCTCTCTCTTATATAGGTTCTCTTAGGGGGTAATGCCTCCAATATGAATCGGTTCCAGTTGCCTACCTGGGGTTTACTGAAGGCAGGACATAGGTAGTCACTATCTCAATTCCGTTAATATCATCCCGGGTGGGGTATTCATTAGGTTAGTGGTTTAAGATAGACCATTATCATAGTTTTAGGTTAAGGGATATGATGGAGTTTGGAGATTTTCATAGGTGACATTGCATGGTTTGGTAGGTAAACATTTTCTTCTATTTTTAGTAAGAAATTTAAAAATGGGAGACTAGATTAGACATGGTTATTTATGTCCCCCTATGATATATTGCACAAACATTTAAGTTTATTGAGCCCCCTAAATGAAGTGTTACTAGTTGTAGGGTAGAGACCTAGGGCGGGATCATGCATCATACTTTTTTTCTCCTATGTTTGAAATGGGTAAACCTTGGGATGGGTTAAAACCATAGCAATATAAAAATAATATTTTTTTAACTAATTTTAAATATTCCATTTTCTTGGTTTATGATCTCTAATAGTTTTTTTCTTTCATATTCATAGCTCCAGGTCAATTTCCTCAGTAGGTTTGATCCAAATTTGTTCAGTAGGATGTTCCAACAGATCACTGTAGAGTGAAGTTCAATGACTATGACACTTAAAGGGGAACACTCTATGGGTTTCAACACTAGATTCAACAGTAGCTTAAGATATCATTATCTTCTATCCATTCATAGAAGGTTCACTATATTTTGTTGGATGTTACAATGCTATGTGGAGAAGTATGGTAATTGTTGATCTTGTTACATGGGGATCATGAGGAGTCAGAATTATCGTGGGAGAAATTCTAAGACCAGTTTTGAACAGAACTTCTTTATTCGATTATGAAGGTGACCAGTCATCAGAAGCTTCATACCCATAAAATGGGGAGTTCTACCATAGGGTATTTCATGATATTTTTCAATAATCTTTTTTGATAGGATTTAGACCTACTTCCAGATTAGGAGGCTAAAGAGAGGAATTTTTGTTACACTTTTTATCTAGAGATATAGGTCTAGGCCACCTTGTTTATGCAGAAGATGTCTATTGAGGTGCTGGAAAGAGCATAGTTTACTGAGAAGATGTTGGCCAACACCGAATCATCATGATAGGGGAGTCATTAGGATTCCTCATATAGAATACATCTAGTTTGGGGTTCCCAATTGTCGAGAGAGAATACATTTCGATCATCTAGGGCAGGTCAAATCCCTCATCATCTCATTTATATAGAGGAATTAGTTATCATACGTTATCTGAGGGATCAAAAACATGTTTTCCTTGTGGAGGATAAGTTTATTAGTAAATATAGTGTCTGAACATTTTGAAAAACCATCATGTTCCATGTGTTCTTCTTTAGGTCCATCCATTGATGCAGTTTCTTTGAAGTAATCCATAGTAGGGTGTTGTAGTTTTAAAATAGTAAAGCAGAAATGGGATGGAAGAGTACAGCCTCGATATGACCCTCATTCTAAGATATTAGAGAATTGTCATGGAATTGGTTGTTTGATGGTTTAGAGAGTCCATGGAGTAGTTTTTGGTAAGCTTTAGGAAATAGAATTTCTTGCATAGGGAAAGTTAGACATGATTTGAGTAAGCCTTTCATTATTTTTCTACACAAGTGTATCCTTTGTCTGATTCAGGAGTGAGACACTCCTTTTTATCAGCAAACATCATCCATTCATTGGGTCTTGAGGTAGACATCCTTCTAGCACCCTTGTTATTCACAACACCAATTAGAGGTCCAGATTACTTGTATGAAGTATGTAGAGATGGTGAACTAGATTTGGGGTAGCATCACTCTTGGGTATATTTCCCTTGTTTAATTATATAGACAGATGAAATCACCCTCAGAATGTATTGTTTTTATTCAGTGTATGATATCGTGGATTACTTAATGAGGTGAGTTGTGTTTTATGATAATGATGGAGTGCTAGTAGTATTTTTTGGTGATCGAGACCCTCCTGTGTATCATTATAATATTACTTCCTTATATTACATTATGGTTGATATAATACTAAGCTCATCAAAGATTCAGCAGTATGTGTTTCCTAGGGTTGTAGAAAATTACCCTGATGTCTATTTAGAGGTGTTCATATAATTACGCCCTCCATGATATATTGAGTTTGGGATTAAGCTGCACCTAGGAATGTATCCTATCTTGATGTCTTCATATAGGATATCTCATTCTAAGTTTTGAGAGCTACAAATATAGCTTGATGATCTATTGTAGTGAGGTTCTATTCGGCTGAGTGTGTCACCTTCATGTGCAGTAGTTTTGTTCATGAATATGGCTTATGGTAATTTGTGTCTTTGTATAAATTATCATCTCTTGAAATAAGATATATTAGACAACTACTATACAATTCTATGGATTGGTTACTTATTTGAATAGCTGAATGGAGAAAGTTGGTACTCAAAAATAAATTTTTGGTCAGGGTATCATCAGATGTGTGTGAAGGATTATGATATCTCAAATGGAACATTATTTTGTAATCATAAGAATTATTATTTCATTGTGATGTTGTTAAGTGTGATGAATATTTCAGGTATGTATGTGGTTTTTATGAATGTAGTGTTCAGAGAGTTCATGGATAAGTTCATGGTGGTTTTCGTCATTGAGATCCCCATGATTTCTATGTATAAGGAGGGGTATGTAGAGAATCTATGTGCCATTTTGGGAGTTGTTCTTCATGAGCAGTTGTTCCAGAAGTTGTCTAAGTGTGAGTTTTGGGATTTTTAAACCCATTTCATGGGGAATATCATATCTCAACAAGAATTACTTATGGATCCTTCAAATATAATGGTGTTTGTTTCTTGGTTATACCCCATGATATTGGTTGAGGTATAGAGTTTCCTCGGTAATACAGGCTATTACATGAGTTCTTTAACGTTTTTCTATTAGTTTTGAACTCATATGAAAAGCTTGACTAGAAAGGTTAAGAAATTATTGTGGACTGACCAGTTTCAGGAAGATTTACAGTACCTAAAAAAGAAGTTAGTTGACAGTCCATTGTTTTTTCAGTGGTGGGAGTTTAATGTGAGTTTTTTTGTGAATATTCATGTCTTATATCAGTTTTTTTTTAATTTATCCTTGATCAGGTGTTTCTTATGGGTCTCACAAGTTACTTCCCCATGACTATAACTATTCCACCCATGTTCTTGAGTTAATGGAAATTGTGTATTCCTTGATGTTGTGGTTACATTACCTCATCATAGAATTTTTTTTTGGTTTTTATTCACCATAATATCTTGAGGCATGTCTTATCCCAATGTGACTTGAATTTTCATTATTTCAAATGGAAAGAATTTATGTATGATTGTATCATTTATATTTCATATACATCATTAAAGGGAAATATTGTAGCTAATGTTCCAAGTGGGAAGTTATAAATTGATTTCATGCATATATCTATAGACTCCTAGAGAGTGATAGAGGAAATATCAATTATGAATCTATATATGGGATAGGTTGGAGACAGATATTGACTTTTCCAAAATATGGTGAAGTAATCATTGGTACAACAAGTGGAGGAGTCCTTGTTGGCGGACTATGAGGTGGAGGTTTCAAGAGGATGAGTTAGTTTTTGTGATTCCCCTTATGGTTGGTATGGTAATGGAAAGCATTGGTTTCCATTCCATGTAATTATTTTCATTCCTCTAGTGATTCTTGATATGTTTCTCCCTGAGTTCCATAACTCAACTTGGGTAGTCCATCCTAGCATAAAAAATATTGCTTGAGCCTTGAGAGATCAGTTTTGGTGTCTGGGTTGAATCGTTTGGTTGCATAGTTTGTTTCTCGGTGTTTGGTTTTCCAAAATGTGATGGTTAAGTACTGTTTTCTTGGTTGTTTTCTCTAGACATTAAATGTTCCCTAGTAAAAGTGGGAGGATATCTCAATGGACTTCATTACTTGTTTACCTCGAGCTAAGGGAGGCTATAATTTTATTTGGGTTATAGTGGAATGTTTTACAAAATTTTCTCACATTATAGTAGTTAGGGATTTAAGCTTAGTGTAGGTTTTGTTAAGCCAATATATAGAGGATGGGGTGTGACTCCACATAGTCTTGAAGATGATCATATATAATTGGGATCCTTGTTTTACCTCTATGGTTTGTTGAGTTCACCATCATTTTTTCAGATCATAGTTATTCCTTATAACTTCTTTTCATCCACATATGGGTGGTTAGATAGAGCAAATCATACAGAATATTTAGGACATGTTACACTTTTCTATCCAATATTTTGGATATTTTTGGATGAGGAACCTTCACATGGTCGAGTATTCTTAAAATAATAGTTTCCACTCCACCATTATTATGGAATTTTTTAATATTTGTATGATTGACCATGCCATTCTCCATTGTTTTCAGCTAGGGTCATAGAGGAAACAAACTTCAGGACATAAATTGTACATAATATAATAGGTTGGGATTAGGTAATAAATGAAAATATGAAGGAAGTTAATTATCATAAAAATCATATTTAAATCTACAGAGAAGACCTCTCGAGTTTGATATTAAAGATCATGTCTTCCTAAACATGACTCCTCACCATGGGTAGATAAGGTTTGGGCATGGGAGTAAGCATTTTCCTTAGTTTTTTTATCCTTTCATGTTGTTGGGTCATATTGGAGTCATTATGTATCTGATAGAACTTCCCCTATAGATAATCCCGAAAAACAATTTTTTTATATGTCATATCTCTATCATTATATTTTTTATGACTCTCATGTTATTGATTAGGGAGATATCGATGTTCAAGATGATGTAAACTTTGAGTAGAAGCCTATGGAGATCCAAGACAACTTGGATAAGGTGTTTCAAGGTTATTCAATTCTCATGGTTTATTTACTATAGTGGAATTGTGTCATGGAGTATAGTACTAGGGAATGTGAGTCGCATATGTTTATTCAGTACCCCCCCCAGTTTTTTTATATTTATCCCTTATCTTTTGATATTGTTCTCTTATGTATATTTACCTTTCTGGTTTATGATTTGGTTTAATCTTATTTTTTTATTTACTCTTGTTTGATATGTATCTCCCTCAAGAGAGTGTTTAAGAGTTTATTTTTTTTCTATTTCATTGTTCTGGACTTGTTTCCTCTATGTGAGGCGGTAAAGCTCCTGTGATGTAAATAGCCTTGAGAGGTATCTCATGGGGTGTTTTTCTGTATGACACGTTTTTTCTATCTAGGATGGGTTTTGTATTCTCAAGGAAAAAAATGTTGTTATTGTATCCAATATAAGGGTCTAAATATATGTAGTCCAAACCTTTGTGCGTTTCAAAATCACTTGGTGGTCGAAGGATTCCTAGAGAATGATTGGAGGTGTTCACCTACTAAAATATGGAAGCAAGGAGAATACATAGAGAGTAGGTGTTTCACATCATTTATTTATAATTCATGACTTGTTTAAGAGACTATTCACTTCCTAAAATCAATCCTTGGATTCTTTGAGGTTGGTTCATGGGGTATTAATCAATGTGTAAATATTTTTCATTAATTAGTATGAGATGATTCATTTTTTTAGTGAGATATAAAAATTGATTATTACATGATATGAAAGGGTTTCATGTTGTGTAAATCCCCTAGAAAGTTTACCTTTAAATACTTAAGAACCTAGGGTTTTACTGAAAAACTATAGCATCTCTCAATTTCTAGGAATCATATGACCCTTCTTTCAAATATTTAGGATTCCTTTCGATGGGGATCAATTTTTATATTTCCAATATTAATCTGGGTTAATTTGAGGTACATTATACTTCTTCTCTTATATTTTCTCAATTTGGTTCCTCCTCCTTATTCATTAGATGTGATTTTGGTTTGTCTCTACGTTTTTAATTGATATTTTCTTGGGTTTTTGTTAGTGAGTTTTTTCCATATAGTCCATGGCGGGATGAAGCTTCTTGTGGGAGAGGTGATTAGGATCTATGTATTTGGCCTTCTCTCATGGTAAGAACATTCACTCTTTTGAGGTATGATATTTTTTTCTTCACTTATTTTTTATGTGAAATAAAATAGATATCATGTTTTAGACCTTTGGTTGTAAATATAATTAACCTTATAATTATTAAAAAGGATTAATAATGTATGGGTTGTATCGATTCTGTATTGTTTCTTTATACAGTTAGAATAGGTTGCCTCCTATTTTCCTAAATAGTGTGTTATATATCCTATAATTTTTATCTTGTTTTTAATATTATTCATTTGAATATTGTTTTTTATGGAAGTTGGTAAAGAATATAAATCTAGAATTAATGGATAATTAAATGAATTAGGAATAATTAAATAAGGGGCATGTTTGAATATCGTTTTTCCAATAATTTGTTGATAATAAAAATGATACAATGTTCATGTTTAATTAAAAATGATATTTCGTGTGATTAATGGAATTATTATATAATTTAAAGCATGTTTATTATTTTTTTATAATAATTAAAAAGTAATTTGAATGAGAATATTTCTTCTCATAGTTTGATAAAATTTGTTTTTTCTAAGATCATTTTTAGTTTTCAATAGCTTGTTATAACTTGATGCATTAGGATTCCCATAGACTAAAACTATGAATAATGAATTGGTTCTTTCAATATGGAATGAAAACTATATTTTGATAAATATATTTTCTAGGGATTCTATTTTCCATTTTTTTAGAAGGTATAGTGCTCTATGATTGGAACCATGATAGCTTATTTTGTGCGAAGGATGTATGCCTTGTTTTAGGGACTAGATTTCCCTTATGGTTGTTATTTTTTGTTTCCTATTGCTTTTGTGATGTGTTCTTGATGCGATATTTTCTATTCAATGTGATATGGAGTAGGGAGGCCCGGATGTGATATGAGCATAGGATGGCTTAAGTGATGTGTGATGGTGGGAAGGCTTGGATGATGTTGTAGAAGTTGAAAACTATGATAGAGAGATGTATCGATATATGCATTTGGGTTTTTAGGATGGAACTAGAGTTGATGGAATGGGTTGATGCTATGAATACCCATTGTTAATATGAGGAGAATTAAAATGTTCACTTTTGAATATATTTAATGGTCGATGGATATGTTTCTTATTTTATCTACATTCCATTCCCCACTAGTTGAGGTAGGTGGGTGTGCTTGGTTACATGTTTCTTCGTAGTTTAATCATAGGATAGGTTTCCTAGAGTTCCTGGATTATCTAATTATTATAATAATGAAAAAATAATTCTTAACCCATGGGGATGGTGCTTACGGAATGGAAATTATGAAATGATATTAATCTTGATAAACCAAACTCTGTTTGGGTTATTCCTAAATGGAATAGAATTTTATCCCATTAATATTTTAATGTATTTTAGATTAATGTTAATTTTAAATTTATTGGATAATAAATTAATTAATGAAATGTATTGATAAAAATAAAGTATTTAATTAATGAAAAACTTTTAAATGACTATTTTCTTATAGGTTATCTTGTTTTAGCAGCAGAAATCGGGAGTCCATGTGACATTAGTTGTAGTTGAATCTGTTAGTTGGTTATTCCCATAGTGTGGTTGTGAGATTTATTATATCCTATATATTTTGGAATTTGATAAGCTACCTCACCCATATTGGTTAAGGAGTCTGAAACAATGTGGAATCATGGATTTTTTTCCCAATATCCTTATAGGAGGATGGATGAATGACTACCCCCTATGGCCCCACTATCTTCTCTTAGCAGTTACTTTTTATAGTATGTATCACTGTCACATTCCCCATATATGTGTGTATATGGTGTGACAACCAGGCCCCGCCCACCAGTTTCCCCGCAGATAGGTGGGGCCCACCCCAGGGTCCACCCACATGCCCGAACGGGTCATCTGACTAATGATAGTCCCCATAGGCCAACACTTTTCCTTTCCACTGTGCTTTTTCCTCACTCGCACATATCCTGGGAAACTTCCCAGAAGGTCACTCATCTTGATCTGTACTCCAGACCAAGCACGCTTAATAGTATATTTCTAATCAGGTAGGCTCCCAAAAAGGAAGGTGAAACTTATTGACATGAGTCATATCATTTAGTCATTTAACCCTTTATCATTTGGGGATGTTACAATCACCCCCCCCCCCCCCTTAGAGCACAACACCCTCATTGTGGGCCCTACATCTCAACCCATGCAGTGCACCACACTTAAGGCTGGGTTCCTCCTCTGATACCAAATGTAACAACCGGGACCCACCCACCAGTTTCCCCGTAGACATGTGGGGCCCACCCCGGGGTCCACCCATGTTCCTGAACGGGTCATCTGGCTAATGATAGTCCCCACGGGCCAACACTTGTCATTTCCAGTGTGCTTTGTCCTCACTCGCACAAATCCTAGGAAACTTCACAGGATGCCACCCATCCTAATCACTACTCCAGGACAAGAACACTTAACTGTAGAGTTCTAATCAGGTAGGCTCCTGAAAAGGAAGGTGAAACTTGTTGACGTGAGTCATATCATTTAGTCATTTAACACTTTAGAATTTGGGGATGTTACATATGGATATGATAGATTTTGGTTATTTCACAAAAAAAATATATTACTAGATATAGTATCCAATGCTATATTATAGATATGACGTGTGTAGGATGTGATGGATTGAGGTACATTACTTGATGTATGGGATGTGACGGCTTGTGGTACAATAGCTGATGTATGATACACATCATATGAGTTGTGGTGGATCCTGGAAACAAGTTGGTTACTATATGGTTATGTGATATAGGATTATGTGATGATGTGATGCACAAGGTTCATTTTTTTATTTCTTCCCATGGTGTCTTTGTTTTTTCGTACTTTTGGAGAGAGATGGCTCGGGACATGTGGAACTAGGGTAGAATAAAAAAGTAGTGTGGAAGGATCATGGTACCATTGATGTTTCATTATTATATTACCTTCCCTATTGAATGTGATACAAGGTGAGAGTTTTCCATGGTGAGGTTGGGAACTTAGTATACCTACTTAGGTGATCAGTTAGTTTCACCATTATTCACTATGTTTTAGTAATCGTTTTTTGTCTTTTTAATGGGGGGATTATGGGAGGATCCTACTATGTAAACTATTATTCTCATCCTATGTATATAAAAACTAAATTTAGGCCTTAAATATAAGGCTTGTATTGGGATGCATTTTACTAGATTGTGGTTTTTAGGGGTTGTTTTAGCTCTTTGGTCACTTCCATCTTTACCTTTTGGGTACTAATAGTTTTCCTTTTGGTTGTTATATTACTTTTTAAAATTATATGTTTTCACTTTGGATTTCTTTATATATATATACATATGTCTGATTAGGTTTTTTTGTCAATCTTTTTCATCTCTCCATTCTGCATGTTCTATTAGAGGGTAATTTCTCAAATATTTATGATTATTATAACCTTGGTGATAGTCACCAACTCAGGGACTACTAGAGGTAGGACTCGAGTAGTCATCATCTCCATTCCCTCATTTAAATCCCAGGTGGGGTACTCTTTGGGGGGAGGGGGTCATGACATAATTAAATTGATGGGAATAAGGTGAATCATATGTAGTTACTTGTTTTCATGATATTTATCATGATATTAATGTATGTTTACTATTATAATGGAAAATTATTGTTTTTTTTTAACTAGAGTGTCAATGCTTTTATTTTTTAAAATTATTTTTTTTAAATTGTTAATAACATAAATAATTTTATTAACTAATTGTGTGGGAAAATGGTACTAACATGGAAAATGTTTTTCATAAGGAAAAATGCAAAGTGTTGGATAGTGAAAATTGTTAGTACGTGTTATTAAAATTTCCTGTTGTTGTGGATCTTTTTATATTATTAATGTCAGGTATGTAATTTGTTGATTTATATGACAAGGTATAAATTTTTCAGTTGGTATGTGTTTGGGGGTGGGGTTAGGTTAGTTGGATTGTGTGGGGGTAGTGGGGCTATGTTGGTCAATATTTGGTGGACATTGTGCCTATGCTAGTTAGCATGGGTTACATTGTGGATATGTTTTATAATGATTAGTTTTTATTAGTTGGTTTATTAGAGTGATTTATCTTGTAAGGATATAGATTCCATTCCATTGATGGAAAAAATGGAATATGATGATTTTCTAGGGATGATATCATGGTTGGTTATTGTGGGTTTGTTTTTTAATATATTGGTAGTAGTGGAATGTGAATGTTAACAATAAACCTAGTAACGGATGTAGGAAAGAAATAAATAAATAGTGGGCTATGACATAAATACTAATAAATTTTAATGAAGTAAAAATGGTTGGAAGTAATGTGGGTATTAATTGGAAGTGCTTTTTCGTTAAATATAGAAATGGGTGGATTAATTATTATAATATAGCTAATAATGGTAAATTTGGAAAAGTTTTAATTGTATGATTTCATTGGAATTTATGAATATATATAATGGTTTTTATGTGGGGGTGAACTAGTTATTAGTGATATTGTTGGTAGTGGTGGAGGCCTATGGTGAAGGTAGTTTAATGATTTATGTGGGTTATGGAGATGTTTTTTAGGAGAAAATTCTAGGATTTTTTTATGTTAGAATATATATACTTCTATTTTCCTAGTGATTTCTATGTGCATCCTACTCGAGTTGGATACCCTTACTGATTCCCAAAATGATTTGGGTTTTGGGTATTTTCCCATAACATAAAGGTTGGTGAGTGAACATATATGTAACTAGTCCCTCTTCCTAGCTCTCTCTTTGAAGTGTAGTATGATTTGTGATTTCTCAAAGAATGTACAATCATTCTACTATAGTATTTGGTTTATTTGAAAATTTGATGGGGGTTATGATACGTATATGATGTACTGGAATACCCTATAGGGTATAGAAGGAAAGGTACATAGTGTACCAAAAAACCCTACAATATATTTATGGTATTATATTACATGGTTGGGGTAATTCATGGTAGGAAGATTGCTTGAGGATGATGTACTTTATTATCAAGACATTATATTATATTATATATATACACGATGGATGTGATGTGAAGAGTGTTAGTGGATATGGTATAATTAGGATGATATAGTTGTGGTATGTTGTATGGTTGAGATATGAGATATGGTGTGCTATAGGGTGGCTATGGAATAAATTGGAAGAACATGGTTCTAGAATTAGGGAGTGAGAGAGATAAACTAGTGGGTAAATTTTTTGGTGGTATATATTTTTTATATTATTCATATTATATTATTTATTTTCAATGTGACAGTTTTTGAGGGAATCTAACCAAGTATAGGTGGTAGTTGAAATAATATGTGATGGTTGATACTAATATTTTTTTACTAGGAAATTATAATTATTCTTCCATGTTTTCATGATATACCCGAGTATGATCCTATAAAGTAAAAATGTCGTGCCCACATCAAAATAAATAAAAATTTTAATGATTTATAGGGTGTGTTTAGGGAACTAGATTGATAGTTTTGGCTTAGATCATATTGATGTTTTTGGTGTTGTTGAAAGATATTTTTTCGAGGAATTTAATTTGGTTATTTTAATTTGGGTTTTGTATCATATCAAAAATTTATGTGTGATGGTATTATTTTGGATAATAGTTTATTTATATTACGGTGTTTATTGGTGAGTTTATATGTGTATTTCTAGTATATATGATGGTAATTCCTCCAATTTTTATGATTTATACCCTCGATGTAAGTTTCCAACACATTTCAAATGGGACTCAGACATTGTGGAGTAACTCACATATTCACTATAGGCCTTGGTGGGGTTCTTATTGGTTTTGGGGAGTGATAGAGATGTTTTATATATTTTATCTAAGATATAGATTAGATATTTTTCATAGTCACCAGTGAAAATTTCATGCATTGATAGGGAAACTCTACTAGTTAATCTTGGTCCGCTCTATAGGCTAGTGTGACTGGATAGGGAACATGATTTTAGGTGAGGAAAATTGAACTAATCATGCATATTGTTTATAACATTTTCACAATTTAAATATTACATCTCACTATTACTCTCACAATAACAAAACATAGGAGTTTGGTGTATTTAGAGAATAACTACACTAACATATTATTACACATTAATTCATTAACATCTCCCACAAATATCTCTACATAATAATTTCTTTTATACATAATCCATTGTATAATTCCCTAGATAATGGAAAAAATTGAGTGGGATAAAATGCTAAATAAATTAAAATCTTATCAACAAATAATAATGGGTTAGACCATAAGCATGGAAAAATCACAAGAATTAGATAAATGTCTTATTAAATGGATCATAAAACTATAATAGTTATCCACAGGGCATGACAGAAGGTATTATATCCTAAAATGATAAAATATATACCATGATTTTGGAGTGTAGAAACCTGAGTAAATAATCATGATCCATGGATCATAACATCGTAAAATAATATATAAAATTGGCACAAACATAATTATAGAAATTATAATCTATTGTATCATGCATCACTTCCTATTTCCCATAGAAGATCAACAATCATAACTCATTTTGAAAAGAATATCGTCTATCACAACTCATTTCTCATATTAGATCGAGCATCAAAACTCATTTCCCATAGTTATCTGATGATATGTAAAGCTTCACCCAATGAACTAGAGAGATAAATAGGTCCCACCCATCACATAATGATAAAAATTATATATTTTTGAAGCATAAAATCAAGAATATATCATATCCTTAAAACCCTTGGGAAATTAAATGATTTTCTTATCATTTCCAAATGGTATCTCCTAAAATGACATTAGAAGTTGGATTAGTCGATACAAAAATTCAATTTCCAAAAATAAGTATATCATGATAAAACATAGATTTTTCTCCTTAATGATACCCATGAGGGAAATTCGTTTTAATATTGCAACAAAAATATATGTGAAATCACAAAAAATAATTTTCAATAAACATGTTTAATATTTTCATAAAAAACAATGTTACATGTCACATTACAAAATTATTTCTACGATGATGATGGGAATAATTTCAAAAAAACACTAAAATAATAATCAATAATAAATCCTTGATATTATGTAATTTTTTAGTTTTTAAATATGAATTATAAGATAAAAATTTGATCAATGTGAAACGAATATCCTTTTTATGTAATTTATGTATTTTTAGAGTAAACCCTAAAAAAAAATTAAAACTCACTTTTGAAAAGAGGTAATATAAATATAAATAGAAAAGAAGGAAAAAATAATTTTCTTTAAATATATGTTAGGAAATCATTTTTTTAAGGAAATAATGTTTAGATGGTAGATAAATATCCAATTGAATGGATGTGAATTATTCTTAACGGAATCATATTTTTATAAATAAATACATACATTAAATAAGAATAAATTTGTGTAAAATATCAAATTAACTATAAAAATATGGATGTATTAAATAATATCATAATAATATAAAATAAATAAATATAGTAAGACAAAAGTTAAATTCAGATTATTAAGAATTGAGAAAAGGGGTTGAGTTAAGAAAAAAAACTTCATGTTTTTGTATATATTCAATCAATCCCATTGAAGAGAAAACATATAATGGAACATTAAATAAAATTAAGACTAATATAATCATTATATAATAATTCTAATGGATTTTATATACACATTATAAATGAAAATAGGTTTATACTATGAAATATGTCCAAAAGAATGAAGGATGGTATGAATAAAACCTTACAGATTTCATAATTTAAGAATGGTATTTTTAAAAAGATGGTAAGGGAAAAAATTGAATAAAAATAAAGTAAATATTAAATATAATGTAAAAAAGTATAGGAAAAAATAAATAAAACTTAGAATAATTATGTATAATAATAATGATTATAACTCAATAAAAGGATATTAAGTTAGGAAAAACCATTATAGATTTGGTATTTATAGAAATAAAAGATTATAAAGGAGAGATCATAGAAATACTTTTCAAATTTAAAAAAGAAACATTAATGATGAGAATATAATCCATTGGGGTAGAAATTACACTATAAAAACGAAAACATGTAGCACAACATTAGACATGTCTCAAGGAATTCTAATCGGAATAAAGAACCCTTACCTTAGATTCACTCTTGTTCGAGCACACACATACATGTTTTTTAATAAAAATAAATATATTTATAAATTATTTAATAACATTATACATGTATTTTATTTTTTATACTCTTAAATTATAATCACCTACAACACACATATTATTAATCATAGTTTATTTTCTTCATCGAATGTTAGAGATTTTTGTTTATTTTGCACAAATTTTGTAATAGAGGTATTCATTTTCTTTTATTGGTTGAAATTTAATAATTAAAATATTATTCAATATAGTATAATCAATTTTTTTAATTTATTTATTTATTAACATTTTCACTTTATGTAAGTCATGGGTATGTTATCCCAAAATGTAAAACATAATTAACTTGTTTGAGGTAATTTGGTGATCACAATGAGTAACATTATATCAATAATTATTTTTTTACAAATACATAATCATATTTATAACATATCTTACATTTTAATATCATGAATTACCAGTAATTATGTTTTCATATTAATCCATGATATAAATTTATACCATCATTCATGTATGTGGTCAAACCGACCTAAACCAGAGCATGTTATTATCTATGGATGACTATGAAAATGAAAGTAATTATTTTATTATAATGTCATCATTGAAAAAGTATAATGATATTGTTTAGGTGTTATTAAGGTCATTAATATAATTTTATGATAGTTATATTAAAATATAGATTAGAAATTTTTATAGAGTGAATAATACTCACATTAAGGGCTTAATTCCTCCCTTAAAGGGCCTCCTGGAAAAGGGGGAATTTGGAAACGTTCTTATGACTAGATGCTACAAAATGTTGAATATGGGTCATACAATTTGTTTGAGAGGATTTAAAATTATAGTATTTTTTGGATTGGGTGGAAGTGATCTCCCATTATAGGTAAAATGTTTGGGCTTTTCCATGGAATCATAAGTCAAGTGAGGGGTAAGAATAGAATCTCATGGGATATAAGTGTGTTATGTAAATAAATATTCATGAGACATGTGGATATGAAATCCAAACATAAAAAATAGTTTCTATAATATATATTATTTACTTTGGTTTGTTAAAATAAAATCCTTGTGAGATTATATATTTTTAAATTTTATTAACTTATTTAATTATTTAGCATGATAATTATTTTGTTACAAAAAATATAAGACGATTTTTAAAAAAAATCAACATGATGGTTCAAAATTTATACTTAATTTAATATAATAAAATTTCAAAAATATAATAAAATTAAATTTTAAATGAAAATATATAATTTATAGAAAACTGCTTCTATAGGATAAAGAAATTTTATGAAATTTTATGTTTCTAATATAATTTCATATCAATTAATAATTAAATGAGTGTCAATATATTTATTTATTTGTATAAACATTAATTTTGAGTTATAATTTAAAATATAAAATATTAATTTTTTTACATAAAAATTATACAACACTTGTTAAAAAAATTCTTAGAAAATAGCCCTTTTAACTTTACTATGATAACTAGCTTTTATCTCGCTAACTTATTTTTATGTATAAAAAATAGAAATTAAAACATCATTTCAACATGATGACTCCAAATATAAAATCTATTTTATTTTATTGATGTTCTTAATGTAATATAAATTAATTTTATTACAAAGCACCTAACATGGGAGAATGATTTTTAGTAAAATTATGTTTTTAAGGATAAAATGAATTTATTATTACCATTTTCCTAGTAATAACAATTGGATGAATGTTAATGTATTTTATATATTATCAATAAATTTAATTAAAATAATTCCTAAATAGTGATCAATATAATATAAATTATAATGAATACTACAAAAAATAAAATAATTTTTGGAAATTTTTTTCTTTATACCATTAATTGATTTTTTGTTAATTAATATTAAATTCATGAATTTTTATTTATTTGATTATGAATATGAAAAATACATTTTATTATATTTCATACTTAAAAAGTCATAAATTATTAAAACATATAATATAAAATTAGATCACGGTTTTACAAAATGTAATTTTTTAGCCATTAATTATTAAGTTATTATTCATTAATATTTCAAAATTATAGAATTTTATGAATAATTCCTTCAACATAGTGAATAAATTTTACTAATATCATTATTTAAAATTAGTAAATTGAAAAAAAAACAATTCATAAAAATGGTTTCAATATATTTAATTTAATTTTAATAAAAATTAATATCATTTAATTATGTTAAAATGTTAATTTTAGTGAGGAAAATTTATATACAAATAAAATATAAATATTTTATCATCTAAATAAACTCTATATATTATCACTTATATGAAAATAAATTTATATTAGTTACATATTTACTTTTATTGTATCTAATGGCTATATACACCTTTTATAATGACTATATATCATCTATATTACCCCCAGTAACACTAATAAATTCATTCAATTATATCATCACAAAGTACACTTCTCATTCCATAAATATTTAGTATGTATTTTTCAACAATTTTTTATCCTTTAATGACCTTTTTTCATTATTGGTTTAGTAATACTAATGGTGATTCTCATGAGTGAAGATGATCTAATGGATCACCTAGATATATAGATATTATTATTTTTTATTTAAAATTCCATTTAAATTTATGCACTTTTACTGGATTTAATCATCTATGATATGTAATAATCCACGGTATGTGGTACTTAGCTTCACATAATTTTTTATGTAATGTTACATATGAATGAATAATTTATTGTTACCTTGATTCATGTATTCTACAAATCATTTCCTAATAAATTTTATTTCCTTCAAAAGAATTGAAAAACATAATTTCGAATTATAGACATATAATTTATGAAAATAAAATGTGTCCTAAAACATTAGTTATTACATTCTATATAATTGAATAATTTTTTCCATTTTAATTTTAATTATTATTCCCTGATGAATATATCTAAGGGTGTTTATAAGATAGATAACACACGAGATATTATATCAGCCTCAATATATTAGGTAAGAATATGAAACTCATTTATTCCTTCATAACATGAAAATCCCAATATTTAGTTTCTTGCAAAGTATATTAGAAAAATACCCCTCGTGGTTTGGTATTAAGACCCATATTAAGGAAGTTATTTCCAAATGGAGAGTAAATCAATGCCCAAAATCACATCAAATTTGTCCAAAGAGAGAATAATATGATTTAAAATAGAAACATTTCCATAAGCTTATCTCCAAAAAGAGTTATAGATTCGATATCCAATCATCATAATATTATTAAATGTCACTAGTAACTAAATATATAGAAGTTAGATATATGAATAAACAATCTTAACAAATTTTAATGATTTAAATGAATTCATAGTTAAAGAATCAGATAACATTTTTTCAATATTAAGTGTACCTTTTAACACCTCAATTTCATGATTCTTTTTTCAGTTCCTTACTAAAACCAAATTTATTTTCATGAGTGTAAATTAAAATAATTATTGTAAGAAAACATATAATAAAGAAAATCAATCTTATGATGTCTAAAACTATGCACATTCATTTTAGCCTATGACATTTTATGTTCAGCATACATCACATTGGGTTTTCTTAGGTTGTATTAGGTTCTAACCTCTTATTACTAATTATAGCTCCTAAAAATAAAAGAAAATAACTAATTTATGTCCCTCAATAGGGTCAAAATTGGTGTGAAATTAGGAACATTTTTTTCACTGAGTGAATATCGAGTTAATCCTTAACAAATATTTTTTGAGTTTTTTTACACTAGGTGAATCTAAGAAATATCCACTATTCACTTGTTTCTATATAGATGAGGATGGAATTTCAAGGTAACAACACATCCATTATTTTATCAAATTTTATTTTTTTTTATATTTAGGCTTATGTAAATGATTTTTACTAGTTTTTGGTAGTCATAATCTAAAAAAGTAACTAAACCAGAATTTGAAACTAACTAAGGTAAACCAAACTAATCATGAATATATTTTATATCATTTTTTAATTTACAAATTACCACTCACAAATAATTTGGAAATCCTAGGACCCAACGGTTTACTATCTTTGTATACTAGCTACATAAAAAATATATTACACTTTATTTCTCCACCATCCCTCCAAAAAATCCTTATGCAATACTTTTTTCATCAAAAAATCCTATATATATTTTCCTAGGGAGTGGAAAATAATTAAGTGATCCCAAATGTTCAGTAAAAGAAAAAATATCTATAAGTCATAAATGGTGTGATTATACATATGTATGAAATATGTTCATGGGAGAAATATCTGATTAAAAGGTTCATAAAACTATGAGAGTTATCCACAGGGTATGATATTAGCGAATATAACCTCAAATGATCAACCATATATCATAGAATAAAGGTGAATAAAGATGATACACTAATCATGATCAATAAATAATAAAAATGTGATATATCATAGAAATGTGGCACAAACATAATCATAAGAATCATAAAATAGTGGATCATGAATAACTACAAATTTCCTATAACGAATTGAGTATCAAAAATCATTTCACTTAGTAGATCGATTATCAGAACTCATTTATGACAGTTATCTCAAAAGATATAAAGATTCACCAAATGAATTGGAGGTTTATATAGGTCCCACCTATTATATAATGATAAACCATACATATGAGTTACACATGAAATCAATAAAACATTATATCGTGAATTCCATATGGGAAAAAAATTGATTCATATCGTGTTCAAATTTTAACACATAAAATGAAATCAAGAGTTAGATGAGTTTATACCAAAATGAAATATATAAAAATAAATAAATCACAACAGAACTTAGAATTTCATCATGAAAGTTAAACATAAGGAAATATTTTTTTGATATATAGAGGAAAATAGAGGTGAAAAAAAATTTATTTTCATAAAACATGTCCATTACTTTCATAGAAATAATATATTAAAAGTCACATAAAAAATTCATTTTGAAGATGGTGATGGAATGAATTTTTAAAACAAAAAATGAAAATAATACCGAATAATAGAACCTTGATATGAAATAATATTCATGTCATTAAATTTTAAGTATAATATTATATATTGATGAAATAGAAATGAAATTTTCTTTTTAAGACTTATTTATATTTTTAGAGTAAAACCCACATTAATGATAAATTTATAAATATTACATTTAAAATATGCTAAATATATATATAAAAAATGTATAACATAATAAATATTTATCTTTAAAAATAGAGGACATATTTTGTGGAATGGAATAATGTGGACATGGAAGATAAATATCCATTAGAATAGTTGAGTATTATTCTTAATAATATTATATTTTTAGAAAGAAATAAATCCATCAAAGAAGTTTTTTATAAAAAAATATAAATTCCAAAGAAAAAAAGGAGTAAATATAGTACAGTATAACCATAGGATTGAATAAATCATTATTGTAAGTCCATAGTCTAATATGAATTTTTATGACTCCGTGAAATTGGTTATGTCAAGAAAAACCCTCACAACTTTGGTACCATTGAATAAAAAACTATTAAATCAGGAACATTAAATAAAAAAATTAAACTATAGGAATATAAATAAAATCATGATATAATATGTTAAATAATAAATATGTACACCATATAAATGAATATAGGTTCATAATACAAAAATTTTCTCAATAAAGAAAAAGTGAGACGGAAAACCCTTATGGACATCATAATTTATGTAGTAAGCATTTTTTTATAAAGGGGGTAAAGAAAAATAAATTTAAATACATATATAAATAATTTGAAATAAAAAATAATAAATTTTTTGGATAAATTAATTATAAATAAAAACAATGTTCTTTAATAATAATTATTCTAACTCAGTGAATTCATATTGAGTTATGAAAAAACTATAAAGCTTTGGTATTAAAGGAAATCAAAGAGTATTAAGGGGTGATAATGAATATACCTAAAAAATCACGAAATGAAACATTAATAATTATAATAGAATCAAATTGGTTAGTATGTACAAAATATAACTACAAACTTGGGAAAAAACATGAAATATGTCTCAAGTAATGGGAATTGTGACTAATAACCCATACCATGGATTCAGGCTTGGCCATATGTCCTCTAACATATTGTATACTAAATATAGCCATAATAATCACCTATTTAATAAACTTATTAAAATATTTTACATTTTATAATATTTATTTATAATCATTTGAAACACTAAAATTTGTTAGTTATAGTTTATTTTTCTCCCTAACTCGAAGGACATTAGATTTTTCTATCTAGATAAACTATATTTTTAACTAGGTAGAGTGTGATACATTATCTAAACCATAGGCCTATGGAAATAATTTTCATGAATAATACAAGGCCAAAAGTATTAAAGTCACATAGACCCTGAAAGGTTACTCATATACCTTAAACTATAGTATCCTCTCACCACATTCACACTATTTATGGCCAGAAAATCTTCTGAAAGTTATGATTGTTGTCTTTCATCACCACACCTCTTAGAAGAAATAAGTAGGGGTGGGCCCATCCACTCCATGAAATCCATTATAAATTCAACCATATCCTCCTTGACCATACTTAAACTATCTTTTGATCTACCAGACATAAAACTCTTCCCATATAAATCCAAGCCGTAAAAACCAGATATTTCACTATATAGTATCCTCAAATAAATATTTGTTTAATAGTTTGTTCCATGTGAAAGAAAAACATGACCAAAAAACATGATATAGTTTGAATATTTGATATGACCATTAAAACATAGTTGTTAAATAATCCTATATAAATTGAATTAATCTTATTAAAAAACCAATAAAAATAAGGATAAATGACATCCAGAAGAATAAGTATTCCTTATATGTACCATTTATCTGAAATCATAAGATCTTAGCTTTGATAGGGGTTTACATTCAAAATTCATAATCTATGCTCAAGAAAATATTGTTTGATAAAAATTATATATAAGAGAAGTTTGATCTTGTGTATATTTCTATAAGATCCATGCCAGTTGAACTACCACACAAAACTATCACCATATCTTATCTGATGTTTATGTCCAATGTAGAGATCCTATGGGGTTATGTATGTATGAATTTTTGTTATATAAAAATTTAATAATATATTTAAATAGATATATAAATAATTTATAAGAAATTCAAAAAGTCTTATTTCTAAATTCACTTTATGCTTAAAAATTTATTTTTTTAATAAAATAATTGTATTTCAAAAACTATGATAACATTGATTTAATAATAAAATTAAATATTAACATTATATTAATTAGTAATTTATAAAAAATTATTGTTAATCTATCAAATTTTGTTTTTCAATAAAAATATTTTTCACTTCATTTTGTGATTTTCAATTAAAATTAAATTTTTAAATTGTTTTATTTTAATTTTAAAAAAATAATGTCATTCTTGTATTTTTGAAGGATCTATAAGCTGGAAATTAATTTTTGATCATTTTAAAAAATTATCGATTTTTAGGTAAAAAATTAGTGATTTATGAAATTTATAATTTACATGATTTTGTCACTATTAAGCATAATCTAGAATATTTAAAAATATTAAAATTATTAAATATGATATTAAGTGATAAAATTATAAATTTTTAAAATACTTTTTGTACATATAAGAACTATATCAAATATTTTATAAACTAAAGTAAAATGTTAGTTTAATATAATTTTTTTTATTGTTTCCATTAAATCTAGTATTATCATGTTGTGGTTTTGTTTTTAATTTATATGGAAGAATCATAACATTTATTAAAGTTATATAAATAAATTTATGGCTCTAAATACGTAATGGTGACAACTTGATCATATATAAATTTAAAAGATTAATAATGTTACTTTTCCAAAATTGGATTTACACTTTTATGTGTTTTAATTTCAAAATTAACTTTTCCAAAAAAAAAGAAAAATTATTTGATAAAATATTATGAAAAATTGAAAACATAAGTTACGAATTCTGTAATCATATCAATTTTAATTTTGGTCATTGAAGTTAATTACTATGGTTCCAAATCAATTACCCTGGACAAAAGTAAAATGGTAAAAATTTTATTACTAAGAGGAAAAGGAAAAAACCTGTTAAAATTATTTCCAAATGGATTTTTGAGGTGTGTATCAAAAAAACTCACCCAATTTCCTCATATTTATCATTTTTAACCCCTTTCCTCATTAATAGTGAAATTAAACTATTGAAATTCAATGATTATTTCCAAAAATACCCTTCTCTTCACTTATAAAATGTAAACTTCTACCACATCAAGACTCACCTACCCTTTGGATTACTGCTTTAAAAAGAGTAATTTTACAAAAAATAAAACCCAATACCTATAAAATAATCCCATTTTAACTCATATTTAGCTTTATCACTCATTTGTAATGGTAATTCTAAGGAAAGATCAAGCCTTCAACGTGTGTATTCTATCCCTCTTATGTGTTTCTTCATAATCTTACTCTTCCAAATATCTTATCCCCCTAATAATATAATGAATTTATTATCATTTTTAATGATACTTTTCTATATTAATGGTATAGACCTTAGGTATTCATTTATATTAACTTATAAAAAAATTTAATGTCAATCATGCATGTGTGCGGACTATCACCTCCATCAAGAATTGTTTTTTCATTCTTAATCTAGTTTTTCATTATTTTTCCAAACAAATACAGGTATGGTTCAACATCATAAAAACATAAAAAAAAATTATCATTATTATTATGTTATAAATATTATGTCATAATATATAACTCTTTTACCCTACTCACCAATCGAGTTAAACACGTACAAGTTTGGTATAATTTATCTACCTATATGAATGGTACTATAAAACTCAATTATTAATAACTATGGGAAAATGAATAATAATTTTTTTATAATATTATAAGGAAAAATTCCATGTATATTTTTTATGAAATATTATATTATATATTTAACTTATTATTAAAGAATCAGTTTTATCGCTAAAATCAAAAAAATAGGCCAACGCCGATTCCATTTTCACACAGTGTAACAAAAACAATTTTGGAAAGGTATAAGAGACCTAAAAAATAAGTTATATATTAAATTATCAATAATAATATATTAAAAATAAAATTTTTATCAAATAATTATTAATTATAACATCCTGAAAATTTCTAATGAATGTTTTCTTAAATTTTCATTCAGAAATATAAATATACATGCTATCTAAATTTCAGTATTTCAAATTAAAATTTTTTATATCAATATTTATCAAATAGGTTATTCATCTACATATTTATCATGAAAAATATAAATTTATTTATTAAAATGTTTTTATCAAAAGTTCAAATCATAAGTCGATCAACAACACATCTTATCTGGCATGATTGTGGGGATGGAAGACGTGATCAATGGGTGAAAAGGATGAAACACATTTTGTTACCCATAATTATTTCTTACTTCCTTCCATCCTTTATATATTTACATTTATTTTTGTATATATAATTGATTCTTTTAAATATATAGTTTTATTTGATAATTTCATTCCTTTAACTAATAGTCTTATTTAAATTCATCTAGGAAATTAACTCATTGTAATTTAATAAAAAAACAAAACATGTTTCATTATTTCATTATTATAAAAATATTTTTACACTCATATAGCATTTTATGTACAGTTAAATATAGATAATAAATTATGATGAATTTTCAATATACATTATAGTTCATTTAATCTTTTTTATTTTACCTAATTCTATGTATATGTTTCATTGCATTAAAAATTTTCTTTTAAATGCTCGGGTAGCACATTTCATTATAAAAATTAAATAAATAATTATTTCATTAAATGAGAGAAATACATATTTATAATCATATATAGTAAAATACTCACTATTACAACAATTATACATAGTTAAATACATTTACATTTCATAAGTACATTACACCTTATACATAAATATGAAATAGTATGACTAGGAACAGTAAAGTGATAAAAAATACCTACTAGAGACCAACACCACTTTTTAAACATAATTAGTAAGGTAACTTTTAGTCTATAATAATTCATAATATAAAATTTAATATTATATTAGAGAGACTAATAGATTTTAGATAAAGTGACACCTAAAAATTTTGATCACCTTGATCCCCTAGAATCATCTCACCCAAAAATAGTGTTATAACAGAGATATAAAGAGTTAGAAAAACAATATTCATTTTTGAAACTATATTGAACTTTAATATAATAAAAGTTCATGATTAATTATTAGAATTATGTAGTATTTATAGAAAAATATGAACATATTCCAATAGTTGTGTGGGCCAATACGGTTGATCAACATTATGACCATTAGTTTATATGATAGTTGTTCATTATTATTATTGGTTATTTAGACGCATATAAATGGTTGTTGGTATAATTTAATAATATAATCAAAATGGTATTATTTTTGAGGGACTATAACCTTATTCTATTAAAAAAATGTGATAAAATTATATGTTTTAGATAAAATTTACTTTAATTAAATAATCTTACAAAACACTTTTTATAATATAGTATATTTTAATGAAGTCTTAAGTAATTTTAATAATGGTTAAAATGTTTTATCTATGAAATTACTAAATATCAATAAATAAAGATATTTATTTAAAATATAAAATTATAGAATTTAAAAAATTATTTTTATAAATGAAACTCCATTTTTTGACTCATTTCATCAAATTTGATTAGGATAATTGTTTAGGAATCTTCTGACAAAATTGATTTTTTGGTGAAAAAGTGAATATTTCCTCTTTTAAAATAACTGCAATTTTATGACATTATTATTATGTTATCCTGAATAAAAATTTATGAAAATTATATTAAAAAAATACACTAAATAATTATAAAAATGATTTAAAAAATATTAATTTTAAATTACACTTTTAAAATATACTTTTTGAAACCAAAAATTGGAATTTTAAGTTAAAATTTATTTTTTGGGTTCTTCGCATTAATTAAGTTTGGATTTGAGGTTTAACACGGATTTTATAGTCCTTTAACACCCAAAAAACCTCCCACTAAATAATAATCTAAAAACAATTGTTGGAATTGATTAGGATCACAAGTAGATGGCTTAAAGTTAAAATAACTGGTACTTAATCCCTTAAAACCCTCCCCTCTTCAAGTATAAATACCACCCATTCCCCACTCATCTCCACTAAAAATTAATAATACATTAAATACTAGTCATTTAACCTAATGGTAGTAATTAAATGGTTTCCTAAAGTCTTAAAGGTCCCATCCTCATGTTTTAGGAAGCAACTCTTTAAAGTAAGGGACCCACTATTTCTCCTTTTATTCAAGAAATATATTTATTTATTGAATTTTTTATTCCAATTAATATTAATTGGATATTATTTTCTTGATAAATATTAATTAAATTATTATTTCTAAGTGTTTAGTGTCCCCTTTTACTCCCATTAATCCCTCCCATGATTCATTATATAGCCCCGTTTTGCAGCCGAAATTATTCTGCAATTTTTTCCTGTCATGTTTTTATTCAATCACTCTCATTTTATTATGAATATTTATTCCCAAATTATCATTTTAGATTACATTCATACATATACATTATAATTTAATTTTTAATTCCATGTGATTATAGGAACCTTTCTCTCTAATTAAACCATATTATGAAACTTTAAGTATAGTTGTTACTATACCAAAGTAAGAGTCCCCAATCCTCCTCTTTCCTTTTTCAAATTTATTAATTTTTTTATTACTTTAAAATTAACTTTTCTTATAATAACATTATTGTTATTCCATGTTATTATCATCCATTTCATATTTTTTAAGTTTTATTTTATTCATCACCTCTCATTATATACTTTTTTTAATTTGTTCTAATTCTTGTATTATCTCGTAGCCATAAAACAATTCGAAAAATTTAGTATAATAAAAAGTGTTTGGTTTTATATGAACTAAAATCCATTTATAGATATTGTAAGGGGATGTGTGTCTAGGAAATTTTTACCTAGGGGTAATAAACTTTAAAATTTCACATTGGGAGTTTACTCGATCATCACATGGCTTATGACAATAGACCTTGTTGCCCACCTCATTTGACACTCCCATGTGATATTTTTTGGTTAATTTACAAACTCTTTACGAAATATTGTTTAAGTATTTATTAAAAAATTATTTGTACTCCTACATTATCAAATACATTAACTCCAACTGCCTAGATATTATTGTTACTTATTTTTTTAAGGATAAATAATTTTTACTATGTAATTATTTCTTCTATATAAGAGAATCTTATAAGATATGTTCCATTAAGAAATTATTAAAGATATTTATATTTTTCATTCCTTGAACATTATTATATTTTATCTTTGATATATGATTTAATGCATTGAAATTTTATGTTTCTAGAATAACCCATTTTACTTATTCATGGCTCCATTCACAATGATCATTTTTTTGTTATCCTAGCATGTATTCACTATTATGTTGGACCTGGATTTAATTATTTTCTCAGTTATATTTGATGTGTAATGACTCCATTTATTTATTTATGTCATACTAGATATTTTTTATTACAATGAACACAACCCCCTTATTGATCATATGAGGTTACCCTTTATATTTTTTCCCATTTTTCTCCATGGATCCAAGAGGATTACTACATATGAGAAATGTATTTTAATGAGAGTAATAATGTTTTCATGTTTTTAGATGATGTATTTTTAATTTCAATGTATTGTTAAACTATCTTATGAATCTAGTTTATTGAGGCTATGATAATGTTGGATCCTCTATATTGGTGATCTATATATCACTTTAATTAAATTTCCATCACATAAAAGGAGCAGGATTCATTATCGTTTTATTTGGTATCATAGTATAGTTTAGTAGAAAATATATGAACTATATTTAGAAGAACATACCACCTAAAAGGAAAATTAGCATTGATAACATAGATTAAAACATATAGATTTTTAATTTAAATAATATATTATATGTTATGTAATATTATGGATAACAAATATGATAAAATATAGAAACATAGATTTTAGTTATTTTTCTGAATGTTTGTGACAATTTCAGGTAGTCATTCAATTACGTAGGTTATGAGTATGATAAAACCCAACCTAAAGAAACCTATATTAACCAAAGAGTTATATAGGTTGACATGAAAGTATACTAGTCTAAAAATTTTGTACATTTACCATTAATGATATTGTCAACCAATATAAATATAATTTTTAGATATTATTGATCAGTCATGATAGACAGTTATGTTTTCATTTTTATATTAGAAATAAGAAGTAGTTAATTACATTACAATTAGGTTGTTGGGTGTTCACTTCCTGTTTTAGTTAGGTTTTTTCAATGGTATTTTATCATGATGGAAGAAAAAACTATGTCCACATGCAAAATCGTCATGGGTATTTACCTCTTTATAATGACAATAATACTACTATTAGTATGAAATCAATTTTTTGTTAATTTGGGAAGTGGGATTTACAAAATTTGGTTATATATTCTTAGATAGATATCATAACATATCTTGGTTAATTGTAACTATTATGACCCCTTTGGATTATCATTTCAATGATATTTATAATATGTCACTTCTATATATTAAAATTAAGAGAAAATTTGGGTTTACTAAGTGTTTATCAATGATTGAAACTGTGAGGACACAATTTTGTTATGGGGTAGAATGTATCATCCTGAAAAAATAAAATTAGTGTTTTTATGAAAATTCATTCAGAAATATAAATCCAATCTCTGAAAAAAAAAAATTCTTTCAAATAAACAATATTTATAGAAATATTTATAAACTATACTATTCATTAACATATTTTCCATCAAAAATAGAAATTTATTTTTTAAAATGGTTTTATAAAAATAGAGACTCATAGGCCTAGGAACAAACTGTCATGTCTAGCATTGCCAGAGGGCTCGAACCCATGACTGAAGGGTGATAAGGACATAACTTATTATGTTACCCTTCATTATTTCCTACTTTAGTCTTTTATTATATATATATATAAATATATTTTATTACATATATGATTCTCTTAAATATATATATATATTTTGGATAACTACATTCTTTTTACTTATAGTCTTATTCCAAATCAACATGTAAATTATGTCATTGTAATTTATTGGTTACATAAAGCTTGATCCATGCTTTTATTATTAAAAAATTGGATGTACAATCATATAATATTTATGTATGGTTAAATATAAATAATAAACTATTATGTTTTTTTAATTTTAATTCTATTTCACTTATAATTTTTTATTTTACCTTAATATGTGTATATGTTTTATTACATTAAAATATTCCTTTTAAAAGTTTAATTAACACATTTCATAACAAAAATTTGATAATTATTTTTTTCGTTCATTGAGAAAAATACATTTATCCAATCACATTAAACAAAATAAAAAGTATTAAAACATGTAGAAAAACATAAATATATTTAAATTTTATATGAATATTAAAATTTATGCATAAATATGAACTCGTATAACTCGGAATGGTAACTGGATAAAAAAATACTAGAAACCAAAGAAACATTATTTAAATATTAAATAATGTTCCATTCATTCTAAAAAAATAACCAAAATAATACTGATTATTATAATGGGAATACTAGGGGAGGTTGAATAAATTAAAATATAAAAAATTGGATAACCTTGATCCAATAGAATCAACGCACCTACAAACAGTGCTCTAATAGAGAAACAAACAGTTAGTTAAATAATATTCATTTTGTGAATGATATTGATCCTTGATAGAATTTAAGTGAATTATGAATTGTTAAAATGGAAGTGTATTTATATGGAAATATGAAAAAGTTAGTATATGTTTATAATCCAATATGGTTGATCAGAATTATGAACTTTAGTCAATAAGATAGTTGGTCATTATTATTTTTGCTTATGTAGACACATTTAACTGATCACTAGAATTATTTAATGATATAATCAAAATTGTATTATTTTGGGGGAATGGAAACATATTCAATTAAAAATTCATTTTATAATAATTTTATAATATTTATATATAAGTTAATTTCATGAAATAATATTTTAAAAAACGTTTAAAATTATAATATATTTTACTGAATCCCTATTAATTTCTTATAATGGTCGGAATGTTTTTTTCATTGAAATTACAAAATATTAAAAAATAAATATATTTATCTAAATGTTAAAATTATAATATTTGGAATATTATTTTGATAAAATAAAATTAAATTTTAGACTCATAATATTTAAATTATTTTAGGGTGGTTTTTTAGGAATTTTTTGACAAAATTGAATTTTTGGTGAAAATGTGAGTTTTCATAACCTAAAAAAGTTTTTGATTTTATGAAATAATTATTATTTTATAATTACTAAAAAATTATGAAACATTCTATTAAATCAAAATCTATTTAAATAATTTTCAAAATTAATGTATAATTTATAATTTTAAATTTGAAATTTTCAATATATTGTTTGGAACCAAAAATAATAATTTTAGGATAAAACTTATTTTTGGGATTCTATGCATTAATTCGGTTAGATGGATGGAATAATTATATTTTTAAAGTCCTTTAACGTCCAAAAACTACCTACCACCCATTAATAGTCTAAAAAAATGGTTGGAATTTATTTTTCTAGAAATTAGTTGGCTTAATATTAAAATAACCAATTTTTAATCCCTAAAAATCCACCCCTCCTCAAGTATAAATACCACCATTTCCATAATAATATCCACTATAAATTTATAATACCTTAATTTCACTAATTTAACCTAAAAATAGTTTCTTATACATTTCTCAAACACCTAATGGTCCCACCCTCATGTTTTAGGAAGAAACCCTTCAATGTAAGGGATCATATCATTCTTCTCTTTATTCAAGCACTTTATTTATGTAAGGAGTTTTTTATTCCAATTATTATCAGTTGGACATGATTTGAATCATCCCTATTACATAATATATGATTTAAAAGTGATTATTTACCACTTTTTTACTCTTTTATCTCTCTCATGATTCATTATGTACCCCTATTATGCTGTTAAAATTATCCGACGATTTTTCCCTACCAAGTTTTTATTCAAGAACCATCCTTATATTATTCCTTTTATTTCTTAAATTTTCATGTTGGATTATGTTAATGTATATCCCTAATACTTTCATTTCTACATTCATGTGTTGAGATACCCTTTTACCTACCAATGAACCATTTTATGAATCTTTATGTACAACTGTTATGATGCCAGTAAGAGACTTCAATCCTCCTATTTCCATTCTAAATTTCATTACTTTTGTTATATTGTATTTTAGAATTACACTTTATTATTGTATGATTATTTTTATTCAATGATATTATATTCCATTTTATATTTTTTAAATTTATTATTTATCTATTACCTATCATTATATCCTTTATCGAGTCATTATAATACTCGTACTATTCTGTATCCATAAAACCATACAAAAATTTTGGTAAAGTAAAAAGTG
This sequence comes from Viscum album, assembly GCA_963277665.1. Lineage (NCBI taxonomy): Eukaryota > Viridiplantae > Streptophyta > Magnoliopsida > Santalales > Viscaceae > Viscum > Viscum album. The sequence goes on from OY728160.1 coordinate 1,210,730,652, forward strand.
TGTGGTTTTCCAAGAACAGAAATCTGTATCTCGATGCTACTGTTGGATATGGATCTGGAATAGCATTACCTAATTCTAATTGTAAGTAATAGGCTTCAATCATTACATATTCCAGTATTTTTGAACTATGATTTACATTTTAAAATCTTTTCAATTTAGTGTTTTAGATAATTTGGAAAAACTCTTAGAAATTGAATTCAAAAATTAAAAGTGGACACATATATTAACTATCCATATTTTCCACAATATGAAATGAATAAAAATAAAAAATGGTTTCCCTTTTTATAAAATATTCACAATTACCTCCTTGATCTTGTCATTATCCCAACTCTTCCATAAACTCTGTAAAAACATTTTAAAACTTGGGTTGAGAAAGAAAATCTCAGTAAGGGATATAAAATTATAGAAACCATTATTCAAATGATAAAAATTAAATCCATGAAATAATTATAATAAAGTAATATCTTTCCTCCTTAATAATTACTAAATAATTTCCTTTGAATGTAGTCATATTCCATACTTTTTAAAATCACAAGAATACAATAAAACCCATAGAAATCATAGAAAATATATTAAGGTACCTTAGTATATAAATATACTTATCTCTATTATAATTGGAATAACCATGTGGTCGACTTCCATACATGTGACCCTTAAAAATTGAATAACCATACAACCAACTTCCATACCTAATGCATTGGATGTTATAACATAACCACCGATCCTTGTTTTATCAAAAAACCACTCACCAATGTTTTATCATATAACCGCATGTCAAATGTCCATGTATGATTATGTAATCATAACATATAAAATATTTTAATTTTCATTATTTCACTCATAAATTTTTATTTTAAATCACAAGAAATCATTTCTAGATATTAATATAATCAATCTAATTTCAAAACCATTTTCAATACCCAAATACCCAGAAAATGGAATACGGGATTTCTTTTTATTTAAAAAACATGAAGGATTTTATTGGAAGCCAAATATAACAAAATGATCATGGTGGTGAAGAATAGTTTTTTGTTTTATATGTTAAAATGAAAATTCTTTATGTCATTTCTTAAAAAATTCCATATAAAACACATAAAAATATTCCATTTGAAACCCTTTAAATTAAATGACAAATAAACATACAATTTACTTTATAGTCTTTTTATATATATATAAATGTGTAAAATAATATGAATAATACTAACATGTATAAAATTATTTCAAGATTAAGTGTTTAAAGATTCACGGTATCCCACACTACATTGAACAATTAAATCATAACCCCCATAAAAATAATATTTAACAAAACACTAAATAACTTGATAATAAATAAATTAATGAAATGATAAGTCATAAGGGGATTTATATAAATAGAAAAATGTAATATGTGTTTATAAAATGAAATTATACCTTGATTAAAGGTTATTGCAAAAAATTATCTTACATTGAGTCTGATTCATCACTTATGTTCTCTATCTTCCTCTTCTTCAAATGATCTCCTTTGATTAACACCATAATAGCAACAAGATCAATGTTATTCATGTACTAAGATATCTAGAATTTGGGTATAGATTCTAGGAAGGTATTTGGGAATAACATATCCAATCTAAATAGGTTTTTAGCTGTGAAAAAAATGAGAGAACGGGTTCCCTTTTATAAGAGAGGGGAGGGGTTCTATAAGAAATATTAAAAAATATTAAATTAATATAAATTAATTTTATATTCATAATGCCTCAAAAAATATTAATTTATAATATTTGATGGTTTTTTGTTAAGTTACCATAATCCAATAAAAATTAAATAAGGTTTGATTTTTTTAATCCTTATCTTTTAGCATTAAACATTATTTATCCTTTTTAATTCTTACCGTGATATCATATAATTCACACTTTTAGGGTTGATATAATTACAATAAAATCCCAAACGACCAAGAAATGTTTAACACCCTGAGATTTTATGAGAAATATTTTGTTTTTATGTATTATGTTATACACAACACCAAAGGAATCCTTCACTACATACATTCATGGCTTTCATTACACATTAGATTAATCTTCGTCGATAGCTTGCATTGTACACAATACCGAGTTTCACTAAACAACGATATGTTATTAAAATAATATATAAACAAGCCATTATGAAAAGTAATACCCAATTTTTGAAATTTTATAAATTTTATCTCTCAAAATGGACTTTATTTTGGGATTTGGAATATCAAAATTATCCTAGGGTGAATTTTTGGTATTTTTCTGAAAACATTAAATTTTAGATGAATAGTGAAAACAATGAGTTATTAGTTAAAAATGACTTTTTATTTAAATAATAATTTATTTTATTTAAATTTATTTTTGGTCAAAACAGATACATAATATTTATATAAGTTGAAATTAATTTATTGGCATCATTTTATAATAATTTTAGATATATAATAATTTTATTGAACTTTTCACCGTCTTTTACCCAGCTCCTAGAAGAATTTGCAAATTTATATAAAACGTAATTTTACAGATTCTGTAAATAGAATTTAAAAAATCAGATAAACACTGTTTATTTCAGTAAGTAAAATGTGGTTCAATAAGATGAAAATAATTTTTGGTGAATAGTCACTTTTTACTTTTATTTACCGTGGTTAAAAGTAAATAGGGTAATTAAGGGTAAAAATGATATTATTATTACCCTAACGCATGTCCTAATTCTATTGGATAAATGTAATTCGACCAAAATAAACCTTAGGAATAAAATATGACCATTTAGGTCCACATGGATTAGATTAGGACATTTATTATTATTTAATTAAAAGAGAAGTTAAAAGAGTGAAAATCAAAGTTTAATAAGTAAAAAAAATTAATGTAGGGTTATACATAAGATAAATATGACTATAAATATTCATTATAAATATAACGAGATTTACTACATAATATTATTTTATTTATAATTTTTAGAAATTATTTAATTTAATTTATATATGACACAATGATGATGCATTAATTACCTTATTAATGAAAGTTTAACATAATTGATGTTATAAATACCCAAATAAATACAATTTGAGACTTTTTATGAATTACACTAATTTTCTAGGTTAATATGACATGATTTTATTAATTAAATTTACTTTTTTCTAACTAATCAGGCTGTTGTAATTTTCACAAAAATCAATTACCAAATAGTGTCAAAATTAACATAAAATAGTTTTTAAAACAAATATTATATTATTAATTGATATCATATTATTAAAAATAAAAGGATTGGCCAAATGACATATATATGGATATATATATATATTAATAATAAACCACTTGGGGTTCTTTTGGCTTGTTATAGTGAGTTTATTAACCATATAGTGTAAGAAAACAAGAAGACACTGTAAAAGTTAAATTATTTAACATAGAGTAAAATCTAAATTATAAGGTTAAAATAGTAACCTGAACTTCTCTAAAACCTATTGGATGAGAGTATTTCGACCCATCCCCACTTTAACTTCAAAATAAATCAATTTGGAGCTATTATAAACCAAATATGACTTTATTATAAAATAATATTTTTAGTTTTTCAAAAGATGCCTCTCTCCTCCCTTATAAAAGGGAACCTCCTCTCTCTCCTCCTCACACCACTTTGAGCCATAAAACTCATCCAAACCCTTCAAATTTCTCTTTTCAACTTCCCTATAAACGTCTTAGAGGTCCTTTTCTTCTTCAGAGACCAACTCTGGTGCCCTAAGAGGAGGTTAAGAAGAGGTGCGTCAAAGAAGAGGTAATATCCATTACCGATCCTTTCCAATTTATTTCTTCTTCTACTTCCTATTATTTAATTGTTTCATTATTAAGTGATAGCATCAGTATCATTAATATAATTATATGTTATTATAAATATGAAACATCTTTATTTCACTTTCTATCCATCCTACGGAAAATGAAATCACCGCGCGTGCGTACGTACGGAATACCATCTCCACGCTGTGGTGTAATCTGTTTTCCACTACCACATTACTTGGATGGGTATAAGGGTGTAAATAATAACTATATATGATTATTGTAAATTGATATTGATTCTTAAATAGTATACATACACTTCAATACAATTCCCCGATCTTGGGAACTATATCATCGCTCATGCGTACGTACGGCCTACCGTCTCCATGATGTGATTCGACTCGTTCTACATGATCTTCATTGAATAATGATTATATAAATGAATTGAATTAATAAATACAATATATATTATCCTAATACCATTCTTGAAATGAGGTATCTATAACCCAAAAAGAATAATAAGATTTTATTCGACAAAACATGCATAAGAACCTAAAGCATTGAACACCCGAATAACAAATAACAATGAAATATTACTAATAAGAAGATAAGAATATGACCATATATGGTATCATAACAGTGATATGATTCTATAATAAGCCAATGACATTATTTAAATCATTATACATGAGGTTCGGATATGTATGAATCAAATCATACTTAAAGTAAGGGAAAATCTTGTAATCTCATTTTTATCCGAGATTGTTTATACTTCAGAATTTACTGGGTAATATTTATCATCCACATCCATGTTTCCCCAATATGTGATATTATTTCTATCCTCATAAAATTGATTAAATACAATTTTACCTATTGGTGAATTTTTAGAAAAAGTTATGAAAGGAATCTTTTGTCATTTTTAGAATGAGATACTTTTTTGACTTTTCTAGCCAAATTACGAGAAGAATATTTTTTTTAAATTATACGGCGTGAATGTATTTTTATTATTTCAGAGAACATTATTTCCATTAAGCTTCCTTTAAATGTTTTCAAGTTTATTTTTAATCAACTTCTTTTACTTTAAAATTGTATGGCATGTTAAGAAAGGAAAAATGCTTTTGAAGTAGAAAGGATATTTTCCTCAAGAATGGATTTCAAGAGTTTTATCAAAATTATTTTCCATATAAGATAATATATAGTTCAGTTTCTATCCCTATTTTTACATTAATTTGATTATGTTATTGTGGAATTATTTTTTTTAAGTTCTTTTTTGGATTATGTTTTGATTTCATGATGTTTAAGATTCCCATTTTTATTAAATCGGTTGTGCTATGATGTATGATTTATGATCTTGTGGAACACATAAGAATGGTATCATTATGAGATGGGTGGGAACTATATCTCCCTCCAATGAATTGGGTAAATATTTATATATCATGAGATAGACATTGATGGAACTACAAGTTAAACCGGTTCTGTGATGCAGGATTGGATCGAGGGGTGAAATTGGTTCAGAAATGGACTTTGTCTGCTAAGATAGTCTTGGAAATGAGTCTTGACTAATAAGAAATGATTTTCTATGATTATGTGTGTATTCCAAAAGTTTCATGTCTTATGTTATGATTATTGGGATTTCATTTTCACTAATATGATTTATCCCATGTTATGATATTATGATCTCTTTTGCAGGTTAAGAATTTCAAAATGTTATATGATTGATATTTCCTTTGTTTAACCTTACTGAGCATTTGAGCTCTCCCTTTTTTTATGTTTTCTTTTCCCCAGGCCAGGAAGAAGGGTATTAAGTAGGATATGATAAAATGGACCCTAGATATGATGAAATAAATGGGAGACAATGTAGATGATTTATAAACCAATTGTTTATGTTTCCCAGTTTCTAAAGACACTCTACTTATATGGTCCTATCATGGTTTTGTAATATGTTGTAATAAGTATGCTTCCATTATAAAGTAATAACAATGTATGTAAATTATGGGTCGTTATAGTTGGTATCAGGGGAAATTTATAGTCAACCTTTGGAAACAAGGATGTAAATGCCTTAGTTAGAACCCTAAGGATATGTCTAAGCATAGAACACAATATTAGTGTTTTAGAATTGGCCATGAATAACCTATGATAATACTTTAAGTGTGAAATTTCTTTCTTGATTATTTGGTTTTCTTATTAGTGTTTCTCACACTATGATTATTGGTTTTAGTCAATGGATTGAACCAGAAGGAACTGTGTTAATGCTAAATGTGACGGGAAATGCAATGATTGTCCCCCTGAGCAACCAAATGTAATGGAAGATGGAATGCAAAATCTTGTAGGCATGCTCACACAACTTTCTCAAGCTAGGAATCATGCAAGACGTCCAAACGAGCAAAGGAAGGGGGAACATTCTGTTGAATCCATCATGAAGAAGCATCCACCCTCATTCAGTGGGTCTACTGATCCATTAGTGGTTGAACAGTAGATCAGTACCACTAAGAAGATATTTTTAGTTATACAATGTTTCGAACATGATAAAGTCATCTTAGTAGTATATCATTTGGAAGGTGAAACTGATCAATGGTGGAATCTTATTAAGAATATGGGGAAAAGGGATGAAATTGAGGCCATGGAATGGGACGAGTTCAAGAACTTATTTTTCAATAAGTACTTCCCTCATATTCTTCGAACAAAGATGGAGAAAGAGTTTCTTGAACTAAAGCAAAAGGATGATGAATCTATTGGTACCTAGGAATCAAATTTTACAAGACTTGAAAGGTATGCTTTTGGAATTATTATCCAACCTGAGTGTAAGATTGATCGATTTTTTAGTGTCTTAAAACCAAGTATTCGAAGGGCGTTAGCCATAAGGGACTTCAGTAGATATGAGGAAATTGTTCGATGTGCTCTCAAGGTTGAGATGGCGATTGGAGTAACCCATTAGTTATATGGGTTTGATAAGAAAAGGAAAATGTATTTCAAAGGGAAATCTAAAGACCACATTGAAAAGAAGATGAGTTTCCCCTTATGCTCAAGGTGTGGAATGAAATATAGAGGAGATTGTCTTCAAGGGACAAGTAAATGTTTCAAATGTGGAAAAGAAGGTCATCAGGCATTTGAATGCCGTAATGATGGGAAAAAAATGTCTAATGATGCGAACAAAGAAAATGATACACAGAATGAACCTCCTACACTTCAATGTTATAAGTGCAAGGAAATGGGGCATTATGATAATCAATTCCATAATCCAAGGGTTTTTTATGATGAACGACATCAACAAACTCTTAAGGCCAAAGGAAAAGGAAAGTCACATGCAATTTCTATCAGTGATGTGGAGTATGATAACGAAGTGGTGAAAGGTACACTTACCATACACTCTAAAGAAGCAAATGTTTTATTTGATTCTGGATCAACCCACTCTTTTCTTTCTAAAGAATTTTCTAACGGTATCACCATACTACCTCAATAATTAGATGTTGAGTTGGATGTGACATCTTCTAATGGAAAAACAGTTGCATCAAAAGTTTATAATTCTTCTCGAATTGATGTCTGTGGGAAAGTGATTCTTGAAAATATTGTGATCCTTCCTATAGTGGAATTTGAAGTGATTCTTGGCATGGATTGGCTTTCCTTATATGGAGCTCATATCGATTTCCAAAGAAGGGAAGTCACATTTCCTATGCCTGGTCAATCTATGATCACTTATCGATGCAAGGATGAATATAACCTTCCAGTTGAAATTTTATTCATCTTATGGGTCTTCATTCCAATAAATGAAGGTTATTTATCTCAAATGGTTTTAGAGAAACTCACGATTAAGAATATTCCCATTGTACAGGAGTTTGATGATGTCTTTCTAGGGTAATTGCCAGGTCTTCCACCAAATCGTGTAGTTGAGTTTTAAATAGAACTCATACTAGGTGATATGACCATTTCAAAGACACCTTATAGAATGGCCCCAATTGAGTTGCAGGAATTTAAGAAGAAAATCTAGGAAAATATTGATAATGGATTCATACGTCCTAGAGCATCACCTTGGGGAGCACCAGTCCAGTTTGTTAAGAAGAAAGATGGAACAATGAGAATCTGCATTTATTATCGAGAACTTAACAAGATCACAATCAAGAAAAAATATCCTCTCCCACGCATTGATGATTTATTTGACCAACTATGTGGAGTTCAATACTTTTACAAGATTGATCTTCATTCAGGGTATCATCAATTAAGGGTCAAAAGGGAGGATATACCAAAGGCAGCTTTCCATACAATGTATGGACACTATGAATTTATAGTGATTCCATTTGGTCTTGCTAATTCCCCTGCTATATTCATGGATCTAATGAATAGATTTTCTAGAGACTATCTTGATCAGTTTGTGGTAGTCTTTATAGACGATATTCTTCTCTATTCAAAGAGAAATTAAGAAAATGAAGATCACTTGAGAATTGTATTAAAGACACTAAGAAAGGTGAAGATTTATTCCAAATTTACCATGTGTGAATTTTGGCTTCAAAAAGATTCATTTTTGGGTCACATAATCTCAAAAGAGGGGATATCTGTTGATCCAGCAAAAATAGAGGTTATAGAAATATGGTCGAGACCAACAACAGAAACTAACATCCGATGTTTTCTTGGTCTGGATGGATATTATCGATGTTTTGTGAAATATTTTTCAAGGTTATCTAATCCACTCTCCAGTTTGACTCGAAAAGGAGTTAAGTTCGTTTGGACGGAGGAATGTGAAGAGAATTTCAAGGAGTTAAAAATAAGGTAATCCAATGCACCTGTGCTCACACATCCTTGTAGTGGAGAAAGGTTTGTGATCTATAGTGATGAATCTAGGAAGGGATTGGGGTGTTTTCTCCTGAAAAATGATATGGTGATAGCTTATGCCTCACGACAGTTGAAAATCCATGAGAAAAATTACCAACTCATGATTTGGAGTTAGCTGTGGTAATATTTTCATTAAGGATTTGTAGGCATTATATTTATGGTGAATGGTGTGATATTTATACTGATCATAAAAGTTTAAAGTATATTTTCACACAAAAGGAGCTGAATATGCGCCAAAGAAGATGGTTGGAGCTGATTAAGGATTATGACTGCTCAATTCATTATCACCCTGGGAAAGCAAACAAGGTGGAAGACGCATTAAGTAGACAAGAACATTCTAGATTATCCTTGATGAGGATCACAAAAGATCCAATATTTATGGATTTACAAAGGATGGATCTTGGAATTATAATGGAAGAGGAAAAATATATCTTTCTCAAATGAATGTTCAACCATCTATACATGTGATGATTAAAGAGGCACAGAAATAAGATGTAGGGTTACAAAAGAAGGTGAGAATGTTCCTGAATTCAACCTTGATTGTGATGGGATAATAAGGTTCAGAAATCGGGTTTGTGTTCCTCCTATCCTAGAATTAAAGAAGGAGCTACTGGATGAGGCTCATAGTTCTTTATTCACTATTCATCCTGGAAGCACGAAGATGTATAGGGACCTGAAAGAGTACTTCTGGTGGGATGGCATGAAAAGAGATGTTGTTGAATATGTCTCTCGATGCTTGGTTTGTCAGCAAGTTATAGCAGAGAGACAGAAGTCTAAGTGGATGTTACAACCATTACCCATACCTGAATGGAAATGGGAAAACATCACTATGGACTTTGTCACTGGACATCCTAAAACATCCAAAGGCAATAATGCTATCTGGGTCATAGTTGATCATCTTACGAAGTCGGCACACTTCATTTCTATTAGAGATAATTTCCCTCTTGAACATCTTGCCAAGATATATGTGAAAGATGTGGGAACATTGCATGGAGTACCACTTTCCATCATATCTGATCGGGATCCTAGGTTTACCTTGAAGTTTTGGTGAAGTATTCAGCATACCCTAGATATAGAGTTGAGTTTCAACACTACTTATCATCCTCAGACAGACGGTCAGTCTGAGAGGACAATTCAAACTCTAGAAGACATGTTGAGAACTTTCTCTATGGATTTCAAAGGTGGCTGGGATCAACACCTACCTTTGGTGGAATTTTCTTGTAATAATAGCTTTCAATCCAGTATTTCGATGGCTCCTTATGAAGCTCTCTGTGGAAAGAAATGCAGTACTCCAACTTGTTGGGATGAAGTTTGGGAAAGAATGCTATTAGGACCTGATCTTATTGATGAAATGAAAAATAGGTTAAGGTCTATTAAACAACACATAAGAGCAGCTCAGAGTCGACAAAAATGTTATGCCGAAAATTGAAGAAAAGACCTAGAGTTTCTTGTGGGTGATAAAGTGTTCTTATGAATATCTCCCTGGGAGAGAGTAATGAGATTTGGAAATAAGGGAAAGCTGAGCCCTAGGTATATTGGTCCTTTCAAAATACTAGATCATGTTGGGAAGGTAGATTACCGATTGGCACTTCCACCGAATCTCTCTCAAGTTCATGATGTGTTCCATGTATCTCTCCTGAGAAAGTACATACCCGATCCTTCACATGTACTAAGCTCAGAAGTTGTACAACTGGAGAAAGATATTTCATATGAAGAACACCCGATAGAAATTCTGGATCGTAGTGAAAAAGTCCTACAGAACAAGACCACTCTCTTGGTGAAAGTTTTATGGAGGAACTACCAATTAGAATAGGCTACATGGGAACTTGAGGATATGATGAGGGAGAGGTATCCTCATCTGTTTGTTACGAAGTGATGAATTTCGAGGGTGAAATTCTTTTGAAGGGGGGTAGAATTTAAAACCCTGAGATTTTATGAGAAATATTTTGTTTTTATGTATTATGTTATATGAAACACCAAAGTAATCTTTCACTACATACTGTCTTGGCTTACGTTACATGCTAGAGCAATCTTCCTCGATAGCTTGTGTTGTACACAATACCGAGTTTCACATAACAATGATATGTTATTAAAATAATATATAAAATAGCTGTTATGAATAGTAATACCCACTTTTTTAAATTTTATAAATTTTATCTTTCAAAATGGACTTCAGTTTTCGATTCTGAAAATCGAAATTAGCCTAGGGTGAATTTTTGGTATTTTTCTGAAAACATTCAATTTTTTATGAATAGTGAAAACACTGAGTTATTGGTTAAAAACCGACTTTTTATTTAAATAATAATTTATTTTATTTAAATTTATTTTAGGCCAAAATAGATACATAATACTTATATAAGTTCAATTTAATTCATTTGAGTCATTTTATAATAATTTTAGATATATAAAAATTTTATTGAACTTTTCACCATCTTTTACCCACCTCCTAGGAGAATTTGCAAATTTACATAAAACATAATTTTACCGCTTCTGTGAATGAAATTTCAAAAATCCAAGAGACATGGTTTATGTCATTAAGTAAAATGTGGTTCAATGAGATGAAAATAATTTTTTGTGAATAGTAATTTTTTACTTTTATTTACCACGGTTGAAAGTAAATAGGGAAATTAAGGGTTAAAATGATATTATTATTACCCTAACACACGTGATAATTCTATTGGATAAGTTTAATTCGACCAAAATCAAACTTATGAATAAAATATGACCATTTAGGTCCACATGGATTAGATTAGGACATTTATAATTATTTAATTCAAAGAGGAGTTAAAAGAGTAAAAATCAAATTTAAATAAGTAAAACATTTTTAATATAGGGTTATACATAAGATAAATATGACTATAAATATTCATTAGAAATCTAACAAGATTTTCCACATAATGGTATTTTATTTATAATTTTTAGACAATATGTAATTTAATTTATATATGACACAATGATGAAGCAGTAATTACCTTATTAATGAAATTTTAACATAATTGATGTTATAAATACCCAAATAAATGTAATTTGAGACTTTTTATGAATTAAACTGATTTTATAGGTTATTATGACATGTTGGTATTGATTAAATTAACTTTGTTCAAACTAATCATGCTGTTATAATTTTCACAAAAATTAGTTACCAAATATTGTCAAAATTGACATAAAATAGTTTTTAAAACAAATATTATATTATTAATTTATATTATATTTCTAAAAATCTAAGGTTTGGCCAAATGAATTAGATAAAGATATATATTTTAATAATAAACCACTTGGGGTTCGTTTTTCTTTTTATAGTAAGTTTATTTACCATATAGTGTAAGAAAACAAGAAGACACGGTAAAAGTTAAATTATTTAACTTAGAGTTAAATCTAAATGATAAGGTTAAAATAGTAACATGAACTTGTATAAAACTTGTTAGTTGAGATTATTTCAACCCATACCCACTTTAGCTTCTAAATAAATCAATTTGGAGCTATTATAAACCGAATATGACTTTATTATAAAATAATATTTTTAGTTTTTCCAAAGGTTCCCCTCTCCTCCCATATAAAAGGGCACCTACTCCCTCTCCTCCTCACACCACTTTGAGCCATCAAGCTCGGCCAACCCCTGCCAATATCTCTTATCCACTTCCCTAGAAACATCGTAGAGGTATGTGTCTTCTTCAAAGTCCAACTCTAGTGCCTGAAAAAGAGGTTAAGAAGAGGTGCGTCAAAGAAGAGGTAATATCCATTACCGATCCTTTCCAATTTATTTCCTCTTCTACATCCTCTTATTTAATTGTTTCATTATGAAGTGATAACATCAGTATCACTCATATACTGTTATGTTATTATAAATATGAAACAACCCTATTTCACCTTTTATCCATCCTAAGGAAAATGAAATCACCGCGCGTGTACGTACGAAATACCGTCTCCACGCTGTGGTGTAATCTGTTTTCCATCACCACATTACTTGGATGGGTATAATGGTGTAAAGAATAACTATATATGATTATTGTAAAATTATATTTATTCTGAAATTGTATACATACACTTCAATACAATTCCACGATCAAGGGAATGATATCATCGCTCGTGCGTGCGTACGACCTACAGTCTCCACGACGTGATGCGACTCGTTCCACAAGATCTTCATTGAATAATGATTATATAAATGAATTGAATGTATAAATATAATATATATTACACTAATACCATTATGTAAATTAGTTATCTATAACCTAAACAGAATAATAATAATTTAATCGACAAAACAAGCATAATAACATAAAGCAAAGAACACACGAATAACAAATAGCAATGAAATATTACTAATAAGAAGATAAGAATATGGAAATATATGGTATCATAACAATGATATGATTCTGTAATAATTAAATGACATTATTTAAATAATAATGCAGAAGGTTCAGATATGTACTAAGAAAATCAGTCTTAAGGTAAGGGAAAATCTCGCAATCTCATTTTTATCCGAGATTGTTTATACTTCAGAATTTACTGGGGAATATTTATCATCCACATCCATGTTTCCTGAATATGTAATATTATTTGTATCCTCTTACAGTTGATTAAATACAATTTTACCTATTGGTGAATTTCTAGTAAAATATATGAATGGAATCTTTTTTCGTTTTTAGTATGAGATACTTTTTGACTTTTCCAGCCAAAGTACGAGAAGAATATTTTTATTAACTTATACAGCATGAATGGTTTTTTATGATTTCAGAGAACATTAACTTCATAAATCTTCCTTTACAAGTTTTCAAATTTATTTTTAATCCACCTCTTTTAGTTTAAAATTTTATGACATGTTAAGAAATGAAAAAAAAATTGAAGTAGAAAGGACATTTTCTTCAAGAATGGAGATTAAGCGTTTTATCAAAATTATTTTCCATCCAAGATAATATAGAGTTCTGTTTCTATACCTATTTTCACATTAATTTGATTATTTTATGGTGGAATTATTTTTTTGAAGTCCTTTTATGGATTATGTTATGATTTCATGATGTTTAAGAATCTCATTTTTATTACATGGGTTATGCTATGATGTATGATTTATGATCTTGTGGCACACATAAGAATGGTATCATTATGAGATGGGTGGGACCTATATCTCCTTACAGTGCATTAGGTAAATATTTTTATCTCATGAGATAGACATGGATGAAATGTAAAGTTAAACCAGTTCAGTGATACGGGACTGGAATGAGGAGTGAACTCAGTTCAGAAATGGACTTTGTCCCCTAAGATAGTCTTGGAAATGAGTCTTGACTAATAAGAAATGATTTTCTATGATTATATGTGTATTCCACAAAGTTTAATGTCTTATGATATGATTATTGGGATTTCATTTTCACTACTATGATTTATCCCATGTTATGATATTATGATCTCTTTAGCAGGTTAAGATTTTCAAAATGTTATATGATTGATATTTCCTTTGTTTACCCTTACTGAGCATTTGAGCTCACCCTTTTTTATGTTTTCTTATCCCCAGGCCAGGAAGAAGGGTATTAAGTAGGATATACTAAAAGGGACCCTATATATGATGAAATAAATAGGAGACAATGTAGATTCTTTATGAACCAGTTGTTTATGTTTCCCAGTTTCTAAAGACACTATACTTATACGGTCATATCATGGTTTTATTATATGTTGTAATAAGTATGATTCCATTATGAAGTAATAACAATGTATGTAACGTATGGGTCATTATAAAATGAGTTTCTTATGAAATATTTTGACATATCCTAGTCACTTCATTAAATTGAGGTTTTGATAAATTTTTTATCATTTAATAAAATATCATTTATTTTAAAATGTCAATAATGTCAATTTTGACAGTATTAATTACTTGACTTTTTAAAAAATATCATAACCACATGGTGTCTTAGAAAAAATATATTTTGAATAATCAGTAAAATCACAAATAATTCCATAAAATTCGTGTATGACATTTATTATATCAAATTATTTTTATTTTAATATTTTTAATATCATTTAATTGATTCTTACATTAATTAAACAATTATTGCATCATCATTGTGTCAATATAAAAGGTAATTATTTTAACACTAAAAATTATAAAAAAATTCCATGATGAATATAGATATTTTAAATTTAAAATTACTATTTATAGTCTAACATATCAGATATTTAACCTCATATTAAAAATATTTCAGTTGTTAAAAACTAAAATGTGACGAAATTGACTTTTCAATTAATATAAAATAAAAATTTTCATACTCTAATCCAAGTGGAATAAAAAGGTTATAATTTTAGACCATGGATTGTTTAGGTTGAATAAAACTCATCCAATGAAATTAGTATAAGTGTTAGGGTAATTTTATAATATAATTTTTACCTTTAATTACCAGATTTACCTCTAACTGTGGTAATAAAAACATTACAAAAGTTAGTATTCATATTGTCCAAAAATTAAAGGGACCTATTTAATAAATTTTTATCATCATTTTAAAAATATGGAATCCATTTTACAAAATTAAAAAATCATAAATTTCATAAATTAATTCAAAATTAATCTTATTTGTTGAATGAAAAAATGTGTTTTTAAAGAAAGAAATGTTCAAAAGTTCACAATGTTTTTATATAAAATTTCAATTTAAATTTAATTAAAAATAAATAAATTGGATTACATATGAAAAATATGATCAAATTATACTTTAAAATCATTCAAAAATATAATATAATACTATAAATAAATTTGATGAAAAATTAATTTTGAATTAAAATGCATTATGTTTCACTATTCATTGAAACTTGGAACTTATCAGAAAAATAAAATAAATTCAAGAATAGTAAATTTTTATAATATAATTAAAATAATAAGTTTATTTTTGTGAAATATAACATATAAAGGTGTCAAAATAGATTTAAAAAAAGTTCACCATCAAAAGGCGACGACATTTTCTTTTTCGAAAAATATTTCTTTTGTGAGTAATATTTGATTTGTTCTTATATCATGTCTAGAAAACACATAGGATAAATGATAAAATTATATTCAATAAATTATATATATATGACATTAATATAATCCAAAAATATTTATTTTTTCATATATTGGTATAAAACAAACTTGTGCACATTTAAATAGTTTTCATAAAAACATTTCATTTTTTTCTAAAAAGTGTTTTATTTTCATTCATAATTAATTGATCACTAAATAATTAATTATATATACATGTGAAAATAATATTTTGAAAATTCATTTAATAATGTTCAATTACCTCTATTATAACATTCAAATTTTAATGGTAACATTGAAATAATAATATTTTTTTTCTTAAGCTAGATGTGGCTCATCATGTACACAATCAGAGTGTTTCCTTTTAAAAACATGGGATGTTACATTCCCCCACAACATTTAATAAATTATCTCCTCATTATTTGAACTCAATATCAAAAACTAGGGGTTTTAATTTTTTATAAAAACCTTTATTGAAATACCCAATTGGAAATAGGATTAATGAAATTACACTTTAAAATAATGAAAGGGAAGTACAAAGGTAAACTGAGATAACCCATACTACGGTTCTATGTAGGAACACATGTAAATGGAAGAGAAACATATCACTCAAAGACTATTATAGAGTGATAAAAAATATGATCAAGGGAATCTTAACCATTATAAAACAATAAAAATGTGATGGTTCAAAAGACCATTGATAAAATAAAATGGATAACATTCTTGTTTTAAGATATTTTTAATAGAGTTGAGGAATTATTTTAATAAATTGAAAAATAAAATAAGGAAATATAATTACATGAAAAGTATAGTTTCATCCTTTAATCAATTTCTACTATAAAGTAATCTTTTTTTTCAAAATGATGAGTATTCAAGATAAAGTTCCATGCATGAATCACAAGAATAAACTTCCATATGATCAAGTAATACACAAAATATTAAGTTTATATTTATCTCATCATGAATAATTATCTAGAACCAAAATTTTTAGGATTAGATAAGATAATTACTCAAAAAATTAACATCTAAATTAAGAAATACTATTTTTAACCTCCAAAATTTAAAAGTAATACCCAAATTTCACCATAGATAATTCAACATTAATTAAAATAACTCAAAAAATATTCTACACTAATATTGAAAACGAAATATTATTTTATCACATTATAATGTATATTTTTATAATTATCACCAAATAACATCAATTACTATTGAAGGATCATACAAAAAATGAAATTTCCCTTGTAATCATCATCATCGACTAACCATTTCCTAAATCATCATAAATCCGAAATCAAATCTTATATTCTTCCAAAATATAATTCAACCTTTATTTCATAAATAAAGTACCATAGTTTTTTATTTACTAGGTACATATAGGATTCCCATAATAGATTATGTCTTCTAAAATAACATTCATCACTGAATCCCTAAATCATTTTTCCAATATGAATATTTTCCCAAAATCAAATTATTATTCATTCATATAATATTTTAGCTAAAAATAAAAAATCATAATAACTAGGACATCACATAGGCCAGTGGTAGGTGATATACCCTTATCTCCCTTTGTTTGTGGGTTTGATTCCCACATCCTTTCTAGATGCAGGGAGTTGTCACCCATCCTGTGGGTTTTCCTTTTTATAAAACTATATAATTCTTATAACACTTTGAAAATAAGATAATGTATTAAAAAATAATCATAACAAGTGTTAACCACAATATTTACCTCATAGATTCCATTTTACATCCCAAAAAGTAATAACCCATAATTAACTAAAAAATAAATGGCTCCAAAAATAATGTTAATCACCTTAAAATTTTATAACATAAAGCATCAAAATGGGTTTCTAATACATTGAACTTATGATAAAACATAATATAATAAAATCATTAGGATATCCATAACTCTTAAGAAAACATTCTAATCTCAAAGTTGTATCAACCATACTTTGATACAAACTACAAGGACCCAGCCTTAAAAATTACATATTCTAGTGTATTGAATTAGAATTTACATCCATGGATCTTTTCAGTTTAGAGTTTTAAAGAATTAGGAAAAAATCTTACAAATTATATTCATAAATTAAAATAGGACACTTATATTTAGTTTTCATTTTTCCACAATATGAAACTCCATAAGATAAAACATGATTTCTCATTTTGAAAAATCATCACAATTACCCCTTAATATCATCCTTCTGCCAAATCTTCCTTAAACCCCATAAAAGTATTTTAAAACTTGAGATGAGAGAAATAATCATAGTAGGGGATATAAAAAAGGAAACGTCTAGTATAGTGATAAAACTTAAGACCCATGAAAACATTATTATAAAGTAATGCTTTTCACCACTAATAAGTATTAAATACATTCCTTTTTAAATAATTGAATTCCATAATTTTTAAATCAAAAGATTACCATAAACCTCATAGAAAGCATAGATAATAAATAAAGTTACATTGGGACATAATTATACTTCTCACTATTATAATTAGAATAACCGTGTAGTCGAATTCCATGAATGTCACTCTTACAAATGGAATATCTACAAAAATGACTTTTATACCCAATGTATTGGAGGTTAAAATGTAACCACATATCCTTGGTTTATCATGGAACCACCCATACATGGTTTACCATGTAACCAACCATAAAATTTCAAATTACCATTATATAATCTTAACACAAAAATTATTTTATTTTTCATCATTTCACTCATTAAAATTCATTTTCAATTTCAATAAATCATTTCAATATATTAAAACAATTAATCCATTTTCAATACCATTTTCAACACCAAAATGCTCATAAAATGGAAAGGGGGTATATTTTTATTTTGAAAAAATATGAAGTCCTATAGAGGAATCCAAATATAAAATATCTTCCATGGAATTGGATATGTTTTTTCATCTTATACATTAAAAATAATATTATTTTTTTCATTTGTTAAAACATTATGTATAAACATGTAAAAATATTTCTTTTGAAAACCATTCAATGAAATTAAAGAAAGACATAAAATTTAATTTATAATAATTTTATATCTATATAAATATGTAAAATAATATCAAGAATATTGAAATGGAGAAAAATATTACATAATTATGTCTTTAAATATTCAATGTGTCCCATACCACTTTGAACATTCAAATCGTAATCCTGATAAAAAATAACATTTAACAAAACATTAAATAACATTATAATAAATAAATTAAAGACATTATAATGAAAAGGGTCTTTATATAAACCTATTAAAATAATGTGAGTGTATAACATAAAACTATACATCAATTAAAGGATATTACGATGAAGTCTATTACCTTGAGTCTGATTCATCATGCATGTTCTTTATCTTCCTCTTCTTTAGGAGATCTCCTTTGATTAACACCATAACACCTCTAATATGAGCTATCTTCCTAAACTAAGAGCTCTATAATGTGGGGAGGGCTTATATTAAGGGAATTAGGTATATATTGGGTCAACCAAATTGTTTTTTATGTGTGAAGAAAAGAGAAGAATGAGTTACCTTTTATATGAGTGGGGAGCGGCACTTTTGGAAATCTTCACAACATTAAATTAATATAAATTAATTTTATAATAAAAATGGATCCAAACTAATTAATTAAAAGTATATCATGATGGTAGGTAAAAATCCATTTATCAAATAAAAATAATATAAGTGTTTACTATTTTTTTAATCCTTATCTTTAAGCTTTAACCATTATTTTACATTTTTAATTCTTATCATGATATCATCAAATTTATACATTGATGGTTAATATAATTACACTAAAATTACAGAAGACCAATAAATGAGTAAATTATGAAATTTTAGACTTATAATAATAATTATTTTTAATTATTTTTTTTAGAAATTTTATATTATTTAATAAAATATTATTTATTTTTTAATATCATTAATTTCAATTTAGACATTGTTCATTAATTGATTTTTTTTAAAAATATCACAACTACATGATATCTTAATGACTATTTTAAATCATAAATAAAATTTCAAATTCATCCATATAATTTTTTTATGACATTAATTATGTCAAAATATATTTATTTTAATATGTTTGAAATAATTTATTTGATTCTTCCATTAATTAAAAAATTAATACATCATCATTGTGTCAGAATTTAAAGTAATTATTTTACAACTAAAAATTATAATTAAATTACCCAAATTAATATAAATATTTTATCATTAAAATTATAGTTTATATTCGATCATATCACCTATATAACACCATATAAAAACATTTAACTTGTTAAAAACAAAAGTGTGAAAAAATTGAGTTTTTATTAAATATAAAATTATAAATGTCATAATATCATACAAGTTCCTTCAAAAGTTTATAATTTCTTACAAATTAATATTTTTTTCTAGAAACAATTTTCCAATTTATGTATTAAAAGTTTTAGGGTAATTTTATTATATAATTTTTACCTTTAATTACCACATTTACCCTGATCTGTGGTAATAAAACAATTACTTAAGTTACTATTCATATTATCGAAATTTTAAAGGGTACTATTTAAATAATTTTTAACATATTATTCCAAATTTGGAATCCATTTTTCAAACTTAAAAGAATATAATCTTTAGAAATTAACTAAAACTTAATCCTGTTAACAGAATTAAAAAACGAGTTTTTAAAGTAAAAACGTTCAAAAGTTCACAATGTTTTTATATCCAATTTGAATTTGAAATTGATTACAATGATGAAAATTGAATTAAAAGATAAAAAAATGATCTAATTATAATTTAAAAAAAATTAAAAGTATATTTGGAAACTATAAATAAATATGTTGAAAAGTTTTTTTCAATTAAAAAGCATTATTTTTTCACTACTCATAAAAATATGAAACATATCACAAAAATACCAAATATTAAACCAAAGTAAATTTTGATACATGGATTTCAAATAATGAATTTATTTTTTCAACATAGAAATTATAAATGTCTCAAAATATATAAATTTAAAACAACTACACCATCAAAAGGTGTCAAAACTACCTTTTTGAAAAATATTTCTTTTCAGCGTAAAATTGGATTTGTTCTAATATCAAGTATAGAAAAAACATTGGATGAATGTTAAAAATTATATTGAAGAAATTTTATATATATATATTTCATTAATATAATCCAAAAAATAGTTGTTTGTTTTTTTATTGGTATAAAACACTCTTATGCGCACTTAAATTGTTTTCAGAAAAACATTTACTTTTTTGTTAAAAAGTGTTTTATTTTCATTAGTAACTTATTATTAACAAAATAATTAATTATATATACTTTTTTAAACCATATTTTCATAATTAAGTTAATATTTTTCATTCCCTTCATTCTAACTACAAAATTATAATTGTAACATTTAAATAATACTATTTAATTTTTCATTTAAGCTCGATGTGTCATATCATGTACGCGATCATAGAGCCTAAATTTAAAAACACTGTATTTTACATTTCCCACTAATTTAATAAATTGTTTCCTAATAATTTGAACTTGGTATTGAAAACTAGGGGTTTGACTTTTTATAAATACCTTTGTGAGAATCCCACATTGGAAAAAGTATTAATTAAACTTCTCCTTTAAAATAAAGAAAGGGAAGTACAATAGTCACCTAATAAAATAAATACTAGGGTTATATGTAGGAAAAAATGTAAATGTAAGGGAAAAATTACTCCAAAATACTAATAAAGAATGATAGATAACATGATCGTGGGAAATTTATCCATCAGAAAACCATAAATATGTGATGGGTCAAAAGACTGTTGATAAAAGAAAATGGATGATGTTTTGGTTTTTAGATAATTTTCATAGATTTGGGGAATTATTTTACTACTAAGAATAATAACATAATAAATATACTTACTTTACTAGTACAGTTTCAACCTTTAATAAATTTACACTACAAACTCATGTTTTTCTCTAAACTATGAGTATTCAAGATGTATTTACATGCATGAAGAAATAGAATAAACTTATATAGAATCAAATAATCCAATAAATATTACCTATATATTTATTATGTTATGAAACATTACCCAAAACCAAAATCATTTGGATAATTCATGATAATTCTCTAAAAACAATAAACCTTCAAATGAACAAAGTCTACTTTTAGTCTCTAGAATTGAATATTAATACATAACATTCACCATAGATCATTCAACTATATTTAAAATTCCTAAAAAATATTATAGACTAATACTAAAACCTATAAATTATTTGATCACATAATATTCTATTTTAAAAGCTAAGAAATATCTTCAAATCATATCAATTACTCTTGAAGGGTCAAACCAAAAAGTAATTTCCCTAGTAATCCTCATGATATTCTAACCATTCCATAAATAATCATAAATCTAAAATTAAATTATATATTACTAAAATGTTTAATTCCACATTTATTTATCAAATAATATACTAGATTATTCTATTTACATTGATCATATAGGATTCTAATTATAGTGAACGTGTTCTGAAATAACATTCGTCACTTGATCCCCAAATCATTTTTCCAATATGATAAAATATTTATTCCCAAAATAAACATA
This sequence comes from Viscum album, assembly GCA_963277665.1. Classification (NCBI taxonomy): domain Eukaryota; kingdom Viridiplantae; phylum Streptophyta; class Magnoliopsida; order Santalales; family Viscaceae; genus Viscum; species Viscum album. The sequence continues at coordinate 1,210,752,793 of OY728160.1, forward strand.
TTCTTCATCCATATATTCTTTTAACAAAAAAAAGAAAAATTCAAACTAATTGGAACTTCATGTAGTCCAGTGTTAGGCAATACACCCTTCTCTCCCTTTGGTTGTGGGTTCGATTCCCCATGTCCTTTCCAGATGTGATGAATTGTCACACATCCTATGATTTTTCATTTTTATAATACTATATAATTCTTATAACATTCCCAAACTATTATAATGTCTTAAAAAACCATATAATGTTTTAACTGAAAATTTTATCTCATACCTTTAATTTTCATCCCAAAAATTAAGAACCCAAAATAACCTCAAAAATAATGTCTTAGAAACCCCTAGTGAAAACATTCCGTATTAAACATGTAAATAGATTCCATTTCTAACCCTTTGAATGAAATTAAGAATAGAATAATAATTCCTTACTAATAATTTTATATCCATATAAATTTGAAATATAATATAAATAATATTGACATGGGGAAAAATATTTCATAATTATGTATTTAATTATTCATGGTGTCACATACCTCTTTGAACATTTAAATCTTAACCCCCATAAAAGAATTAAATTTAACAAAACATTAAATCACATGATAAAAAATAAATCAATGACTTGATAAGTCAAATGGGTTGTATATACACCTAATAATATAATTTGGGTGTATAACATCACTCTTTTTCTCAATGAAATAAGATTGATATAAAGTCCCTTACCTTGAGTCTGATTCATCACATATGTTCTTTGTCTTCCTCTTCATCTAAAAATCTAATTTGATTAACACCGTAACAACAATAAGATGAGTTTTAGGCCTAAAATAAGATCTCTAGATTGTGGTTAGGTATTCCAAATTACTATTTATAGATTAACATATCACCAATATAACCTCATATTAAAAAAAATCACTCTCTAAAAACAAAAGTGTGACAAAATTTACTTTTCATTGAATATAAAACAAATAATATCGTACACTCATACAAATTTTTTAAATTGTTATTATTTCAACCAAAAGATGATTTTCTTTGAAACACACCCATATAATGAAATTAAGAAAAGTGTTAGTCTAATTTTATAAAATAATTTTTCCCTTTAATTACAAAATTTACCCTTTACTGTCGAAATAAAAAAAATACTAAAGTTACTATTCATATTGTCCAAAATATAATGGGACCTATTTAATAAGTTTTGGAATTATAATTTCAAATATGGAATTAATTTTTCTAAATTTTAGACATATACATTTCTGAAATTAACTAAAAATCAATCCCATTTACAGAATGACAAAACAAGTTTTTAAAGTAAAAACATTCAAATGTTAACTAAGTTTTATATCTAATTTCAATGTAAAATATATTCCAATTACCTAAATTTTATTACATGATAAAAAAATGATCTAAGAATACATTAATCTTATCCAAAAATACAATTTAAAAATATAAATAAATTTAATGAAAAAGTTTTTTTCAATTAAAACACATTATTTTTCCACTATTTATCAAAACATGAAACTTATCATATAAATACCAAAAATTTAACTTATGTAAATTTATGTACTTGTATTTAAAATAAAAATATTTTTTTATAATATAACATATAAAGGTTTCAAAACTTGATTTAACACAACTTCTCTATCAAAAGGAGGCAAAACTACCTTTTTGAAAAATATTCCTTTTTGCATAAAATTAGATTTGTTCTTATATCATGTCTAGAAAACACATATGATGCATGTTAAACATTATATTTAATATATTATATATATTTAATTAATATAATACAACAATGGTGATTTTTTTATTTATTGGTATAAAACACACTTGTGCACATTTAAATAGTTTTCAGGAAAATATTTCATTTTATTTGAAAAAGTGTTTTAATTTGATTTATAGTAAATTATCACCATAAATTAATTACATATACATGTGTAAACCATATTTTCATACTTCTATCAATACTATTCATTACCTATATTCTAATGGCTAGATAATAATGGTAATATTTAAATAATAATATTTAGTTCTTCACTTAAGCTCGGTGAGGTGTATCATGTACACGAGTAGAGTGTTTCTTTTTTAAAACATGGGACGTTACAGTAATAACCTTGAAAAAAGAACATTGGAATTTAATAGATTATCACCCGGTGCATGAAAATGTGCCCTAATGCACACTTGGTTTGACATTCCTGGGGGATATGCGTTGGTAATTTTACAAACACTTTAAAAACAATTTTGAATGATTTATTGATCATTGAATTCATCTCCTGCCTTTTTGAAATAGATTTATTCAATCTAACTAGATTTTATTTTTAATTATTTGTTTTGGGAAAATAATTTTGTACCTTATAATTCATTATTCTATGTGATAAATTCTTACACAATTTTTTATGTTTTGAAATTATAATAAGTATTCATATTGTTCATTACTTGAACGTTTTTCCAAATAATCTTTTATATATGATGGAATGCATTGGATTTTTATATAATAGGTGGGGCTCAAAATTATATAGACCCTTGGTGCACAATTAGGTCTCGTGATTTAATTGATATGGGTTAATGGGAGTGTCCTAACCTTTTATGGAGTCTTGGAACAAGGAATTGACGTTATGGTTTTGATGTTTGGAATTACACATTCTTATCACTATATGTTCAGTAATTATTATCCTGGAATTTATTCAATGCAATTTTGGCAATAGTTTTGTATCCTCACAAATATATATGATATGGGATAACCCATTTTATTCATTCATGCCTCATTTCACTGTTATCAGTTATTTTTTATCCTATAATTTATTCACTATTATGTTTTCTATGGATTTAATTATTCTTTATCTTTCATTTGATATGGAATGACTCTGTTTATTAATTAATTTCATACTACCTATTTTTTCATCTGATGTACAACACCCCCTTACTAATCATATGAGAACTACATTTATATTGATTCCCATTTTTTCCAAGGGATCCAAGGGGATTAGTGTGTATGAAAAATGGACTATAAGGAGTGTAATAATGTTTTCATGTTTTCAAATGATGTATTTTTAGTTTCAATGTAATGTAAAACTTTGTAATGTATCTAGTTTTATAAGGTTATTAAATAGTTGAATAATCCATATTATATATTTATATACCATTGTAATAAAACATCCCTTGGATCCAAGGTATTGGATTCATGGTCATTACAGTAATGATATCAATATTATAGAACGTGTGCAAATGATTCAAGTTATTAACACCTAATGGTTAAAAACATACTATAACTAGCCAATATACCCATATAAATAATTATAAATGAGTTATATAATATATATTCATAAAATTTTTTAAATTAATTATTAAGTTAAATATTTTGGTTTTACAATAAGATAGAGTGTCTTCAACTAATCAAGGAAACAATGTGAGGGTTTTTTGTCTCAACTTCTATTCATTGAGATATTATTTTATGTTATGCACCAATTTCTTGTTTCTATGGTGTATATACTTATCATGAATGTATTTTCACATAATCCATGATTTAATTCATCATTTTTACATAACAATGAAATTTTAAGGTTCCAGACACTTTTTAGTTAGAAATTATTAAATTTGTAATGGGTTTTCGTGACTCAATTTTCCTCTTTAGGTTATAATCACTCCTATTTATATTCTATAATTCATGAATAATATTTTATAAGAAATTATATAATAAGGATTTAATTCTACCTTATTTTCTAGTGGAATCATGAATCACACTAATATCATTGTCCTCAATGATTATAATAATTCACTAAGATGTGTTTTTGTTTAGAATAATTCTCATTTATTTTAATGGGGTTTTCCTCTATATCAATATTTTAACTTCCCTCAAAATTTACCCTTTATTTAGTGGAAATAAAAATTATTATTTCTCTCATGTTCATTTTTAGCATTTATTCATTAAAAAAGGTATCCTCATCATTTTAATGATGTTTTTTTCATTAATTATATTTCAAAATGATCAAAATAATTTTATGTGATTTCAAAATAAAATTTTTATTATCCACTCCACATTTTATTTTTGTTAATTTTATGAGTCACGACCCCCTCCCACCAAATATACCCCTTCTAAGCTGGCAATGGTGAAAGGGAGATAATGACCCTCGAGTCCCACCTCCAGTAGGCCCCGGAGTGGCGACTAGCACCAAGGGTATGACTTTTCACAAATATGGGAGGCATTGCCCTTTTCATTATTTAAGATCGGTAAATAGGATGAGTCAAACACCAAAAGGAAAAGGAAAAAGTAAATGAAAATAAACTGAATCCAATCCCACATTCATGTTTAATCAATTCTGAAACAAAGTACAAGTACAAGAAAACTCAAAAGTGCAATACCAAAAGAAACAAGAGTATAAAAACTGCAACAAATCCAACTGTCGCGACTAGTAGGGTCCTGCACGGACCTGGTAGTCCTCCTAGAAACCTGAAAGTAAATGTAATGTGAGCATACATGTATACTAATTAAGGAAACCTAAACCTCTCGTGCACAGGTTGGGAGACATCCTAATGTCCCGTGAGAACAACAGAAGAACCAAAACCTAGCAAGTAAATTCTATCCACCCAACCTCACCAGCCATGATCACCAAAACACAAAACATAGGTAGTGGTATATATGAACAATACTATTGGGTACCCTGAACCATTTCCCCCACTAGTTAGCTGCTCTTCCTAACGGCGAACGTCCTGACGCTACCACACTCTTTCTGCCAGCACAGACCTGGGACTCAAAATCCAAAAATCCCGCCATCACACACCTGGGCCTCACAAACCACGTATCACATCCTCGCTCGAACACACCTGGGCCTCATAAACCACATATCCCGCCCGCACACACCTGGGCCTCTCAAACCACATACACATCCCCACCCGAACACACCTGGGCCTCAAAAAACACATATCCCACCTACACACACCAAGGCCTCACAAACCACATATCACATCCCCGCCCGAACACACCTGGGCCTCATCCCGAAGATTCTTAGGAACAGTAACCCTGTCCGAAGAGTCTTGGGCTAAAAATCACACAAACCAAATCCTTCCCGAAAATTCTTAGGTGTAAGGTCACCTCAACCCATCACATCCTATGGAAGAAGGAGCAGGAAAGAGCTAGTAACTAAGGAGAAAACACCCTCTCCCATGAAATGGGAGTGTTCAGCACTAGGTGCTCAACATGGGTGGGGTGCGACAAAACACAAAGATACAGATACATATTTGTATACCAAACACACAACCCAACCTATGGCCTCTAAACAGAGAAACTGAGCACGTGACTTGGAACTGCTACTACGAAGTGTACATATGACAAACTATCCCAACTCCATTTAGGTTTTCATGTTTCAACAGTATTAGTTTATTAGTTCCTTAACTACTGGGAAATTATCAAACCAGATCAGGTGTTTCGCAGAAAAACCCTGCCAACCACAAATCAAGTTAGATAGAACACAAGAAACACAAAACCAACCTTTTTATCATCAATAAATCCCTATTGATTGTTCCCTTCATTTAATTCATTATCATTCCCCACAGTTCATTTATCATCTTTCCACTTTATTTTAATATCACAACCCATTACTGTAGCCCTACTGCCACTATAACCACATCTCCACAACCGTATCACAAAAACAAGGCTCATGCCACATCCTTTCCCCTTTTATATCATTAACCGCATCCCTGCTACCCATACAATTCGTAATAACCCAGGATTCACCCTCCCCTCCCTTTTTCACACACCACGTAACCAAACCAACACTCACATGTTCATTATTCCATTTTGTTCAACTGAGGTGATCACACAAGAGTTACGGATATTCATTTAATCAGCCAACATTACATGATTACCCAATTTCCATATTCCACAAAGTTTCAATAAAACGGTCCAAAATGATAGGGAAACATTTAATTTCACAAGAAAAGGCCCCCAATGACCGTGATTTTCTGTAGGCATAAGCCTATTCAATTCACAACATAAAAATAGGATAAACAAGGATAAATATAACAACTTCCCCATCCCTGTTCTTTAAGACAGTTATTATCTTCCTTTAAACTGGTTCAACTATGTCTCGTGAAAGCAAGAGGACACCCATCCCACATGATGCAAAAATTAGAGAGATAAAGGTAAAATCGCTACCTCAAAGGTTTTTGATGAAACCACGACGGTCGAAGAATGCTCAAAAAACCAAGTCAAATCTCCACAAATCTTCTTTTGATATCCTCTCCTAACACAACCAAGTCCAAAGCTCATCACAAATGACATACACATACCTATATCTACCCATAACGGGAATATATCTAAGAAGACGAGAGAAGAGGAGCAGATCTAAGCAGATCTAAGAAACCAAACAAGAACGAGGAAAACGACCACATATCTCAAGAAATTGGCTTCGATTCACAAAGAGGAGCCTCCGGATCACCTCCAAAATTCTTGGGATAGGTTCTTCAACCTCCAATGAAGTTTATTCCCGAGTTATGGTCAATTAGGGGCATAAATGTGGTGATTAAACTAAAAACGAGTTAGATCCACAATTTTAAGATCTAACTTTAAGTGACCGCATGGTTAGTACGCACGGTTTAACAAACTGTGCGCTAACCGTGTGGTAGCTTCTGCCTCGACAATCACTCCTCACACAGTTATTCCTTAAGGTTAGTATTCACGGTTAGCCAAACTGTGCGCTAACCGTGTGTTAGCCACTGCCTCCAACACCAACCTTGCACGGTTCGGCTGCACGGTTTAGCCAAACCGTGTGCTAACTGTGCGAAATCTATTTCCCTTATCTCTCCATAATAGTCCACCCAAACACACCCTCAAGGAACCTTGACCTCCTGGCACACCTCCAGCACCAAATTTCACAATGTAATGGACCGGAGAGGTCCGGGCCATTACACCAGATACCTCTTAAAACATTCTCAGCCCTAAGAATTCAAAACCAGCCTAGAGGAACCCAACAAGATACCTCTTAGGGATCTCATTATAATAGGAACCCAACCAACAACCCTAATAATAGGTGTTAGGAATTCCTTCTCCTATGTTGAGATATTATCCGCTTTAAGTGGAACTGACTCACCTGTACGGGTTTAATCGCATCCGCATTAATGAATCTCAATTAAGAATTGGGTCTTCCCACTTCCATATATTAGGATTTTTGCAACTTACACTGCCCCCAACACCGTACAACTAACACACTACCCGAACACATGGATTGGGGAAATCCTTCTCCAATGTCGAGATATTATCCACTTTAGGAGGCACTGACTCGACCGCACGGTTTCAATCGCATCTGCATTAATGCGTCTCGATTAAAGATCAGGTTTTTCCCTTTCCCCACACATTCGGACATGTTACACACTTCCAGAGAACAAGGAATCAAAACTTCTCACAACTGACAAGCCAAGAATTCCATAAATCAAAGGTACAGAGTATAACATCAAAAAAAGCTCAGAAGAACAAAGAAAAGCACAAGTCAAAACAACTCCGGGTACTGAGAATGCATCTGAGCCTCCCACTCCCAAGTTCTCTCCTTTAGGCCGCCATGCCTCTATAAAACACGAACTAAGGTAATGGTTCACCCATAGAGCACCTTCTCTTTACGATCCTAAATTTTGACTGGTCGTTCCTTAAAGGACGCATCGTATCTCATATCTAGATCTCCCCAGTTGATAATGTTAGAGTCATCGTCTACGTACCGACGAAGATGGGAGACATGGAAGATGTCACTGACCTTCTCCAACTGAGGTGGTAGGGCCAGCTGATATGCCACCTTGTCGACTCGCCTCAGCACCTTGAAAGTTCCAATGAACCTAGGGGAGAGCTTACTCCCCTTCCCAAACCTTCGCTGCCCCTGTCGAGGGGAAACCATCAAGAACACATGATCCCCCACCTTGAACTCCAAGTGCCTCCTTCGACGATCAACATAAGACTTCTGTCAATCCTGAGCCGCTTTCATCCTCTCACGCACAAGCTGAACATTCTTTGTGGTGCTCTATACTACCTCGAGTCCAATAGAACCTATCTCACCAACCTTTGCCCAGCTAATGGGTGAACGACATGGTCTTCCATACAATGCCTCAAATGGTGCCATGCCAATAGTAGAGTGGAAGCTGTTGTTGTATGCAAATTCTACTAAAGGAAATTGCCGCACCCATGATCCTCTGAAATCTAGAACGCATGCTCACAGCATGTCCTCCAACGTCGTGATAGTCCGCTCTGTCTTCCCATCATTCTGGGAATGGAAAGTAGTGCTAAGGCATAGTTGGGTGCCAAAATCATTTGTAACCCCCTCCAGACTCGTGAGGTAAACCGAGTATCCTGATCTGAGACGATAGTCTTCGGAACTCCATGCAAACACACCACCTTGTCTACGTACCTCTGTGCTAAGGTACTCACCGAACCCCACTCCTTAATTGCTAAGAAGTGAGTTGATTTCGTCAGTCGATCCACCACTACCCAGATAGCATCATAACCACCCTGAGCTCTGGGTAGTCCTGTGATGAAGTCCATTGAGATGTCATCCCACTTCCACTCGGGGACATCTAAAGGATGCAACAAATCCCTGGGAACACGGTGTTCAACCTTTACTTGCTGACACTCTAAGCACTTAGCCAAAAACTCCACCACTTATCGTTCCACCCTAGGCCACCAAAATTGTTCCCTCAGGCCTCGGTACATTTCCAAAACTCCCAGATGTACCTCCAATGCTGAGCCATAGAACTCACGGAGAACTCCCTCACTAATCACCTCCAGAAAAAACAGCCTTCCAAGAAAAAACATATGATGTCAGTTGTCCTCTGACCATCCCTCTTGAGCATTTTCCTGATCGATACGATCTCGCATTACTTCCGCCTCGGTGTCTCACCACTGAGACTCTTCCACCTGCTGCAACAAGGAGGACTGCACCATCATCTGAAACAAACAGCCTCTAAAACCCTCTACCCTTTCATCCAAGTGAAAGGTATCCAACTCTCCCATCGCTTTCCAAGCATCCACGGATTCCTGAACCACTTCCTTATGATAATTACGGATTAGGGCATCAACCACAACGTTTCCCTTACATTTATTTTAAGAGATCTCGAAGTCAATGTCTTGGAGAAACTCAACCCATCTCTACTACCGTAAGTTCAGGTCACACTGGGAGAATCTATAAAGTAAGCTCTTGTGATCTGAGAAGACCACGAAGCACTCTCCATAGTGGTAATGTCTCCACAACTTCAGGGCGGTCACTACTACTGCAAGCTCTAGGTCATGGGTGTCATAGTTACACTCGTGAGGGCGCAACCGCCTAGACCCATAACAGATCACATCCTTCTTATGAATCAGTATGTACCCCAAACCAAGGCCAGAAGAATCACAAAACACCTCATACAACAACCCTTCCTCTAGAAACCTGAGTACTAGAGAACTGACCAACTTCTCCTTCAGTTAGTCGAAATATTTATGGCACTACTCGCTCCATAGTAAGACCCAGTCCTTCCAAGTCAAAGTAGTCAATGGAGCAGCAACTCGAGAGAAGTCCAAAACAAACCTCCGATAATAACCTACCAACCCCAGGAAACTAAGAACTTCTTCCACGCTCTTGGGTTCCACCCAAGAAACAATTTCCTCCACCTTCAATGGGTCCACTGACACTCCATGCTGAGACACCATGTTCCCAAGGAAGTGTACTTCTTGCATCAATAACTTACACTTCGACAATTTCCCATAATGATGGTGGTGTCAAAGGACTTCCAAGACTGCCCTAAGATGCTCAAAGTGCTCCTCCTCTGATCTTGAGTAGATCAAGATGTCATCAATAAACACAACGACGAACCGGTCTAGAAACTCTTGGAAGACAAATTTCATAAGTACCATGAACACAGGTGGTGCATTTGTAACTCCAAACTGCATCACTACGAACTCGAAGTGCCCATACCTGCACCTGAAAGCTGTCTTCGAGATGTCATTGTCCTTTACCCTCAGCAGATTATATCCAGATTGTAGATCAATCTTAGAAAACCAACCTGATCCCCTCAGCTGGTCGAAGAGATCATCTATCCTTGGAAGGGAGTAACGATTCTTGACTGTTACCTGATTCAACCTTCGGTAGTCTATACATAGCCTGAGACCACTATCTGGATTCTTCACGAAAAAAACTTGAGCACCCCATGGTGACACGTTGGGTCGAACAAAACCCTTATCCATCAGATCGTCAATCTGAATCCGCAACTCGTGCAACTCCAAAGGTGTCATTCGATAAGGGGCAATCGAAATCGGATGGGCACCAGGCTGTAAGTCTATCCCGAACTCAACGTCATGTCGGGGGGGGTAGAGTCACAACCTTCTTTGGAAAAACATCGAGTAACTCTCGAACAACCTCTAGAACATCCATAATCTTTGTATCAGTTGAACCCACTGATAACCCGCCTAACAAGGAAAGGGAAGGATTCACATGCTAGCTTACCACCTAATAGCTCCTCTCGCCAATAAAATCTACATGCTGCCCATCCACATCAAGGAACACGACTCTTCTTCAGAAGAAGTCGATAATGGCACTAACAGAAAACAACCAGTCGATTCCTAGGATGAAATCGTATGGCTGCATCTATAGAAAAAGAAGATCCCCACTAGATCGGTGTGGTCCCAACGTCAGCCCACATCCCTGGCAAACACAAGATACACTGGTATGACCTCTAACTAGTGTACTCAGCACCAGGGGTATGGAAACTCTCTCTATGTCTAGACCCAAAGCATGTGCTAGACCGAGTGTAAAAAAGGAGTGTGAAGCTCTCGAATCAAACAAATCAGAAACGAGAGTGCTGAATAAACAAATTGTACCTCGCACCACCTCTGGTCCTGCCGGAGCTACCAACTCTGCTGCGTGCAACTGTCCATACCCAGATCCTCTACCTCTCTGATGTCGACCACCTCCCTGACCACGCCCTGGTCGAGGTCCCTGAGGAGCACCCTATGGTCGGCCTCCTCCTGCAAATTCTGCCCTCCGAGGAGTAGGGTTCTACGGCTGCTGGAAGGGCCTCGATGGCAACTAGTGCTGCTGAGGCGGGGGCTGAACCTTCCCACCTCCACCGTACTGAGCTCAGGTCAGGTACCAAATCTGAATGTGACCGAAAACTCGGCAGGAGAAACACTTCGGTCTTGGGATTGTGAAAAAGGGATGAGGACCCGAAGATCTAAACTAGAACTGCTGGGGCCTGCTCCTTACTGGCCTGAATCTGGAAGTTCCTATCAGAAGAGACCTGCTGCTGACTGCCTTCCCCTTCGACGAACCCGGCCGGATCCCCTCTCGTGGTGCACCTCCCTATGAGTGCATCCTCTCTACAACATCTGCCTTCTTTTGTACTTCCAAGTACATCAGAAGGGTGAAAGGGGTGACAACATACTGGAGCAAAGGACGAGGCGCCTCCTCCAAACGTCTCGTCCGAGACTCCTCATCCGGAAAAAGATCTGGAGCAAAGCGTAGGAGATCCTTGAACTTGATCCCCAATTCTTGTACTGACATACTCCCCTATTGGAGGGAGAGTAACTCCTACCGCTTCTCTTCCTTGATCATGGAAGAAAAGAATTCCTCTCAGAACCCCTTCTCAAAGTCCGCCCACGGAACCTCTGCCTCTGACCTCTCCCCGAGGTAGAGCGTCCACCAATGACACACCGCACCTCTAAGCTGACTGACTGCTAGGTAACCCAGTACACCCTCTGAGCACATATCAAAGTAAAAGTGATCCCAAGCTCCTCAAGACACCCCCCGTCTCCATATCCGGAGTACTACCCTCATACTTCTTGAGGGTTTGTCGCTAGAAAGAACGAAGAGTCTTCTTCCACTGATCATCTTCCTCCTCTCGATCAATCCTCAACTGATAGACCACCTGAATCTGCTGGGCCTCGACTGTCTGAGTCACCTAGGGATGATGTCTAGGTTCCATACCGGCATGGTAAACAAAGATCACCTAAGCCCAAGTATTAAGGAAATTTCTCAAGGTTTCATTTTATCACTTTGTTTCAATTTCTTTCCCAGAACACCCAAATCATGTAAAACATGAAAATGATGATCCATGTACCTTCCCAAGGGTCTCTACCCTGTAATCAATGTAGTCTCACTTGGTCATTCTATAGACTCAGAGTCCTTGCATCGGATCACGGGGGGCCCTAAAATCATGTGTCCTTGCCGGTCTTCCCTGGCCTATGTCACGCACCAAGATCACCTAACACTGTTTCCCTATACCATCCCATGAAATCCTCATTATTCCTAACTCCAGACTCCATCCTATCTCTCAACCATCAGCTCTAATACCATTCTGTCACGACCCCCTCCCACCAAAGATGCCCCTTATGAGCTGGCAATGGTGAAAGGGAGATAATGACCCCCGAGTCCCGCCTCCAGTAGGCCCCGAAGTGGTGACTATCACCAAGGGTATGAGTTTTTAAAAATATGCGAGGAATTACCCTTTTTATTATTTAAGATTGGGAAATATGATGAGTCAAACACCAAAAGGAAAAGGAACGAGTAAATGAAAATAAACCCAATCCAATCCCACATGCATGTTTAAACAATTCTGAAATAAAGTACAAGTACAAGAAAACTCAAAAGTGAAATACCAAAAGAAACAAGAGTACAACAACTGCAAAAAATACAATTGTCCCAACTAGTAGGGTCCCGCACGGCCCTGGTAGTCCTCCTAGAAACCTGAAAAAAAACATAGGGTGAGCATACAAGTATACGCAGTAAGGAAACCTAAAGCTCTCGTGCATAGGTGGGGAGACATCCTAATGTCCCATGAGAACAACAGAAGAACCAAAACCTAGAAAGGAAATTCTATCCACCCAACCTCACCTGCCACGCTCACCAAAACACAAAACAATAGGTAGTAGTATATAAGAACAAGAGTATTGGGTACCCTACACCATTTCCCCCACTAGTTAGCTGCTCATCCTAACAACGAATGTACTTACGCTACCACACTCTTCCTGCCCGCACACACCTGGGCCTCAAAAGACACACATCCCTCTCGCACACACATGGGCCTCACAAACCACATATCGCATCCCCTTCCAAACACACCTGGGCCTCACAAACCACATATCCCACCCGCACACACCTGGGCCTCAGAAACCACATATCACATCCCTGCCCGAACACACCTGGGCCTCACAAACCACATATCCTGCCCGCACAAATAGGGGCCTCACAAACCACATATCACATCCCCACCCGAACACACCTAGGCCTCATCCCGAAGATTATTGGGAATAGTAACTCTGCCAGAAGATTCTTGGGCTAAAAATCACACCAATCAAAATCTACCCAAAGATTCTTAGGTGTAAGGTCGCCTCAAGACATCATAGTCTGTGGAAGGAGCAGGAAGAAGCTAGTAACTAAGGGGAAAACACCCTCTCCCATGAAATGGGAGTGTTCGGCACTATGTGCTCAACATGGGTGGGGTGCGACAAAACACAAAGATACAGATACATATATGTATACCAAACACACAGCCCAACCTATGGCCTCTAAACAGGGAAACTAAGCAGGTGCCTTGGCATTGCTACTAAGAAGCATGAATACAAAAAATAATCCCAACCCCATTTAGGTTTTCATGTTTCAATAGTATTAGTTTGTTAGTTCCTTAACTACTGGGAAATTATCAAACAAGATCAAGTGTTTCGTAGTAAAACCCTACCAACCACAAATCAAGTTAGATAGAGCACAAGTAGCACAAAACCAACCTTTTTATTATCAATAAATCCCCATTGATTATTCCCCGCGTTTAATTAATTATCTTTCCCCACATTTCATTTATCAACATTCCACTTTCTTTTAATATCACATCCCATTACTGCAGCCCTGCTGCCACTATAACCACATCTCCACAACCATATCACAAAAACAAGGCTTGTGCCACATCATTTCCCCTTTAATATCATTTATTGAAGCCCAGCTTCCCATCCTATTCGTAATAACCCTGTATTCACCCACCCCCCTTTTCACACACCACATTACCAAACCAACACCCACATGTTCATTATTCCATTTTGTTCAACCAGGGTGATCACACAAGTGTTTCGGATATTCATTTAATCACCCAATTATACATGATTTACCAATTTCCGTATTCCACAATGATTCCATAAAACAGTCCAGAATGATATGGAAACATTTAATTGCGCAATAAAAGTCCCTCAATGACTGTGATTTTTAGTACCCATAAGCCTATTCAATTCACAACATAACAATAGGATAGACAAGGATAAACATAACAACTTCCCATCCCATTCTTTAAGCCATTTATTATCTTGATTTAAACTAGTTCAAATATGTCTCGTGAAAGAAAGAGGACACCCATCCTGCATGATGCACAAATTAGAGAGACAACGGTGAAATCCCTACATCAAAGGTTTTTGATGAAACCACGATGGTCGAAGAATGCTCAAGAAATCGGGTCGATTATCCAAGAATATTCTTTAGATATCCCCTCCTAACACAACCAACGCAAAGCTCATCACAAACAACATCCACATACCTAGATCTACCCATAACGGGTATAGATCTTAGAAGACGAGAGAAGAGGAGGAGTAGATCTAAGAATATCTAAGAAACCAAACAAGAACGAGGAAAAACGACCACATACCTCAAGAAATCGGCTTCGATTCGTATAGAGGAGCCTCCAGATCACCTCCAAAACACTTGGGAGAGGTTCTTCCACCTCCAAGGAAGGGTAATCCCGAGTTATGGCTGATTAGGGGCTTAAATGAGCTGATTAAAGAAAAAATGAGTTAGATCAACAATTTTTGGATCTAACTTTAAGTACCCACACGGTTTAACAAATTGTGCGCTAACCGTGTGGTAGCTTCTGCCTCGACAATCACTCCTCACATGGTTAGTCTGTACAGTTAGCCAAACTGTGCGCTAACCGTGCGTTATCCACTACCTCCAACACCAACTTTGCACAGTTTGGCCACATGGTTTATCCAAATTGTGCGCTAACCATGTGAAATCTATTGCCCTTAGCTCTCCTTAAAATTCCACCCAAACACACCCCCAAGGAACCTTGACCTCCTGGCACACCTCCAGCACGACATTTCACAAAGGAATGGACCAGAGAGGTATGGTCCATTACATTATGCCTATTATAAAGTTCAATTATGAAAAATTATTTTTAAAATTAAAATTTTTAAATGTATTTTCACTTTATTTTTTGAAGACATTATGTATTTTTTAAGACACCATTATTAAAGATTCATTTAAAAGTAAATATTTTCAATGTATTTTCACTTATAATTTTTTTAACAAATCTATATGTTTAGATATATTTTATTTAGAAACTTTTTTATTAACTTTTTTAAAATTATCTTCTTTGCACTTAAAAAAAATTCTTGAAATTAATTTTTACTTTTACGTTATAAAAGGTTTTGTGAAAAATTTTATATATTTCACTTCTATTTACCATTTAAGGTTTTTGTTTATCACGGTGATGTCTTTTTCACCATACATATGATTTTATGATATTATTAATTTTGTTAGATGATATTTTTTGAAATCCTATGATTATTTAATTTTATGTTATGTAATTTTTTTTAGATTTTAATAATCCAACTCATTTTTCAATGGGTATATTAAGATGAGTTTATGATTGGTTTTAATGGATAAACATATATATGGATGATGATGGGTGGGGTTTTATATATTTCATAAATGCATTATTTTGAAATTATGTCTTATAGGATATTCATGTCTGTAAATAATTAGGTTTTTCAATAGGCATGGGTATTATGAGTTTGCTCACATTTTCAGGTGTGGACATAATGAGTTTGTTCACATAAGTTTGGTAATAATGAGTTTTTTGGAACAGGATTTCCTATGATTTTTTCCCCACATTTACAAGTTATTAATTTAGTTATTCAATGTTTTAAATATTTTTCTCATTTACATGAAATTCTAAGTTTTCATGATTACACCTTATTTAAAAATTATCTCAAGATTTTATATCATGCTCACATCTTATATGATTACCAACATGTGTTTTGAGGCATATCATATATTTTATTCTTCCTTAATGATATTAAATTTCACTATCATGTTTTATGATTATCATCTATTACCTTATGATCTTTTATTATGAAACATATGTCTCCCACGTGTTCTCTTTTATATTATGATATGTTCTTTCATTAATGAGCATCTAAGTTCATCCATTTCTTGTGTTTAGAATCACTATGTTATGAAGATGAATATATCATGTGGGATATATAGGAAAGGTTTTATTAGAGAATGATTATAATGAAATTACACAAGTGTAATAAAATAATATATCTATATAGATAATATCAATGATATTAAACCATTCAGTCTCTGGGTTGTGCGACTATTTGAAAGATTTATTATATAAATCATGGGATTAAATTATTTTTATATCATGTTTAGCATGGGTTTTTATAGTCAGTATCATATAAGGTTTTATTAATTTATGGATATATCTATATTTATTTTTTGATATTAGGTCATTTACCTTTGGTATTTATGTTAGAGAACCTTAGTAAAAAATCATAGTGTTGATTCTAAGTATATAATGATTTCCTTTAATATTAGTATAGTACTATGTAAATAGTATCCCCTAGAAATACAACCATGTAATGATACTACAATTTGATGTACACTCTAGCACATATGTATCTTAAGGTAATAGCCCTAAAAGGTCATTTTGGGTATTAAATGAATTGTCACCCAATGCATGACAAAGAGGGATAACTAAAAACATGGGGTGACTCCCTTGTGGAATAATTTTTTTGATTATATACTATTTATGAACCATTATGAATGAAATATTTACTATTTACATTGATTAGCATAATATAACTCAACTTAAAGTAGCCTATATCAAAATAATATTGTTATATGGGTAACTAAAGGAATAATGGGACATCATGAAAATTTATAATATAAATCCTTTTTAAGGTTGAATCCCATTTTATGATTATGATAATTTCACCGAATTGTAAATGTTTCTTCACTTATATCAACACATTCAGTTTTAGAAAAGATTGTAACTAAAAGTAACCATGGGTGTGATGGGTAATGTTGAGAATGAATCAATGAAAAAGCCATATAAATGTGAGATGGAATGATAAACCATATGATTATTCCAAACCATCTAACATGGAATACGATTAACAATGTTATCATAGTCAAAATGTTGGATCAGATTACACCAAATATATACAAGAGGGGGGGTGAATTGTGACTTTTAAAAAATATTTACGATATTGTGTTCTGCCTTTAAACATTAATCGGATAAAATGATGCAGTAGAAATTTAAGTAGCAGAAACACAACATATATAGTGGTTCGGGGACCAGAAGGCCCTTAGTCCACTCCATCAACACTCTACTCCACGAGCTTGGTGATTTTCACTATCTGGTCCTCATTTCAACAGACTGGTTCCCAACTGAGTACAGGAAGTTGACACCATTACAATCCAATGCAAAAAAAGCCTTCTAGTTTACTTATAGAACCTACAAAGCTTAGTACGAGAAGCTGATCACTCAAGAATAGAAAAAAATGATTTTTCTATTCTAAAAATACTTTCCCGATGTTCTTCACAATTGCAATAGTATGCAACTGACAGTAGGTAGATTTTCGCCTTCAGAAATAATAATCTTCACATAAGAGACGTTCTGAGTCGATCCCGTTGTAGTAAATATATTAAAAAAATTGACAACTTTAACAGAGACAGATCCACAGTAGATCTTCGATATAGAACAAATGAATCTTCTATCGTGTTCCTCTTTAACAAACAGAGCTTTGATGCTCCTTTTGAAACAACAGATCAGTATGTTTTTGTAGTCTCTATTTTCCTTTTTTTAAGAATAATCAAAAGATCACACATGATCAATAAAATTGTCAATGCAGTTTCAAAAATCCCATATAAATAAAAGAACGATAATAAATTCTCCTGTAAAATTAGATCCACAAAAGTCACATTTTTACTCATGATATTCAAAAAAATTAATTTACAGAGTATTCGTAACTTCCCTGAAGACTCAGCATAAAAAGATCTATTTAATTTGATTAAAACATTGATAAAACGGTTTTGAATTAGTCAAATCATACTTTAGAATCATCTTTAAATCTGGCTTGAAATCCGCCTAATAATATTGGTATTGACCGTTGCATAAAAATATCGACTTTAAATTCTTCGACGCCAAATATAAGGTTGAGTTGAACTGTATGCATCCTCTGAACATAAGGATGATGACGTAGTCTTCAAACATAATTTTCAAAATGTAATGTTGAAAACGTAAAGTTGACAATGTAAACTTGACAACAAACATAAGGTTTATTCCAAATGTAGGGTTGGTCATCCATACTTTTCTCTTAAACTTTCAAACATACGATAAAAGATCCATACTTTTACTTGATCCATACTTACCAATAATGTATGGTTGTTTACAAAAGTAAGGTTGATGAACCATACTTTTGAGAAATAAACGTAACGTTTAATATTTACGTACGGTTCTCCTTCCATAATTTTCTGATATCCCAAACGTAGGGTTCCTTCCTAATGTAGGGTTATTCTTCCATACTTTGCCGATAATGTATGGTTGATTAACTATAATTTTTCCTTATCTCAAAAAGTATACACACTTTTCATCCGTACACTACGTTTATCCACGTAGAGTATGAATAGTGTTTCCATAACACGCTCAAGTAGATTCCGAATAAGTAGCGCATGAACAGTGTTTCCAGAACACGCTAGATATGAATACTTTAGTAATAAATCCTTTTTCTTTCAAGAGTAAAATAAAATAATAAATTCATGAAAAATACTTAACAAATAAAATCATTAGAAAATAATTAAGGGTATTTTTTAGCATCAAAATTGTCATAAAGAGATAGAGTATTAATATAATCTCCCCCTTTAAATAAAAATATTGTGTATTATTGAAAACAAAACTTTCTCAACAATCTCCCCCTTTTTGATGATCACAAAACCAATAAAATAATTAATGAAATTAATATAACTTAAAATTAATTATATATAGTTTTGAAATTTTGAAATGATAAGTTTTGAATTTAGAAAAGATAAATATCTCCCTTTAATTTATCCATGTTTTAATTTCTTCCCCAATAAAATGAATTACTCCCCCAAAAAAAAGATGTTTGTGTTTATCCAAATTTCTCCCCCTTTTGTCATATCAAAAATAATGATAGAATATGGAATAGAACACATATTAATGTAGCACTGAACAGAAGTAAATGCTATTATTTACTATTTAGTAATAATTCTATCCGGATTATTGGCCTATCGAAATAAGAACAATAAAACAAGTAAATATAATGAAATATATTTTCATTAAAAGTAAAAAAATAATAAAAACAGGAATCAAGGTTTTGGCAGTTAACAAGTAGGGTTTATCTTCTCTGGACTGTAGACTTGATTTTTGCTACCTCTTCTCTCAACCTTTTCATTAATCCATCACCGAGCTGAATTAGAAGATCTCTGGACTCTTGAGTCATATGAATATCTTCAATGAGATTGGTTCTAAAAAACTCGTGAAGATGTTCTTATTTCTCCATAAACAAAGACAGCTTCTCTGTGAATTTATCTAAGACAGAGCGGATTCCTGGCTCACTGGATGTCAACTGATCAACGAAGAATTTCTGATTATCTAATAAAATAGATAATGGAGAACTATTTCACTAAATATCTTGCAACAAATCATTCATGTTTCTCATTACAGATATGATGGCTTGAAATATTCTGATTAAATTAGGTGAAGTACCTGGTCCACTGGAAGCATTATTCCCAACTGGTGAAAATTGTGTCTCCATAAACTACTTAAGATCTGAGAAATCTTATTTCATAACCATTTCAGATTTCAATTTGGAAACAACATTTAGCATATCCTCTTTAAAAATTTCAAATTCATTCTTTGAAACAGAACTATCCTTATGCTTTTGAAATTTCAACTATTCTGATGCAAGGGTGCTTCTAATAGAATCATTCTCACATTACAGTTGAGATAACTTTTTGTACAACTTTTCAACTTCCATATTCCTTGAATCAGAAGCAGCCTATGCTGGATTCGCATTCTCAGGATCTGTGTGATGTAGCAGTACTAAAGGTAATGATTCAGCATCAGATTTTTCTTTCTCCTTGTCCTGAGTATGTTGGTCCACATATTTTTCCTTAGATTCATTTTCAAACTCTTCCATAGAAAAATCCTCTTGAATAACTTCTATGTGAGCTTCAGAAGCATGCTTATCACGAACATCTGCAATTTTTTCTTCCAATGAAATATCTAAAATGATATCCTCTGGAGTTTCTTGAGGTATGGCCACTTCCTCACCAGGCTCTGCCTCCTTTTCTTGTTGAAGTAAAACGTCAACATCAGCTACAACCTGTTGTTCTGATCTTTCAACTGCAATTCATTCAGGATCAGGATCTGTAATAGTGACATTCTGTTCATGTGGTTGTTCAACAAACTTTTCTCTAACAAAGCTGTAAGAGAGTAAATCTCTTGTAGATAAGTCAGGGGAAGTAAGTTCCTCAAGAATAGGTCTTCTCCTCTGAGTCTGAAGTCCCTCCTGGCTTCTTTCTTCCTCGGTTTCTTCCAATTCAAATCTGATCCTCCTTATTGTAGTGCTGACTCTCGATTCATCTTTTCCCACCTTGGACTTTACTGATTAAGCTTGATCACACTATGATTAGTCATCTTCTCCTACTGGAAATTTTTTTCCTTTGATAGTACTCTAGAAATAGCCAATATTTCTTAATGTTCCATCATTAAACACATTACTGTGATGAAAACGTACATTGGAATCCGCCAGTCTCACCATGTCATTTGTAAACAATAGCTTGGAGATGAATCAACCAAAAGGATAAAAGTTCATTCGGGCATCACTCTGATAACAATATCTTAGGTATCTAAACATATACCTAGGAAAATTGAGTTTAACATCACTGAGAAAAAGATATATTATATACATATCAAGATAAAATATCTTTTCCATTTCAGACATCCTCGGTGCAATCCCTGTTTGCACAAATTTGACAAAAATTTTCTAATCAGGCTCCAAATCCTTGATAAACATTTTCTTTACAGTCTTAATACCAAAAAGAAACAACTTTTTTCCTCTAATTTATGTACAGAATCTCCAATATTTTTCAAATCAAAATTAATAACTCCCTCATGAGGGCAGTTGAGAATATGACCAATTTCTACAAACGAGATTGAGAAAAATCTATCCTCTATCTTAGCAATCATACTATCCACAATATCTCCCAGACTAAACTGTACAGATTTGAAGAAGTATCGAAGTCTACATCATACAGAAATTCTGTATTCTCACTGTTGAAAGGCTGTTCGAGATTCTGAAACAACAGTTCTTGTTTCAACATAAGATTTTTCTAATATAGCCATTCGATATCAATCACCATGCCCTGTAAGATTTTTCTTCCTTATAAACGTTGTTTCTTGGAACTTCTGGTTTCAGATTAATTGGATCTTTTAGTATTTTCCTTCTTTGCATGAATCTCTAAGGGTTTGATGGTTAGGGTTTCAGAGGTTTGAATATTAGGGTTGACGAGAAGAGGTGTGGTTTGCATGTTCGAAAAGGTTTTGGTAGAAATGAAATGGTTTAGAAGTCGAAAGGGTTTCTGACAACCTTGATTATCGTGTTTTTAATAATCATTACATATATTTAAAAATAAATAAAATAGATTATGCAGGAAAAAGAAACTTTTTCTGTTTGAAAAACAAAATAGCTAAATTATTTTATACAGAATTAAAATATAGAACTATAATAGTAAAATCAAATTTTGTTTAAAATAAAATAAACCTAGCTCCCCTTAATAAAATCAAACCTTGAAGTGAGAAGTGGTTTATTAAAAATATCAGCTAATTGAATTTCAGTACTTACAAATTCCAAAGTTATATCCTTTTTAAGAACATGATCTCTTAGAAAATGATGTCTGATATCAATATTCTTGGTTCTAGAATGATTAATAAGATTTTTTGAAATATTTATAGCACTAGTATTATCACATAAAATAGTTTTATTATTAAAATTTAGTCCAAATTCCATAGGAGTGGTTTTCATCCACATCACCTATGCACAGCAACTGCCAGCAAAAACATACTCTGCCTCAGTTGTTGACAGGGCAACTGAATGTTGTTTCTTACTTTATCGTGACACTAAAGATTTTCCTAAAAAGTGACAAGTTCCTGAAGTGCTTTACCTATCTAATCTACAACTTCCAAAGTCTTCATATGATTGTGAAATAAAATTAAAATTAGAAGTTTTAGGATAATGAAGAGATTGAAAAACAGATCCTTTTTAATATCTAAAAATTCTTTTAATAGAAGTTAAATGATATTCTTTGGGATTTGATTGAAATATTGCACAAAGACATATTGAATACATTATATCTGGCCTGCTAGCAGTAAGATATAATAAACTACCAATCATACCTCTATATAACTTGTTGTCAACTGATTTTACAGTTTCATCCAAATCAAGTTTTATATTAGTGCACATAGGAGTTGTATATGTCTTGCTATTTTCAAGTCCAGCTTTCTTAAATAAATCACTAATGTATTTTCTTTGATTCAAAACATTTCCAAAACCTTTTTCATAAATTTGAAGTCCTAAAATGAAATTTAGTTCTCCCATAATACTCATTTCAAATTCTTTTTTAATTAACTTTTAAAACTCATGAAAAAGGGTTTTATTAGTTGATCCAAAAATTACATCATCAATATAAATTTGAACTAATAAAATATTAGAATTCATAGTTTTCTTAAATAGTGTTGGATCTTCCATTCCAACATTAAAATAATTTTTCAAAAGAAAAGAGCTTAATATTTTATAACAAGCTTCAGGTGCTTGTTTAAGTCCATAGAGAGCTTTAGTATGTTTAAAAACAGAATTTGGTATTTGAGAATTTTCAGAACCGGGAGGTTGCTCAACATAAACATCCTCCATTAAATAACCATTTAAAAAGGCAGACTTAACATCCATCTGAAATAATTTAAAGTTTATATGAGATGCATTGGCTAATAGGATTCTAATGGCTTCTAGTCTAGCTACTTGTGAAAAGGTATCATCAAAATCTATACCTTCTTCCTGATTATATCCTTTAGCTACAAGTCTAGCTTTATTTTTAGTTATTATTCCATGATCATCTTTCTTATTTCTAAAGACCCATTTGGTTCCTATCACTGGATAGTTCTGTGGTCTTTCAACTAATTCTCAGACTTCATTTCTTTTGAATAGGTTTAATTCTTCTTGCATTGCTATCATCCAGATTTCATCATCTAAAGCTTCTTCTATAGTCTTGGTTTCTAATTGGGATAGAAAGGCAGATAATTCTACAAGATTTCATACATTTCTTCTAGTTTTTATTCCTGTATCAAAGTCGCCTATTATTGTTTCTAAAGGGGGATTCTTTATGGTTCTAGTCTGTCTAGGGAACACACTTATAGGTTCTTCAGTGTCATGTTCTTCTGAACTGGACTGAATTTCATTTATATATTTTTAAAAATCATTTTTCAAGTTCTCAGGCCTCATGTTATCATTAGAGTCAGATTCATCCATTTGATTTGTCCTTTTCTCAAAGTGATCAGATTCATCAAATTTCACATGAACTGATTCTTCAACAATCCTCGACTTCTTATTATAGATTCTATAAGCATTGGAGGTTTTTGAATATCCTAAGTAGATTCCTTCATCAGAGTTTGGATCGAACTTACCAAGATTATCCTCGGTGTTCAAGATGTAAACCTTGCATCCAAAAACATTAAAGTAGTTAATTTTAGGTTTTCTGTTATTCCATAGTTCATAGGGTGTCTTTTTTAAAAGAGGACCGATTAAAACTCTATTCATTATATAGCAGGCTGTGCTTACAGCTTCTGCCCAAAAGTAGGTATGAAGACTGTATTCATTTATCATAATACTAGCCATTTCCTGAATAGTCCTATTTTTTCTTTCAACAATTCCATTTTGTTGAGTTGTTATAGGTATAGAAAAGGTGTGTTTAATACCCATATCTTTGAAGAAGGAATTAAATTCATGATTCTCAAATTCTTCACCATGATCACTTCTTAATGAAATTATTTTAACAACTTTTTCATTTTGAATAGCATTACAAAAACTTTCAGATAAAGTAAAATCTTCATTTTTAAATTTGAAAAATAAAATCCATGTAAATATAGAATAGTCATCAACTAAAATTAATACATATAATTTACCAGCCAAGCATGATACTATTAAAGGTCCAAACAAATCCATATGGAAAATTTCTAGAGTTTTAGATGTAAAAATTTTGTTAACAGATTTGAAGGATGATTTGTGTTGCTTTCCAAGTTGACACGCATCACAGAATTTGAAACTTTCAAATTTGAGACAAGGAAAATTGGAAACTAATTGTTTCTTAGATAACTTATTTAAAACATATACATTACAATGTTCAAGTCTTCTATTCTAGATCAAAGATTCATTCATTTTGGAAGTTAAGCAATTTACTTGTTATTTACACAAGGAATTTAAATCCAGGGTATACACGTTATCAGTTTTTTGTGCTCTAAATTTAAGCAGTTTATTTTTGATAACAGAACAGAAATTGTTAGAAAAATCAATAGCATAACCATCATCACATAGTTGAGAGATACTTATCAGATTCTGTTTCAATCCTTGTACATAAAGTACTTTATTAATTGAGACAGCTTCTGGATCTCCAACTGTTCCAATACCAATGATTTTTCCTTTGGCATTTTCACCAAAAGTGACAATTCCAGCATCTTTTTGAGTGAGTGTAGAGAAATTCAATGAGTTTCCACTCATATGCTTTGAGCAGCCACTGTCCATATACCATATTTCATTTTTTATCTTGTGACATGCTCCCTGCAAGGACATTTACACATATTACTTTGGTACCCATATTTTGTCGGGTCTAGTGCTATTAGCTAGCAAGGATCTGGGAATCTAGACTTCGTTTGCTTTTCTAATTTCACCTGACTCAAATAAATCATTTGATAAAAAATCTTTCTTAATGCCACTTATTTGGGAGTGTCTTAAGAAAAAGTTTTTAGAAATATTTCCCCTTATTCCACAGTAATTACAATTTAGTCTTTTCGCACTTTGAATAAAATAGTTTTTGTACAGCTTGAGTTTTTCACCTTTACTGCCAATTCCAAATATTTCCTTTTTAATGACATTTTTTCCAAGGATTTCATTTAAAGTATTTTATCCTTTAGTAAAAACAAGGACTGTAGTTTTATAAGTTTCTACTTCAGTTTTCAGTGATTTTATCTTTGATTCATAATCTGTATTGTTAGAATTAATTGAATCAACTTTTTTAGTTAACTCCTGATAGTGTTTCATCATTGTATCTCTTTTATCATAAAAGTATTTATGATGATTCTTTAAAGACTTATGCTTCTTAAATAGGGAGTCATATTTTTCTTCAAGCATATTGCAGTAGGCTGCAAGTTTTTCATTAGAGTAATTAGATTCAGAACTAGAATCAGAAGAGTGGTAAGATTGTACCTCATCTGTTTCTGCTATAAAACACATGTTGGCTTTCAGATTTGCTTCCTCTTTCTTTGAGTCTGATTGACAAGTACTACTGGAGTCTTCAGATACACTCCATGTATCTTTCATGGCTTTCTTGTCCTTTTTCTCATATTCATTTCTATTGAAAAATTTCTTTCTCTTGTCTTCTTTTAGCTGAGGACAGTCAGGTCTGATATGCCCCATTTTCTTGCATTCATAGCATATGACTTCCTTGTCATCCTTTTTGAAGTATTTTCTGAAGCCCTTCTTCTTTCTATAGAATTTTGTGAATTTTCAGGCTAGCTTAGCCAATTCCATATCAGAATTAGATAAATCAGAATGCTCTGACTTCTCTTTCACATTTTTCTTTATCTTTCTATTTTTGCTCTGTAATGATGCCTTCAAGGCAGTATTATCTCTTTTGATAAGCACTTTATGTTTATTATCTTCATCTTCCATCTCATCTTTATACATCATTAATGTTACAATCAGTTCTCTCATGGTTAAATATTTGATAGGTTTTGACTGTCTGATTGCTGCAGAGATTCCATTCCATTTTGTAGGCAGTACTCTCAATACTTTTAAAGCTTGATCAGCTTGTTTATTGGGATCTCCCAAGGCAGTTATGTTATTGACAATCTCGGTCAATCTTCTATTCATTTGATTAATACTCTCACCTTCAACCATTCTGAATTCATCAAATTTAAGCTTAGCAATTGCATATCTCATTTCCCTGATATTGTTAGTTCCTTTATAAGAATCAACTATATTTTGACACATTTCATTTGCTGTTGGGCATTAAGATACTCTGTTAAACTCATCAGGTCCTAGACCACATATAATTCATTCATTGCCTTCGAGTTCATGTCATAATCTACTTCAGCAGTTGCACTCTAGGTTTCAGGGTTTTCTGGTATTTCATATGGAGCCAGAATCTTAGAATATACTCTGTATCCATGGTTCTGCAGATAGATAATCATTTGCGACTTACAGCATCCATAGTTTTCTCCATTGATGTACGTTGGTCTGACCATAGACATTCCCTCTCTTGTATCAGTCATCTTGCTCTGTCTATAATCACTTTCAGCTTGTTAAAGCTTTGTCAGACAACTCAACCTCTGATACCAATTGTTGGATCAGATTACACCAACTATACACAAGAGGGGGGTGAATTGTGACTTTTCAAAAATCATTGCGAGATTGTGTTCTGACTTTTAACATTAATCAGATAAAATGATGCAGTGGAAATTTAAATAGAAGAAACAGAAGTTGTATAGTGGTTCGGGGAACAGAAGGCCCCTAGTCCACTCCACCAACACTCTACTCCACGAGCTTGGTGATATTCATTATCTGGTCCTTATTTCAAAAGACCGGTTCACAACTAAGTATAGGCAGTTGACACCTTTATAATCCAAGGAAAAACAAATCCGTATGGTTCACTTACAGAACCTACACATCTTAGTACGAGAATCCAATCACTCAATAATATAAAAGAAAGATTTTCTTATTTTGAAAATACTTTCCAAATGTTCTTCACAATTGCAACAGCATGTAATTGACAGTAGGTAGATTGTTGCCTTCAGAAATGATAATCTTCACATTAGAGACGTTCTGAGTCCATCCCATTGCAGTAAATGTATAAAAAAATTCACAACTTTAGCAAAGATAGATCCACAGTAGATCTTCGATATAGAACAAATGGATCTTGTATCATGTTCTTTCCTCTTTAACAGATACAGCTTTGATTCTCCTTTTGAAATAGCAGATCAGTATGTTTCATTTGTCTCTGTTTTCCTTTTTTTAGAATAATCAAATGATCATACATGATCAAAAAAATTTCCAATTCTGTTTCAAAAATCCCGTATAAATAAAAGAACGATAAGAACTTCTCTTGTAAAATTAGATCCACAAAAGTCACCTTTTTATTCACGATATTCAAACATTTGAATTTACATAATAGTCATAACTTCCCTGAAGACTCGGAATAAAGATATCCTTTTAATTCGATCAAAACATTGATAAAACAGTTTTTAATCAGTCAAAATCATACTTTAAAATCAGCTTTAAATCTGGCTTGAAATCCACCTAATAATCAGTGTACTGACCATTGCATAAAAATATCGAATTTAAATTCTCTGACGCCAAACGTATGGTTGAGTTGAATTGTATGCATACTCTGAACATAAGTATGGTGACGTAGTCTTCAAACGTAAGGTTCACAACATAAGGTTGACAACGTAAAGTTGACAATGTAAACTTGACAACAAATGTAAGGTTCATTCCAAACGTAGGATTGGTCATCCATACTTTTCTCTTCATCATTCAAATGTGTGGTAAAAGATCCATACTTTTACTTGATCCATACTTTTCCAAGAACGTATGGTTGTTTACAAAAGTAAGGTTGATGAACCATACTTTTGAGAAATAAATGTAATGTTTAATATTTACGTACGGTTCTCCTTCCATACGTTTCTGATATCCCAAACATATGGTTTCTTCCTAACGTAGGGTTCTTCATCCATACATTTCTGATAAAGTATGGTTGATTAACCATATTTTTTCCTTATCTCAAAAAGTATACACACTTTTCATCCTTACGCTATGTTTATCCACATAGAGTATGAATAGTGTTTCCAGAACAAGCTCAAGCAGATTCCGAATAAGTAGCACGTGAATAGTGTTTCCAGAACACACTAGATACGAATACTTTAGTAATAAATTCCCGTTATTTCAAGAGTAAAATAAAATAATAAATTCCTACAAAATACGTAACAAATAAAATCATTTGAAAATAATTAAGGGTATTTGTGAGCATCAAAATTTTCATAATGAGATAGAGTATTAATATAAACTCCCCCTTTAAATAACAATATTATGTATTGTTGAAAACAACACTTGCTCAACACAAAGTTCCTTAAATTCCGAAGAACAGAAAGATTGATTCTCATGAATGATCAGGTGATGAATATAATGATGTAAAAAAGTACAATTTCTAATACATAAACAATTTTTGTAGAAGAAATAATGGAATTTTGTTATAAGGATTGGAATATTTTTTACATGTGAAATAGGGGGTCATCGAGCCACAAACTATCATAGGAAAAAAGAAGAGATCGGTTAGAATGATGGGAGAGAAAAACATGAATATGAAGGAAACATTAACAGTCTAATGACTTAATTGTATAAATCTTAGATATTACCCATGTCAGTATCATAAATGTAAGAATGATAAGAATGATTGGCATGAAAAACTTCCACAACCAAGGAAATAAGGTGGACTAATTCAATGACTTTTAATGAGGTGGATTGTGATAACTAAGTCCTTAACATTAGAATAGTTAAAATTAGATCAATATTCTAGATACTATACATTTCCAAATTTTATTTATAATTATAATACACTAATGTAGGTTTATCAAATATAATATCTATTGTGTGATGGTTTCATTTCAAAATTCTGGTTTATGTGTCATGACCCTCCTTCACCAAAAAGTGGGAAGGGTCAACATATTTCTAGGTTGTTCCTTCATTAAGTTGAAGGAGAGATAATGACCCCAAAAACCCGCCTCTAATAGGTCTCAGAGTGACGACTAGTACCAAGGGTATATAATTTCACACAAAATGGAAGGCATTACCCTTTTTATTCTTATAGGATCGAGAGATAATATAGCAACCCCAACAATACCAAAGCTGAAGGTAATGTTAAATACAAAAGTAACCCATTTCCATATGCATGTTCGATAGTAAATGATACAAGCCACAAAAGAAACTCCAAAGGTAAAGTAACAAAAAAAGGAAAACGACAATAGCAACTGCCCAAGATCCGAGCTAGTACGGTCCTGCACGATCCTTGAAGTCCTCTTAGAAACCTGAAAGTAGTTTTATATACGTAGGGTGAGCATACAAGTATACCCAGTATGGAAAACCAAAAGCTCTTGTGCACAAGTGGGGAAGCATTCTAATGCCCTGTGAGAAAAGAGAAACCCAAGAACCTAACAAGGAAAACTATCCCCCCAAGCCTCACCAAGGCACACTCCACAAATAACGCAAGGAAAGTAAAGAATAGTAATAGCATATTGATATTTGGGTACCCCGCACCACTTTCCCACGGGTTATTGAATACATCCTATGCATCGAACCAATCCTACCATCCTCACCACAGTCCCACTACCTAACCCCGCCTACACACACCTGGGCCATAACATCACCACAGTCCCACTACCAAACCCTACCCGCACACACCTGGGCCACAACCGCACATCCCGACCATAGACACCTGGGCCACAACCGCCATGCATAACCACACCCAGAAACACCTTGATCAAAACAATTACTACCACGCCCGAAGACACCTGAGCCTCATCCCGAAGACACTTGGGAAACAACCTACCCGCAAACACCTGGGCCAACCACCACAAATACCCGTTCTGAAGATTCTCGGGCTGATAATGGACTTTAGACCATTTCAAGATTCCCGAAGTGTCTTGGGCTATTCGGGAATGGGAGCATAAAGGAGGTAACAACCACCCACTCATAGGAGTGTTGGGAACAACACCCTCCCCATGAAATGGGGTGTTCAGCACTAAGTGATCAACTTGGGAGGGGTGAAAATAAGAAACATAATAAACTACAGATATATGTATAGTTAACAGGCACTCATCTCAACCCAGGGTTCTGAAAGCCATCCGAAGCACAAACACCCTCGTTAATATTCATTCGTAAGAGAAAGGTACGACACTCACGGCCAAGTCACGACTCATCCCAAAACCAATACCCTTTTAAACCATTCTTTCTTTCATGTTAAAGTGATCTCATTTAGGTGGATTCTACACTACTAGGCAACTAACGAGCATAACCACAAGCTAGGAAAAGATAAATAGCCAAATAGCAATTTAAGCATTCACACCCGGTTCTCTTGTAAAGTTACAACAACAAAAAGGGGATTAGTGAGATCCCTCAAAGTACTGGAACCAAAGGAAACCTTACAAAAGGGATAAGTGAGATCCCTTGAAGTAATGGAAATGAAGAAAACCCGAAGACACATCCCCATGTCCCCAAAACCAGGAACCAATGATTTCTCAACAATAGAGGATACCACCCGAGGTCGTGTCACAGCAGAGAGACCACGCAGCTTCAGATTCAAAACCAACAACCATACCATAACTGAGGATCCCATCCCCATCCACACCTTCCCGTAAGAACCAAGCAGAACAACACACCTACCACCAAACAGAGTGGGAAACTTCCAAGTTCAAGCAGATCATTCATTAGGTTCTTCTTTCTGTTTGTTAACCAGGGTGGCCACACAGGGATTCTTGTTTTACTGTCCATCCATTTAAACTGATTGAGTTTATTTGAATAACCAATTTATATGTTACATCCATTTAATCATCACAAAAGACATGGTTCATTTGTGCTCAAGGAAAGACCACCAACGAACATGATTTTCAGTGAGCATAGGCCCACACAATTCACAACACATATCAACATAAAAGAGTACAAAAAAACATCGATCACACCCCCTCCATTGATTAAGGTCCATTTATTATGTTCGTTAAGTTTGGTTTCATCAATACTCATAGAAACCAAATCATACCCACCCCGTATGATGCATAGTAAGGAGAGGCGAAGGAAAACCCTACTTGATTGATCAAAGATTGATGTTTTCTCCACTCTCCAAGAATAGGGAAAAGCGGGACTTGCAGGGGAGGGACGTCAGGAACTCCAAAGACGATCAGAAATACTCCAGAACAGGCACACCATAAGCCTCAGAAGGGGGAACTCGAAATGCACTAAGAAGAAAAGGGAGCTAGCCAAGAGGAAGAAAAATGAAGGAGGAATTACCGTGCGATATATATATAAGATCCCATTGTTACGGGATATGGGGATTTGAACTGCTTTAAATTTGGGTCGTGGTTCCCCACGCGGTTGGGTGGTTATACACGACATGATTAATTGTTATTTAAAATTCCCCATTGGGGAGGTTCCTCCAGATTTTTGGTTATTAATTATGGGATTTAAATGGCTTTGAACCACTTGGAAAAGGTTAAAAATTCTCAAAAGAGGCATTATAGGAAAACCTGTAGAAGAGAAACCCGACATGGATGGGTGAAACTGATCGGTCGCACACTGGTCAGTTGCTCACCGAAATGATGATTTACCACAGAGACATCACCCTTAGGATCCGGAAATTGAAAAAGGGTTGGACCGTGAGGGTTTGAATCATCACATCAGATACCTCTCAAAGCATTCTCACCCTCGAGAATTTAAAACCAGACCTGAAGAAAGGAGGGGGGTCCGAACAACCACCTTGGAAGATACCTCTCTGGAGTGAACCTCTCCGATACATGGGAACACCTTCCCTCATTAAGAAACCATACAACATTTAAGGTTCAATCTGTCTAGTTGTACGAGTTAGGGAGTTTATTCCTCCATGTCAAGATACTATCTGCTTTCGGCGACACTGACTCACCCACACAGGTTTAATCACATCCACCTTAATGCGCTTTGATTGGGGGTCGGGTTCTCCCCTCCCCATAGCCAGGACTTTTCATACACATTCAGAGGATAAGTAAAACCATACATCCCATAGTTAACAAGGTAAAGTGTTCCATCACAACAAAGTACAACAAACAGAACTATTGAAAACAGCTCTGGGTACTGGGCACGCATCTATGTCTCTTGTTCCCAGGTACTTTCCTCAAGCCCACCATGCCTCCACAACACACGTACTAGAGGAATGATTCGTCCACGGAGCACCTTCTCCCCACAATCCTAGATCATCACTGATAGATCCACGAATGTTGCATCGTCTTTGATATCTAGATCTCCCCAGTCAAGGACGTGTGAGTCGTCATGCAGATACCGACGAATCTTGGACACATGGAAGACACCATGCACTCTTTGCAGTTGTGGTGGCAATGCAAGCTGGTAGGCCACCTTGCCGACCCACTGGAATACCTTGAAGGGTTCGAAGAACCTAGGAGAAATCTTACTTCCCCTTCTGAACCTCCGCTGCCCACGTTGAGGGGAGACCTTCAAGAACATGTGGTCCTCAACCTCAAACTCCAAGGGTCTCCTCCTATTATCGGCATTGGACTTCTTCTGGTCTTGAGCCGACATAATCCTCTCTCGTATAAGCTGCACCTTCTCCATCATGCTCTACATCAACTCCGGGCCAAGGACGCCTACCTCTCTGACTTCTTTCCAGCACACGGGTGAGAAACAAGGCCTCCCGTACAAGGCTTCGAACAGAGCCATACCAATGGTAGAGTGGTAGCTATTATTGTAGGTGAACTCTACCAGAGGCAAGTTTCGCACCCACGATCCCCCAAAGACCATAACACATGCTCGTAGCATATCTTCCAAGGTTTGGATGGTGAGCTCTATCTATCCATCTATCTGGGAGTGAAAGGTAGTGATAAGTCGTAGCTAGGTGCCAAAATCATGCTGAAATCCACTCCAGACTCGTGAGGTAAACTGTGCATCCCTATCCGAGACTATAGACCTCGAAACTCCATAAAATCTCACCACCTCATCCACGAACCTCCTTGCTATGGCATCCATTTCACTCGACTCCTTGATCACCAGAAAGTGGGCCGATTTCATCAACCGGTCCACCACTACCCAGATAGTGTCGTATCCTTCTTGAACCTTCGGTAGTCCCATGACTAAATCCATTGATATGTCATCTCACTTATACTTGGGAATGTCTAAAGGTTGAAAAAATCCACCTGGAACACGGTGTTCAGCCTTCACCTGCTGACACACTAGGCACTTGGCCACGAACTCTACTTCTTCCCGTTTCACCCCGGGCCACCAAAACTGTCTCCTCAGTCCCTGGTACATCTTGGAAACTCCTGGGTGCACCGCTAGGGGTGAGTTGTGGAACTCACTCGGAACTCTCTCGCACATCGCCTCTGGAACAAACAGTGTTCCTCGGAAAATCACCTGATTCTGACCATCCTTTGTCCACCCTTCCGGAGCATCACCTTGGTTAACCTGGTCATGCACCACTTCGCTTTCTGAGTCTCCCCACTGAGACTCCTCCAACCACCGCAGTAGAAAATACCGCACTATCATCAGGTACAGGAAACCTCTTCCACCTTCCACCCTTGCATCCAGGTGAAGGGTAGCCATCTCTTCCATCGCCTTCCAAGCATCTGCCGATTCTCATATCACATCCTTCTACGACTTCCTGCTCAAGGCCTCAGCCACCACATTCCCCTTTCCTGAGGTGTAGGAAATCTCAAAGTCATAGTCTTGAAGTAATTCCATCCAGCTTTTGTGCTGTAAGTTCTGGTCCCACTGGGAGAATACATATTTCAAGCTCTTGTGATCGGTGAAGACCACGAAGCGCTCCCTGATGAGGTAGTGCCGCCAAAAATTTATTGCGAACATGATAGCTGGAAGCTCCAGATCATGGGTGGAATAGTTATGATCATGGGAACGTAACTTCCTATACCTATAAGAGATCACCTCTTGTCGCTGTAACAACACACATCTGAGGCCTTTCCCTGAATCATTACAAAACACCTCATATGATTCCCCTTCTTCCGGTAGCCTCAGCACTGGGGTACCAACCAACTTCTCCTTTAGATAGCCGAAGGCTGCCTCACACTGCCCATCCCATAAGAAAGACCAATACTTTTTCTAAAAGCTTTCAAAGGTGCTACAACTTGGGAGAAGTTGGGCATGAACCTCCGGTAGTAACCTGCCAGCCCGAGGAAACTACGAACCTCCGCCACGTTCTTGGGTGCTGCACAAGAGACAACTGCCTCAACCTTCGATGGGTCCACTAATATCCCCTACTCGGATGCCACATGCCCAAGGATGTTAACTTCTTGCATCCAGAACATGCACTTGGACAACTTCCCATAGAGTTGGTGCTGTCAGAGGACCTCTAAAACCGTTCTCAAGTGCTCAGCATGATCCTCCTCTGATCTTGAGTAGATCAAGATGTCAACAATAAATACGACTATGAACCGATCTAGGTACTCCCAGAAGAAGGAGTTCATGAGACCCATGAACATAGCTGGAGCATTCGTAACACCGAATGAAATGACTACAAACTCGAAGTGCCCATATCTACACCTGAAGGCTGTCTTCGAAATGTCACCCTCCCTCACCCTCAGCTGGTGGTATCCTGACCACAGGTCAATCTTAGAGAATGAACCTGCTCTCTTCAGCTGGTCAAAGAGATCATCTATCCTCGGGAGGGGGTAACGGTTCTTGATTGTTACCTGGTTCAGTCTACGGTAGTCTATACACAGCCTGAGACCACCATCTGCCTTCTTGGAGAATAAGACTAAAGACCCCAGTGGCGATGCACTTGGTCGAACAAAACCCTTCTTCATCAGATCGTGAATCTGAATCCGCAACTCCCATAGCTCCGAAGGTGCCATCCAGTAGGGAGCCATCAAAATCAGATGAGCACCAGGTTGCAAGTCAATCCCAAACTCGATGTCACGTTGAGGGGGTAGAGTCGTCACCTCCTCAGGGAAGACGTCCATAAACTCACTGAAAACCCCTGAAACTTCCACCATCTCTACATCCACCGACTCCACTAATAGGTTAGGTAACAAGGAGAGGAGGGGTTCTCCCCACTTGTTGCTCCCCTGGAAACTCCACTCGCTGATGAAAGTCACCCGTCGGCCACCCAAGTCTGAAAACACAACCCTTCCGTAGAAGAATTCAGTGATGGCACATACATAGAATAGCCAGTCAATGCCTACAATGACATCGTATGGATGTATCTAAAATAGTAGAATATCCCTGACTGACTGATATGGCCCTATCATCAGTCTGCATCCTTGACAAACACACAACACGTTAATTTGACCTCTGACTGGCGTGCTCAGCAGTAGGGGCACTGGAAGTCTCTCAGCGTCTAAACCCAGATCATGTGCCAGACTAGGTGTAACAAAAGAGTGTGAAGCTCCTGTATCAAACAAGGCATATACAAGGGTAATAAACAAGCTGATTGTACCTCGAACGACCTCTGGTCATATGGGAACTGCTACCTCTAGGACATGTAACTACCCACACCCCGCTCCTCTGCCCCTCGGTTGTCAGCCACCTCCCTGAACATGCCTGGGTCGAGGTCCCTGAGGAGCGCCCTGGGGTCGTCCACTTCCTGCAACATCTTCCCTCGCCGGAGCGGGAGCCCGCTGCCCCTGCTGCTGCTGTTGAAAGGGCCTAGCTGGGAACTGCTGCTATTGAAGTGGGTGCTAGACCTGACCACCCCCACCATACTGTATTCTTTATGGGAACTAGTTCCGAAGGTTCCCATGTCTTCCACAGATGAAGTATCTCGGCCTTGGGCCTGAAAGAAAAGGGCGAGGGTCGGAAGGTTGGAACTGGAACTGGTGAGGCCTACTCCCGGTTGGTCGAAACCTAGAGGGTCTTGATGCTGGAGGCTTGCTGCTAACGTCTTTCCCCTTTGACGAGCCCAACTGGATCCCCTCTTATGACACACCTCCCAGCGTGTACATCCTCTCCACCACTTCAGCCTTCTTCTACACCTCTATGTATGTTGGTAGGGTGAAGGGAGTAACAACGTACTAAAGAGAAGGTCAGAGTGCCTCCTCTAAATGTATCGCCCGAGACTCCTCATCCGGAAAGAGGTCCAGAGTGAAGAAAAAGATACCCTTAACCTTGATCCCAAAATATCTCACTGACATACTCCCCTGCTGGAGGGAGTGTAGCTCCTGCCTCTTCTCAGCCTTCAACGTGGAAGAGAGGAATTCCGCCCGGAACTCCTTCTCGAAGTCTGCCCACATCACCTCAGTCTCCCTCTTCTCCCCAAGATAAAGCATCCACCACTGATGTGATGCTCCACGATTCTGTATTATAGCCAGAGGAAACCAATACTCTGTTGGAGTTCGGATCAAGCTGATGGTTATCACCAGCTCCTCTAGCCAGCTCTTTGTCTCCACGTCTGAGATGTTTCCCTCGTACTTCCTAAGGGTATGTCGCTAAAAGGCTTGAAGCGTATTCTTCCACTGATCATCCTCCTTCTCTCAATCGGTCCTCTACTGATTGTCCAAGTCAACCTCCTGGGCCTTGATCGCCCGCACCACTTGTGGTCGCCTCCCAGGTGCCATAGCTGCTAGGTAATTAAGGAATGCCTAATCCTGAGTAGTGTAGAATATTTTTCATAAATTTTCTTAGACTTATTTATTTGTTTTTGAATTCCCAAGACACCCATGAAACATAAGAACACAAGTCATTATGTTGCATGTACCTTTTCTAGGGTCTCTACCCAGAAATCAGTGTCGCCTCACTTGGTCATTTAGTAGGTCTAGAGTCCTTGCATCAGATCATGGGGGCCCTAAAATCCCATGTCTTAGCTGGTCTTCTCTAGCCTAATTCACCAACCAAGGTCACCCAACATTTTTTCCCTACCACCGCATGAAATCCTCAATATGCCTAACTCTAGACTACATCCTATCTCTCAACCTTCCCTCTGATACCATTCTGTCATGACCCGCCTTCACCAAAAGGAGGGAAGGGTCAGTAGATTGTCAGGACCTTCCTTCTTTAAGTTGAAGGAGAGATAATGACCCCCGAAACTCACCTTCAATAGGTCCTATAGTGGGGACCATCACCAAGGGTATATAATCTCACACAAAATGGAATGAATTACCCATTTTATTATTATAGGATCGGGGGATAAGATAGAAACCCAATCAATACCAAAGTTGAAGGTAATGGTAAATCAAAAAGTAACCCATTTCCATATGCTTGTTCAACATTAAATGATACAAGCCACAAAAAAACTCCAAATGTAAAGTAAAAAAAAAGGAAAACGACAACATAAATAGCCCAAGATCCGACCTAGTACAGTCTTTCATGATCACTGAAGT
Organism: Viscum album; assembly: GCA_963277665.1. Classification (NCBI taxonomy): domain Eukaryota; kingdom Viridiplantae; phylum Streptophyta; class Magnoliopsida; order Santalales; family Viscaceae; genus Viscum; species Viscum album. The sequence continues at coordinate 1,210,790,188 of OY728160.1, forward strand.
CCTTCTGGAAACCTGAAAGCATTTTTATATACGTAGGGTGAGCATACAAGTATACCAAGCAAGGAAAACCAAAAACTCTTGTGCACAAGTGGGGAAGCCTTCTATTGACCTGTGAGAAAAAATAATCAAAATCACCTAATAAGGAAAACTATACCCCCAAGCCTCACCAAGGCACACTCCCTAAATAACGCATGGCAAGTAAAGTATAGTAATAGTACATCGATATTTGGGTACCCTGTAAAGTGGCGCGGGATACCCAAATATCGATGTGATATTACTATACTTTACTTTCCTTGAGTTATTTAGGGAGTGTTCCTCGGTGAGGCTTGGGGGGATAGTTTTCCTTGTTAGGTTATTAGGTTTCTCTTTTCTCCCAGGGAATTAGAATGCTTCCCCACTTTTGTGTGAGAGCTTTTGGTTTTCCTTACTAGGTATACTTATATGCTCACCCTACGTATATAAAACTTCTTTCAGGTTTCCAGGAGGACTTTAGGGATCGGGCAGAACCGTACTAGCTTGGATCTTGGGTAGTTTCTATTGTCGTTTTCCTTTTTTGGTACATTACCTTTGGAGTTTTTTTTGGATTGTATAATTTACTCTTGAACATGTATATGGAAATGGGTTTCTTTTGGATTTACCTTTACCTTCATCTTTGGTATTGTTAGGGTAGCTATGTTATATCTCAATCCTATAAGAATAAAAAAGGTAATTCCTTTCATTTTGGGTGAGATTCTATACCCTTGGTGTTGGTCGCCACTCTGGGACCTATTAAAGGTAGGTTTCGGGGGTCGTTATCTCTCCTTCAACTTAAAGAAGGAATGGCCTGGCAATCTGCTGACCCTTCCCTTCTTTTGGCGAAGGCGGGTCGTGACATTATGAGAGTTTAAATCTTTGTAGTGTTACTTTAGATGTATTTGATGTAATTGATTAAGTATTTAAATATAGTCTTTATAATAACTAATTATGGATTTATTACCCACAACATCTTCACTATTAAAATTTAATGGGGGGGAATAGAATCAAATAGATGTTGTAAAGATATCTTAATGTCACTATAGAAATAGATGAAACCAAAAAATCATCTTTAACACTATTCATTAACGCATCATCACAGTGTTAAGGACTCAATGTATATAGATAATTTGAAAGAACCATTCTAATGGTGGATTTAAAAAACAATCTTTTTACACTACCACTAGTGACATAGGACATGAATGTTATGAGAAAATTGAGTCTAAATAGTGACCTATGAGCTGGGAACAATTATAGAATCAAGTTCAATGACCCAGAACATTTGAGGCCATGCAACATGTGCATGAAATAGTTTGGGTTATGGAAGTACATGTTTGACACATTATATTCCACCTAGATTGAACGTGGTGATGAATCTATCCCCCAACAAAATTTATCTGTGGGGGTTTTATGTAGTGGTAAGTACAAGGACTAGTGCAATTGTCGGGTGAAGTAAGGGGTGGTTATCAGTTGATGTTGGAAACACAATTAGGAGATAAGACATAGTGGGTGTTGGGTAATTCCATTGAGATGACTACACTAAAAATAGATGAGATGAGTCTAAACATGTATATTATTGATCCTTGTAAGGAGGGAGATAATTTTTCATTGACTTCATCATTTGACCCCACCTTTATATATACACTACCATATTGAAGTACCATGGGAGATGAGATATGGGTGTGTTTTTGTGGTGTAACTTTAACACAAATTGGTAATCATGTTTCTTTTATTCGACTAGTTTATTATAATGTGTCACTGTATTTAGGAACTACAAACTCAAAGGAAAATATAATAGGTATTAACACCAATACATGTAATAAATTTCACACAAATGGTTTGGAAGAAACAAAATTTTGGGATTATTCTTATTATAAGGAAATTCATGTGATTGATTCCTCATTATAAAATTAAATATTTATCCATCTTATAATTATCCTTAACTAACCTCTTTAGTAAGTAATTATTAAAATTTGATGATTTTATTTCATTAATGATGGAATGTAAAAAATTAATGTTTCACTTTATATTGTCCCAAAATAAATATTTTTTTAATAGTCAATTTCACATGAAAAACCAATATATATAGAAAAAAAATATTAATATATTTTCAATATTTGATGTGATATTAAATAATTTTCAATTAAATTATCCAGTATAATTTAAATTAAATTTATAAAAAACCAATAATGAAAGTAAATAAAATAAATTACATATGATAGAAAAAGTATTCATCATGAAGACCATTTATCTAAACTCAAAAGTGAGGTATCCTCTCAATGGTTTTCCCTTAACAACGACCAAATTGAACTCGTGAAATTGTAGTTTGAGAAAAACTATAGACATGAGAAGTTTAAGATCATGGAGATTGGTTCAACATTCGTGCTAGCTAAACTGCCACACAAAATTACAACCATAGTTTATGTAATTCATAATTATTATGTGGAGATCACAAGGGATTATGTAATTATAAATTAGGATTATATAAAAATTTGATAAAATATTTATAGAGATATATCATGGATTTATATATACTTCAAAAATCCCTTTTTAAAAATTCACTTTATGCTTAAAATTGTAGTTTTTTAGAAATTGGAATATTATTTCAAGAAACTAATTTTATAGTGATTGAATAATAATAATATATAACAATAAAATATTAATTATAATAGTTTTAAAAAAATATTGCTAATACACCAAAAGTCATTTTTCTATAAGAACAGTCTTCCCTGAATTTTAGTATAAAATATAATTTATAAAATTTAGGTTATAAATTTGAAACAATTAACATCATTATTTTATTTATCATTCTTATATTATCTTATGATTCTATTTTTATCATTTTTCAAAATGGTTTATTTTTAGTTGAAAATTACGGGACATAAAAAAATTATAATTCCATGATTTTATCATTATGTTAAAATATCCTAGAATATTTAAAAACTATTAAAGAAATAAAAAATTAAATTAAGGAAATAAATGATTCATTTTTAAATATTCTTTTCATATTTAAAAACATATTCTTAATTTTTTTTAGAATTAAAGGAAAATATTTCCTTAATATTTCAGAAATGGTGTTCTCTTTAAATGATATATTTTCAAGGTGAGTTTTGGTTTTGTCTTTCCATAGAAGCCTCATGCATATTTTTAAATTCATAATAAATTATTTTATAGCTTTAAAATAAGTAATAATGATTAACTTTTCATATATAAATTCAAAATCATTGTGATTTCATTTAAAAAATAGTTTTATGAGTATAATTATTTATTTTGAAATTATCATTTCATAACTATAGAGATTTTATTTTGATAAAATGGTTTTCAAATTTAAAATAAAATTTTTAAAATAAGATAATCATGTCATTTTTAATTTTTGAAATTAAAATTAATTACTAATGTTAAAAATTTGTTACCCAGTAAAAGGGAAAAAATAGAAAAAGTCATTTATTTTGGGTGAAATGGAAAAACATGTAAAAAAAGTTTCCAAATGGATAATGGAGTTATGAATCAGTAAAAACCCACCCTATTTACTCATTTTTTTCATTTTTAATCCCATTAAAATTTATTATTGAAATTAAAATATTCAAAATCAATTGGTTTTCCAAAACCATCTCTCCTTTAAATTATACAATGGTAACACTTACGCCACTTCAAGACTCGCATATCCTTTGAATTACACCAAGAAAATTTACCATTTTAATCTCCCTAAAACCCTATCCCTTAATCATAATCCATTGGTCACTCATGGAAATCCTAATCCCTTAAATTTAAAGAAGAAATCCAAGAGAATATCAAGTCTCTAATGTAAGTATTATCTTCTTCATAATTTTTTCTTATTAATCATACTTTTTCATATATTTTATCTCCATAATAATATAATAACTTCAATATAATTATACTAATATGTTTTTATATTAATGAAAAAACTCTTAGTTATTCATTTACATTCACTCATTAAACTAATTGAAAATCAATCATCTGTGTGTGCGGACTAACACCTCCCTGAAGAATCATTTTTTCTTTATTTTTATACTAGATATTAATTATTTATCTAAACACCTTAAATCATGGTTCTAAATTATAAAAATATTTAAATAATATACTATTATTATTTTTTATGTATTATTTTAAAATAAACTTTTCTTTACTTATATTCTTTAATCGAGTTAAAGTTTGTTCAAGTTTGCATTAGTTTCACCACCAACATAAATGATGCTATAAAAATATATTATGAATTTCTTTGAGATAATGAATGAAAATATTATTATAATATAATAATAGAATCATGATTGTTATATGTTTATTAAATATTATGTTATGTATTTAGGTTATTATTAAAGTATCATTTACTCTATCTAAATTCACTAAAATATGCCGACACTAATTCAATTTTAACACGGTGTAACTAGAATACATATAGAATGGTATAATAAACTTTAAAATAAATTTATTTTGTATATTATAATATATTTATAGATATATTAACAATTAAATTGGTATCAATGATTGGTTAATGATATAAACATTTTATAACAAGCGCAAACAATTGAAGTTATTAACACCTGATTGTTGAAAAAAATTATAACTAACTAATATATCAATAATAAATAATTGTAAATGAGGGATTTAAAAGATAAAATATTCGAATATGTTTATGAAAAAGAATATTTATTTTTATATTTTTTACATGATTTTATAGTGTCATCTACTAATCAATGAAACATAGAGGGAGTTTTTTGTCTCAACTTTTATTCATTAAGACATGTTTTAATGGTATGAACCAATTTATTATTTTTATTGTGTATATAGTTCACAATATTTTTTTGGAATAATAAATGATTTAATTAGTGTTATTTACATAATAGTATTCTTTTTTAGGTTCCAATGACCTTTTATTTAGAAATTTCTATAGTCGTAAGGGGTTTATGTTACTCAATGCTCTTGTTTAGGTCATGATCACTCTTTTATAAATATTATATTTCAGGATTGATATCTGATAATAAATAAGGATTTTAGGATTTCATTGAACTCTCTTATATAGGGTAATCATGTTTCACACCAATGTATTATTCCTTGATTATTCTACTATTTCGTTAATATGTAATTTTATTAAGAATATGTCCCATATATTTTAATAGAATTTTTCTCCATATCAATTTTTTTACATCCAATAAATGTTCTCATTTCCCTATTGGAAACAAAAATTGTTTTACCTTCAATGATTATTTTCCAACTTTATTTATTTTAAAAAAATGTTTTATCATCCTTTTAACAATGTGTGTTTTCAATAAGGTTATTTTGAAATATAAATAATGATTTTTCTAGACATTGAAAATAAATATTTAATCATTCACTCTACATTTCATTTTTCTAACTTTTACAACATTTCAAGGTTATATTATAAATGATTATTTTTCAAAATAAAAAATTTCAAAGTATTTTCACTTCCTTTTTTTGAAAAATTTATGTATTTTTCATGTCTCATTTTCTAAATATTTTTTTAAAAGTAATTTTTTTTCACTACTATTTTTTAAAACAATTATATACCTTCAAAGATCATTTATTTTGAACTCTTTAAATTATATTTTTAAATATTATTCCATTTACCTTAAAAAAGGTTCTTTTAAAATTAATTTATACTTTGATATTACTAAATGTATTGTTAAAACTATTATATTTTCACTTCAATATACCCTTCAAGGGTGTTCTTTCATGAAGTGATATTTTTATCACACTTCATATAATGTTATCATATGATTACTTTTCAGAAATGTTATTCTTTATATTTTGTGATCGTTTAAGTTATTGTTATATTATTTGTTTTAAATATTTAAGAAACCCACTCTTTTTTTATGGGTTCTATAAGATATAGTTATGATTGATTTTAAGTGTCATAAATATGTATGGATGATGATGGGTGGGGTCCAATATGACCCTACAATGGATTGGTTTAATATTATATCTCATTAGATAGTTATGAGTGGAAATAATTAGTTTATTGTTATATGTTTGGTCATGATGGATTTTCTCACATTTTTAGGTGTGTACAGAAAGACTTTTTTCACATATGAATTGGAATGATGATATTTCTCACACAAATTTTATTATTCTTGGGGTTTCTAAATATTTACATATTGTTCATCATGTTCTTCCAAATTTTTAAGATGCGTCTCATTTCCATGAAATTCATTGTTTTCATTTTTATGCCTTATTTTCAATGTATTTATTAGTTTTATATCATGATCACATGTTATATGATTATTGAGATTTGTTTTCAGCTATGTCGTATCTTCTAGTATTAGTTAACATTCATTTTATGATCTTATATTTTGATAAAATGTTTTATGATTATAATATATTGTCTTATGGACATTTATTTTGATATTAATGTCTCCTACATTATCTTATTCATGTTATGATACAATTTTTCCTTACTGATCAACTGGTTTATCCCCTTTAAATTGTTCTTAATTCAAAGGTTAGGAAAAAGAATATATCATATGATATACATCGGAAATTGGTATGTAAGATCATTATTATAAAGAAATTTTTTCAAGTGTAATAAAATAATGTGTTTATGTAGCTAATCTCTATGACACTAAACCTTTCAGTCTTTAGATTATATGACTATCAATGAGATGAATTTTGTAAATCATGAGACTAATGTATTATTTATGTCATGTTTATATTATGTTGTCATACCGAGGGTCACCATGGATGGCCCAAATACATGGTGGCTAAAATTCCTAGATAATTGGAATAAAATTCCAATTTGAATGACTAGTAATAGTCCTATAGTAATAGAACTTATGTTGTTCTATAGTATTTATATAATGACCCAGAACAAATTCATCTATCTGGTTTTGAACCTGGGTATTTGATAAAGGATTATGAGGTGATTACCACTAATCCAAACTCCAACTACATATAATTTATTTTCATCATTAGATGTTATTAATTTTTGTTTATTTTTTAGAAATTGTATCATGTAGAAATTTTTATTCATTTATTGACCCGATGTTCCTCATTTCAGAATTATTCAAGATAGTTGAATATATTTTTTTATTATTTATGTAGTCCCACACTCACACGATGGATATCATGGTTATGTTTTATGATAATATAATTCAAGATGAACTCAGTTTAGGAAATTTAGTGATAAAAAAATTAATTTATATAGATCAATAAAATATCAAAAATAAAAAATAATTAAACCCAATTAAATGGGTTCGGTTACATAGATCAAATGTTCCCAATTGGCTCTATTAATGAAGATATTTTCATTGAAAATTTTTAGAACAAGATCCCAGTTAATGATATTTTAAGGGTCATTTTAGGTCTACATATATATATTTATATATGTAAATTTATCAATAACAATACCTTATCAATAAGGATATCTCTAGGACTTCTTCTAGTATGTCCAAACTATCTTAATATAGCTTTATTCATTTTTTCATCAATCATATCCACTCCCATTTTTTTCAAACACATTCAATTATAATCTTATCTATATTAGTGTTTCCACATTATTATATTAGCATTTCCATTTCTGGTACATCATTTTATATTCAATATGTCCTATTGTAGTCCAAAACATACTACCATATAAAATAAATGGTCTAAGAATAGTCAAGGAAAATCTACCATTCAATTTTAATATATTTTTATGATCACAAAGAACCCTTGAAGACTTTATGTAATTTAATCATACAGATTTAATCCTATGAGTGATGTAACAACCAGTTTTTTTAAGGAGAAAAAATCTAGAGGGATTTTATTTTTTTAATTTATTGGATGATTTGTTTTTCAAAATGATCTACATGAAAAAAATTTGAATGTTTTATCCCTTAAATGTGATGTTTTTGGACATGGTTCAATGCATGGGGGTTCCTTAAGTGTTATGTTACGTTTCAGGAGTGTCGGGATTTGAAACCCCATGTTTTGTAAGTCTGTAGAGGGAGAAATTTTTTGTAAAATCATGTCATCCCCAATAGAAAACCATGCGAGATTTTTTAGGGGAACAAAAGGTGTCACATGTTCTACGCACAATTTTCCAAAATATTCACATAATATTATTGATTAGTAAAAAATTAGAAGTACCTCAACACAATTTATCTCATTGTTGGAACATGGATTTCCAAATTTTGTAGCCAACCCATGCGAGGTGCCCTAGGTTCCCTATAAAGGGCACACAGTTGGTGCATAGTTTCCAAAACTATTTTTTCCAAACCGTTCTTCACGTCCTTATTTAAAAAAATATATTTAATTTAAATTAAAATTAAATAAAAACAAAAAAACTAATAACTCATCCTCCCCTTCAGTAGCATGAGTATCTCCCCCCTTCCTCTCAAGGGATGACACACCCCTCCCTCGTGGTCTTTTCTTTATCTGTCATTTCATCCAGATCTATTGAGATTTCTCATCTGAATCATCAAGGTAAGTCATCCTGCTCCTTTTTTCCCCCAAGTAGGTTTATTTTTATCCTCCCCATAACCCGACCTATCTTGGGAAACCCAAGGTTATGGAGATTTTGGGTTTTTTCTTCTATTTTAGGGAATATTGTGCATCTCCCAAGATGTCTCCTATCATATTGTCACATTATCCACCAAAGGAGAAGCAGATTGTTCCTTTTCATCATGTCATCTCTACATGAGGTATAGTTTTTCTTCTAGTGATTTTTTTTCACCTTTATTTTAGGATCCTTTCATGATTTTTTGGATCCATCTAGGTTAATTAGATCATTAGTGGCTCCTCTAAGACTTGCGCACACATACCTAGGTATGTGTATATATATGTGTGTGTGTGTGTGTGTGTCTACATCCTCCATGTACATGTTCTCTCATGGAGAGTGGAATGTGTACATTAGATTAAGGGGTATATATATATATATATAAATGATCTAATGTGTTTACAAATTTGGAGAGATCTTATTCAAAGGTTTCGAGTGCTAAAGTGTTCATCTGTATCTACTTTCTAGGCAGGATCCCTTTCCTTTTCCCCTTTCATCATCAATATTATCATTTTTATTCAAGGGGAAAACACAAAGTACAATGTCAGTAAGGTAAATAGACTAGGGGATAAAGTAATGCAGACCAAGGGAGTCACCTCAGATCAAATTCACCCCCTCAGGCTTAAAGATAGCTATATTGGATAAACAAGTTACATTGGAGCCTTGGATAGCTAATAAGGCAAGATAATCCACTACTTTTTTCTCCTCATGCTATTTATGGGTTACCATTACATTGTTATTAAGGAGTCCCTTGCATCTCTTGATGGTGTAAGATATTGAACATGGAGTAGATCCTCTACCATGTAAGGAATCATGAGTATTCATTGAATCTATTTCCATGTGGGAGAGAGAAATATTTTGCTGATCGAAAAGGTTGAGCCCCATGAAGACTGCTTTTTCCACTTCCAGTATAGAGGATCCATTGTTGTCTTGTGCTATAAAGTCTATCCAAACACTTCCCATGCGGTTGCGAACAACCCCTCTACCATGCATGTCCCCCGAGATGCAAGATCCATCTTTCTTGTAACCTAAAAAGTAGTGATTAGTGTATTTAAATCCTGATTTTGCTTAATGATTTGGATAGGTAACTCTTTTATTTTTTCCATGGTTAGTTAAATTTCATTTTTAGGACTTTGGAATATTTTATAAATTAAATAGCTTAACCCACCCTGTTATGGTAATTTCCCTAGTAGGGAAACACCTCCTTTAACCATGACACCTTTTTAAATGATTCCCATGAGATTATTAAATTGTAATGTCATGTTAAATAAATATAATAGAATGTATTAAATTGGATGGATCATTCATGATGATGGATTCCCATAAATGATATGAATTGTTTATATATAATTTTTCATGTTAAGTGAAATGGATATGCTGGTATGACCATGCTTCTTGATTTAATTTAATAAGCATGACTTATGTGAATTGTTTTTAATAAAATATCCTTGATAATGATTTTATTGAAATATATAAGAGGTTATTCCTTATGTATTAAATTTATGAATATGATCATGCATTTTTTTCATGTTATATCAATGGCTTATTTTGAATTTTTAATCCTTGTTTTGTTGAGCATGGCAACTTAAGCTACATGAGAAGTTATGTCTCATGTCAAGTGTTATGAAAATTATCATGCTTACTTATATATAAATGTAATGGGATATTTAAATTCCATGAGAGTTTTATGAATCATTCCATATATATATATATATATACATGTGATATTCCTTAAAATGGGGTGTTTGTGATGGTAAGGGTTTTGATGGAATTTTGGATGTCACACTCCCTTACATCGAGTATTGAGCATGACGACTCACATCATTGTTACTATATGTGGAATGGGTAGAGGCGCCACATTTTATTTATAGTGTTTCCTTGGAATGCACATTCACCATACTGAGTGATGGGAATTACATCACACACATTGTCAGGATGTAGGGCATGTACCCTGTTATGAGAACTTCATTTTTGGTTACAAAGAGAATGTGGGAGCTCTTGGAGATATGCCATGATTTAACCCATGAGTGCTTCCCTTGGTAATGGATGTCTATGAGTTAGGTACCAGACCAACGAGTAATAGTTTTCCAATTTTATGATCATTTGGTGTCGGTACACACATGGTTCATATAGGTGGATTCAAGATAAAATAGAGGTTTATGAGTTACATCCCAATCCATCCAATACTAGTATCTCAGGTATATAACCATTTGGCATCACTACGCACTTGGTTCATATAGGTGTATGATATATCTAACTATACTATATAATTATATATTATAACTATGCATATTGTCACTGATTAAACACTTATTTCGGCTATGATCTGAAGAGGGTATAGTCGATAGGTGTCCCTTAGGATCCTAGATGGGTGGTTATTTATTTATTTATGTTCTGTTAATTATTTCCTTATATCTTCAAACTTCATTAATTTATATTCACATAATAGTTTGGGCTTGACACCTTGGATGCTAGCCTACTAAGATTTTATCTCACACTCTACTCAGATACATTTGGTACCCAAGTGTACCTTATGCTTGTAGAACCTTGGACTTTTCATGTTGATGTATGATTGTACCTAGAGTTAGGAGCACATGACCGAGCTGGTGCTTGAGATTCCATGGGAGGTTTTCATTGGAATGTTTTCCATTATTAATTTTATTTATTATTTTAATTGTAACTTCTTATACTTGTATAATCAACTGGAAAATCATGATTTTTATAAACTTTCATTGGGAACTTTTATTCAATTGTTTTTATTATTCTTCTAATACTCTGTTGTAACCTATTTATTTACTACTTTAGATATTTTATTATATTTATATTATATTATAAAACTTTGAAAATATTATTATCAGGGTATATTGTCCTCTATATCACATCCTTACACCCTCACTATTAGTTGTAATCCTCTACCATAAAAGGAGACGTGCTTGAGGCCATGTGACCCACTGGTTTGGCTATAATATTAGTGTTCAGCAGGGCCGATATGTTACAATGAAATATACATTAATTTCTTTATCACATTTAAAAAAGGATCCTACATATCAAAAATTAAAAACATTTGAAATAACATGGCCTCTAAATCTTATATCCAAAATATCAATAGATAATTCATTTTAAAAAATGACACCCCATATATTCTGATTTATCCCAATTTAAATAGAAACCATTCCATTATAAAGCCTCTCTCCAAACACTAATGTAAAATTGATAGTCATTTTAGATTCTAAAATGATAACTATATCACCTATAAAGAAATATGAAATTATGTATCTTATAATGAATATTCTTCATAAGTTATTATATGAACAAATAATAAATTATATATGGATAAAGTTGAACCTTTATGTATTCATATCTGGATAGGGATGTATTTTGTATCACCAATTGGAGTACTAACTCGAGTCAATATCCCTTCATACATGTCATGGATGATTTTGATATACACCACCGTCACCCCTTTACTTTCATGACATTTTCAAAAAACTTCTATATTAATGTTATCATATTACATTTGGGAATAAAACCAAATGGATTATCTAAAAGCATTTCCACTGTGAATCATATGTTCAAAAACTCTCTCACAAAGTTTCATGGTATGAGTCACAAACTAAATACCTCTATGGTTCTAATAACATAAAATATCTCAATTATTTCTATTTATAGGTGTTAAAGAAATCATCCCCGAGTCATCAATCATGTTCTGAGATTTCAAAATATCATTAAATAATCTAAATCCTCTAAATATTTTAACACTTTAATGAATGGTTTATCGATCCCAGCTTCTTTAAAATGTCCCCTCCTTATAAAGTCATATTTATCCTTAAAGGGATGAAACTTTTTATAATAAATGTAATTGAATTTCTATCTATTAATGGGTTTATTATCAATATTTAATCCATACATTTTCTCATCATTGAATAGATTATCAATGTAACATCTTTATCCATTATTAATTTACCCACACATAAAAGAAGTATATCTTTATTACTTTTTAATACACCAAGATTAATATAAATCTATAGATTTTCACTCTATACCTCTAGTTAACTATATATTTTTCTTTCACCATTATTTGTTTGTAATAGGTTGTATATCTTCTAAAAAACATGTTATTTAGCCTCACTAAATAGTTTATTATTCTATTTATTAGAAACATGGAATCAATTCCAAATATCATCATCACTATAAATGTAAATCATTAAAACACTCACATTTCACATTAACTTTTACTTGAAAATTACCTTTCTACAACCAGGATTCCTTTCCATTTGGAAAAATAATTTTTGATATTCTTATAATAGATATAGTTGTATTATAAAAACTTTTATCCACCTCATCCCACATACACTGAAAAGTTAATTTAACTTCCTAATCCACTTCTTTAAAAAAATTATTAAATTCTACAATATAATTATCCTTTAGGTTCTACCATATGATTTCCATATTCCTTAAATATTTTATATTTGTCCGGTATTTATTATCATACATGATTAAAACTAATAAATGATGTTCAGTGGTATCAATATCATGATATATAACATTAAAATCCTTGATAAATCATATATACCTCCTTATATTCATGAAATAATAAATTTAAGGTCTTGCGAATCCCCTTTTATAATTAATAAGACATCCCTCTCATTTCCTTAATAGTGTATTTGCTAACACAAAATCAAAAAACTATAAGAAATGTTTAAGAGATCTGATATTTAGTAATTTACTACACCCAAAACTATCCCTATATTGAAATATATGCAATATATTGAATCCTTTTTGAAAATATAATTAAGTTCCTCATCTATAAAAAATCATCTCATGTTGGGGAAAAATCATAATCAATGTCACTAAATCAAAAGAAAAGTATAATTATATTGTACATATATAATTAATTGGGGTGGACAAAGACTAAAATGGTTAAAAGTCTACTTTTCAACAAAAATATTAATGGATTTTATTTTATCCCATATTATTATGATTTCAACCACATTATCTCTTAATGTCATATCCATAATAAAACCAACACTATTTTTAGTCTTAGTTTTACCTGAGTACCAAAGTTCGATACCATAGATATCTGATATTTTTTCTTTTTTCCCACCCATGTAGTCTCTTATAAACATAGTGTATTAATATAAAATTTAAACACAATATCTATCAATTCCAAACATTTACCTATTAAATTTCTAATATTACAACTATTTATCCTATGATTATGATTTTGGAAATCTTTAGAAAATTTATATTTTACTTTTACCCTTATATAACTATATTCATAACCAAATTTACCATTTAATATCATATATTAATGGTATTAAAGTTCCTATAGTCTTGTAATATATAAATGTATATCATCATTCATGTAGGTGGTTAAACCAACCCGAACAAGAACATGCTATAATATATGGGTGAGTACAACTATGAAAATTATTTATTTATTATAATATCATTATTATAGAAGTATAATGTTATTTTGTAGGTTTTATTAATGTGATGACTCGAATTATAGAAGATATGGAATAAAAATATTGAAGAAAGGTTATGTAGTGGATAATACTCAAATTGGGGGCTTGGTTATTCCCTTATAGGACCTCTTGGAAATGGGGAACATTAAATCCCTCCATGGAACCAAGGGCTCACAAATATGAAATATGTTCCTAAAAGAGGAAAAATGGATTGAAATTAAATAGTAATTTATTTTATAAGATTGGTTTTGAGTGGGTGTAAGTGGTGATATTTTATATGTCAAAATGAGGTACATTTCCTTGGAAAATTATGTTAAGTGAGTGGTAATGGTAGATTGAAAATGAATTTATTAGAGTTAGGTAAATAAATATTTATGAGACAAGTGTGTTTGAATTAAAAACCTGAAAACATCTTATAGAATGTTAATTAGTAAAGTTTATTAACAAAATTTGAGCCATTTTCGTTTCCTCATTTTTATGTAACAATACCAACCCTAGTATCCTGGAGCATCTGACTTACTTTATTACATTAGAAAACATAAAAGATACAAATCCCAAAGGAATAAATTGTTTAATAGTTTTGGAAAATGATATTACGTACAGGATACCCATTTTACATTCAGAATAAAAAATTAAACATATTACATGTCAAAATCTAATAAACTGCATCCTTGAAAAAAAATTATTTAAAAGATCAATTCATCATAACCTGGGGAAATGAAACAAAATTAGGTTGATCTTAAATGCTCAATAAGGGTTAAATTTAGAGTAATATATCATAAATAAATAAGAATAAAAATCATTGTATGGTTAATAACTTAACACATGTTCCATTTAATCAATTACTTTGGAAAAATATGTATAAAATAAAAGATGATCAAATAATTCCATATAAATAATCAACTGAGCTATAAAACTTAACCAAAAATATTATACTAATTGAATAATCACATTTAAATTATTAACTAGTTTCATAATTATGGAATTTATAATTCCAAAAATTTGAAACATATCATCGAGGATTCCTGGAATGAATATAATACTATCAAGTATTTATTCTAGGAATCTGAAATCCTCAAGGCTTCATTCCAAGAATCTAATAAATTAGTAAGGCTTAGGGCAAAACCTAGTCTAGTTTTTCTCATGAGACCTAAAAATGCATTTAGGGATATATTGGGCATTGACCATCACATAAAAAGTCTAATACATTCCATATATTAAAGTGTTGAAACATAATAAAGATATATATTTGTATTGAAACTATAATACTATAAATTTTGATAACTTTCCCCATTAAGAAAACATAATCACAAACCACTGAGAATAATATGGTGAATGGTATCAAAATATTACAACCCCGGTAAAAATAAGCAATAAACAATTAATAAAATATGGCAGATTATTTCATAATAGAACATACTAAATAAATCCAAGTATTCAACAAATCATGTCGACATAGATTAGAATACTTTAAATGAGATCATTGAATAATTTATGATGAAAATAACCTTTTTTACTTTGAAAATAACTTATCTTTGAAATGTTTCATAAATGTAAAAGAAGTAATTTTATTTATAGATAAAATTTTAAAACTAAAAAGTAATATTTACAAATTATGGAATTATAATAGTAGACAAATCCTCTCATGTCCTATAAATTAAAAAAACATTCCTCCCGTATTTTTTTCAAAAAGGTCACAAAGAACCTTGTTGAGAAAACAAAAAAAACTTTCAATACATTGTGTAAAAAGTAGAACATGATTAAAAATGAACTAAATTATCATATTATAATAGTAAAGACTCATTTGGAAACAATTTTATAAAACAAAAACATGGATGAAAACGTGAGTTTCAGAGGAAACATTAAAAAGATAATTATTTAAAAGAAAGTACCTTATAAATATCATATCCTTGATGTGAGAATTAATCAAATTAATAAAATATGTTTTTTTTTCAATAAATGCAAATAAAAAAATTTATATATAACATAATATATTATAAATTAATTGCAAAAATAAGCTTAGTATGAAATAATCTAGGAAGTATAATTTTATCTCATAGAATAGAAATTGGGTTAATAATTCCCTCACAATGTTGTAATTAGTTTAATCATATGCATCATATTATTAAATAATTATAAAATGAATAATTGATTACCACTAAGATAAATAGATTAATGATATTATATTTTAAAGGTCAGTACATACACCACACACAGGAAATAAGTGTTGAATAAGGCATATATCTCATAAAAGTAAAAGTGACATGAGAAAACGCTTACCTAACACTTCCCATTAGTGTAGAATTATTTAACCTTATATATAATGGTTAAAATAATATTATTAGTTAATTATACAACTATATTAATATTTAAAATACATTACATTATCCTTTTATAACATCTTAACACCCTTTCATTAATAATATTTTATTATTTTCATTGATTTGGGTGCGTTTATTCAATGGTTTAAAGGTTTGTTCATTTGAGTGTAATTATGTATTTTTTTGTAAATTGGAAATAAAACTCCTGAATTGAATTTAAATGGTATTAATAGACTTACATAAGTTTAAATGGACCCATTTATATTTTTTATTCCATACAATATGATGATTAATTTGATAAAATGTTAATGATATGTGTTTAGTTTATTTTTTGTGGGTTTTATGAACATCAAGAACTAGATTCATTTTGTTTAATATTATGTAAATATATTAGATATAAAAAATTAAATAAGTTATAATATAATTTTTAAAATATTATTTATCAATAATAATATTTTTATGACTATTCATGAAGTTGGTAATGGAAAACGAACAAAATCATTATTCACAAAGGCGACTGATCGGCATAATTTGGAAAATAGTATTGTTTCATAAAATAAGATGAGTTAATAAAAGGTATGGATATAAGATACTCCATTAGAAACAAAAAATTAAAATATATAAATGAATTAGGAGTTATTATTCTTTGATGGATGAATGATGTGAGGATAAATTGGTAGAAGAAATGAAATTAAAAGAGGTGCTCAGAGAAAATTACCTTTCAATATCACATCCTTAAAGGATCCCTTAAATACCTTGTAATTGGTAATTTGATGAGAATTGAACCAATTTAACATGGGGTCACATGTGAGGATAGATTTTGGTAGATATTTTAGGATCTTCCAGGATTTTTAGGATAAATGGGGTGGTGAGGGGTGGTATTTATACATAAGGAGGTGTGGTTTTATGTGATTAAATAATTGATATTTCATATTTAAAGCTAGCCACATTTTGTTGGAATTAATTACAACTAATTATGTTTATGATTAATGTTATAATGATTATTTAAGTTTAATATATACCATAACAAATCATTACATTTTTTATTTTTTAGTTATTTTCAAACTTTAGCTTTTAACTTCAACTTGTTTCATTATTTTAACTATACCGCGGTAAATATTTCATTTTTCCATGATAATTTTTTTTACTACAAATGAAAATGGAATTACATTATAATTTGGACCTTATAATTTCAAATATTGAATCCATTTTATCAAATTTAATTCACTTAATTGGAATTTTTTTTAAAAAAATTAACCTCGTCAGGTTTTCAATTTTGTTGGTTTAAAGCCTCCCGCTTGTCTTGTCATCTTCCTATATTGGGTTATTCTATGATATATCCATTTTTTAGATTCCATTCGGTATATAACTTATTTTTGGTCCTTTCCTAACTTTGGTTTCATATTTCAATGGTTTGGTGGTGCTCACACCTCCATTCTCTCAGATCTACCTAGATCTGAGTCCTCTAGAGGGATTTGAAGGTTGCAGGATAGGTTTGACTCATCCTATGACCTTGTAGGATTCATGGAAGTTTGGATTTCATGGATATCCATGACTTCATTCTTCTCCCCACATTCTCTCAAGATCTAGGCATACCAAGGTGGTTTTATGCTCATGTATGGGTGTTTTTGTGAGCTACAATGGTCTTGTTTCTAGGTGGTGGAAGATTTGTTGTGAGGCGTTCATCCAGCTTCTATCTCAAGTGGTGAAGATTGGAGACTATAAAGTGGTTTGTATTCTTACCTAAGGTTGTGATAGGATACCATTACAGTGCTTTTAGGGTGTAATGGTGGTCTTCTAGGTGCCTCTACAATCGGTGTTCAAGACTGACCATGTCCGATCTATGTTGTCACTATTTTTAGTGGTGATTTGGCTTTGTTTGTTGAATGACAACACAGAATGTATATGATTTGTGTGGGGTATGGAATTTTTTTCGACATTGTTTTCTTTTTTTTTCTTCTAGATGGTTGATTTCTTGTATATTCCTTTATGGGTTTTTCATTTGGTTTCATTTCATTTGGATGGCAGTGTTGTTTCTTGCATGTATTACTGGGTGGGTAGCCTTGAAAGTGGGATGGGTGTGTTGAAACCCATTATCCAGTTTTTATTTCTTATTTTTAGATAGATGGGTTCCTTGATTTGATTTTTTATATTTATTTTGGTCTTGATTTTTGTTTCATCAGGTAGACTTGTTGAGATTTCTTCACAAGAATTGTCAGGTGGGTGGCTATAAAGTGATATAGATGTGATGGAATCTATCGCATGGTCCTCCCATCAAATTTTAAGTGTTTTGAAAGGGTTCTATACCTTGTTTTGATACCATATTTTTGCAACTTCTTGGAAGGGGGTGATACACTCTCTTTGGCCAATTTCACCAGTTCATTATATTTGAGGGGTGATAAAACTTTTTCACTTACTTATCTGGACATTTTCCTTACTTTGATCACATTTGTCTATTTTCATCCCTTTAGGACTAGCTTATTATTTCTTTAATTACACTATGTTTTTAATGGTATTACCCTTTTACCATTAATTGAAATGAGAAAGCAGGTTTTTAAAGAGAAAATGATAATAAGATTGAAATGTTTTCACATCAAAACTAAATATGAACATGATTTAAATGACCAAAATCATATTAATAGATTTATTATTTAACTATTGTGACTTTAAACCCAATTTAAAATACAATTTAATTATAAATTATTTAGATTAAAATAAATCTATAAATTAAAATTCAGTATTTTACTATTCATCAGAAAAATGAAACTTCACAGAAAAATACCAAATATTCACCCTAAGATAATTTTGATATTAAAATTTAAAAAATGATTTTTTAAATAAAATTTATAAAAATATAAATATTTATGTTTGAAAAATGTTAGCCATTAATAGGTGGAAAATTTTCATTTAAAAAAATATAGATTTTTTATGCCTAAAAGTGGATTTATTCTTATCTTAAGACTATCAAACTAATTGGGTGAATTTAAAATAATTTTATTGAATATAATACATATGAATTTAATAAATATCTTTCACTAAAAATTATAACATGTATTTATTAAGAAAAAATTTCATTATGATCATAAAAATAGTTTTTTTATAAACCAAATCCTTTATGTTTAGTTGGTTTTTATTTTCATTTCCAATTAATTGGTAACCAATGAATTCATTTGATAAACCTATGTAAACTATATTTTCAGAATTTATTCAATATCATTAATTCACTACATTATAAAGGCTAGATTATAACCTTCACATTTAAATATAATGATTTTGTCATTTTTTATGCTCGATGTTGCATAGGATATATGATATAGAACATAGTGTTTCCTTTTAAAAGTCCTAGGATGATACATTTCACTTTTGTCAACATATTTAATTAATTTTCAAGGAAATTATTTTTTTATTAAGAAATTATAATGAACCTTATTAAACAATATTAACATGATGATTCTAAATTTCTAGTCTATTTAATCTAATTCAACTTCTAAATATAATAAGAGTAAATTTTAATTTAATATATATAATTTATATAAAATGAATTTTATAGGAAAAATAATTTTTAAAATATTATGTGTTATTAATAAAAATTCATATCAATTACTAATTAAATGTGTTTTATTTTATTTGTTTATATATTTAAAAATTACATTAGAGTCATTATTTAAAAGATATAAATTAAATTTTCTTAGATAAGAATTTTTTAATCCTTGTAAGAATAAAATTTTGGAAATAACCCTTTAACATTCACTGTGGAAAATACCATTTTCCTTGATAGATAATTTATATATCAGAAAAATAAAATTGGAGTTAATACGTATTTTGAACATCCTGATTTCAAATAAGAAATCCATTTTATTATACTCTATTTATAAATGTAGTGAAAAATTATAATTTAAAATGCATAACTTGGGGAAACTTATTTTTATTTAACATGTTTTTTTAGGTATAAAGTGAATTTATTATTGTTAATTTTTCATTAATAAATATGGGATTATTTTTAATTTACTATATATACTATCAATAAGTATCATTAAAATATTTTTTTCATAGTGATCAATTTAGTTTATAACAACATAATCATTAGACATAATGAAACAATTTTTTTGAAAAGCTTATTTTTTTTACATAAAGTTATTTTATATTTAATTAATAATAATTTCATGAATTTTACTAATTTTTTATTTATCTAAATAATTCTTTTTATTATGCTTCATAATTAAAATATTTGAAATTGTAAAAACATATAATATATAATAAAAATATTTACTTATATAAGATATTTTCATTTAACTATGAAGTATTAAATTATTATTACATATAATCAATGAATTTTTCTGGGGAAGTAATTAATTAATTTTACTAATAATTCCTTTTATTTTATGATAACATTTTATTTATATCATTATTTAAAAGTAATAAATTTAAAAAATATAGGCAATTCATAAAAATAGGTTCTTTCTTATTATTGGAGTTTTCACAAATGAGTTAATATCATTTAATTATATTGAAAAAAAATTATTTTATTAAAAAAATTATTTAAAATGAAAAGGTATATATTTTATTATCTAAATAATCATTATATATATCTATTACATACCATTAATTTAAATTGGAAACAAGTTTATTTGTATTATTCCTAATGACTGTATACCTATTTTATTATAGTTATATAACCTCATTACCTATTATAAATTCATCCCATTCTATCATAAAAAATAAAACCACCCATTATATAAATTTCAATTAAGGATTTTCTCATAATTATTCCTCATTTCATGATTTTTTTGTCATTGTAGGTTTAGTTATACTATTTGTGATTCTTAAGAGTGATGACAATCTAGAAGATCTCTTAGTATTAAAGATATTATTATTTTCTATTTATTGTCCCAATTAAATTAATTCACTTTTAAGGGATGTAATCATTAATGGTATGTATTAATCCATGGTATATAATACTTATTTTCATGTATGCTTTTTGTAATGTTCCATTATGAATGAAGAAATTGTTTTTAATTTGTTCTGTATCATGTATGAATTATTTTATAATCAATTTTTATTCTATTTATGTAATGGAAAAATCAAAATTTATAATTATACACATAAAATTTAAGGAAGTAAAATGATTCCTATAACCTAATATGATACATTAAGTCCCCCAATGATTCATCCTAAGGACCCTGAGTTTACTAAACAACCATGTCAAATTGTATATTTTTTCTAGTTAATGACTGAGGAAAGGAACATACATCATTCTTGTATGTGATTTTTTTAATCGAGAAAGTTTATGGGAAATTAAATGAATCTGATTAAACAAATATTAAATAAACTCAGTGATACCTGGCGTTGGGTTTTTTGTTCCCAATTTATAGTGACACCAATTCTCTATCTTTTTCATGTTTTTACTACTGGATAGGTTCAATATGATAACTTAGTTGACCATAGGAGGGTTGAACCAACTGAGGAGTATAAGATATAGAAGAAGTCATTGTGTGGATGTTATTGTTATGGTATGGATAAGTATAATTTCAGTTTCTCTGATATGAATACTAAATATTGGATGGAAAATCATGAGATTAATTTTAGTATGAATCATTTCATGAATGAGTATCAGGTTTTTCTGGCCTCTAATCAGATGTGTGGATCTTTGTAGTAGTGGTGTATCTAATATCTTGTGGGGTAGAAGAAACCATATTTTTCATGTGGTAATTTTTAGTGGTAATTTTATTTGGATTTCATATCATTATTAATGAGGTTGGGAAGAGGCTGAAGTATATCTCTCTCAAAAAAAATCTATATTATATAATATCCCAATATTAGATTTAAATACCACCTTCTCTTTATCCTTGATATTTTTCTAGATAAGGATTATAGGGATCAATAATTGGAGGTGTTTTTTCACCCCATTATTCAATATATCTTCACCCAATTTACATTGTCGATGTATTTGGAGGTACTGAAGATGGATAAGGTGATTGGCTGGATACATTATTATCCTTGGTTATCTTGATAGGGGATTCATCTATCCTTGAGTATAAATGTTATGGGTTTTGGATTTATTGTGTCCAAACAGGACTCTGCATCATCATTTTTTTATTCCCATTTATTTGAAGTTATATGTCATATTTACCCCATTGTGATTTTTCCCCAATGTAATTTACCTATAGTTTCATTGTCGCTTAAAATTAAAAATATCTAGCTATTATTGTGTCTTTGTATTAAGGAGGTGGAAATTTACCTTGTTAGAACTAGTAGTATAGGTTTCCTTACAGTTCATATCAGTAGAAATTTTAGCAGGACTATAGTGCACAAATAGGACATGAATTTATTATAATATATCCTTGTGGCGTTCCATAGCCTCAGGGAAAAAGATCTTAGTGTGTATAAGGAGGTGTTCATCAGTAAAGTAGCATAGAATTTAGATATATACAGCTTCATTCATTGTATGTATAAGTGTTAGAGGGTCTAGATATAATTTGAGGTACCATTTCGTTATCCTATACCTTGGTCTATGTCATGATTTATTTAGAATATTCACCCTCATTTATCTCACTTTCATTGGTATGTGCCTTGGGAGTCAAGGTGGGCAGGATTTTACTACCCTTTATGTTTAATGTTCTATTTATATTTCAAACGAGACTTCTTGATGTGTGTAATGGTTTTGATATGATGATGGGGAAACATCATTAATCTTTGGAATTCTTTATACTTTATATACTATCATAAGATTTTATTCTTTTTATCGAATGGTTTTACACTATGAATATTATTATTGATTTATTTTATATGAGATTCTTCATCTATGATGATGAGGGCTAGTGTTCCATGTTAATTGGAGAGGGATATCATTAGATCGATCATATTTTTTCAATGAAATAATTTTCTTATCTTAAGGCCCCATCATTATATTTATTGGGGGTGAACTCAATGAACTTCCACAAAATCTAAGAGTAGTTTTGTGATTTCTTCTATAAGGAGTTAGTGTCATTACCTCCTAGACATGATAACTATTTGGAGATATAGTTTAATCCCATTGCCTCTTCAATTTGGAAGGCTCCCTATCGGATAACACCATTTGGGATGTGGGATATGAGGATTTTGGTTGGTGACGTGGACTATAAATGATTTATCTATCCTAGTGTGTTATCGTGGGGTGCTCCTATCTTGTTCTCAATGAAAGTAGTAAGTGGCATATGGTTTTGTAAATACTATCAGTATTTTATTCAAGTGACAGTCAGGAAATATACCAACTTCTATGGATTGATAATCTATTTGATCATTTAATGTGATTTATATCATTTTCAATGATTGGTTTGTGGTTTGGATATCACTAAATGTGATTGAGGGAGGAGGGTATTCTATATATCACTTTCAAGTGTCTATATAGGAAATTATTTTTCTTTTTCATGTCATTCGGTACCATGAATGCCCCATCTATCTTCATAAGACTCATAAACTCCATGTTTCATGAGTTTTAGGATTGGTTAGTGGCAGTTTTCATTGAATACATACTCATATAATCGAGTTCAAAGTGGTATATCATTTAGAACATAAAAAATATTTTAAAATTCCACTAAAACCATCATATTTATGGAAATATATCCAAGTGTTAGTTTTAGATGTGTATTGTGAACTTTATAAGACATGTGGTGTATCAATATGGAGTTTTAGTGAAACCATTGAAGTTTGAGGTTGTTTTTTCATGGGTAAAAACCAATAATATCTTTTAGGTCCATCATTTCCTTAGTATCAGGGGATATTTTAAAATATTTTTATCTGTTTTCTCTTTATTTTCAACCCCATTTACAACCTATACTTGGAAGGATGAGGATTTTCTATGCACTGAATACTGTCAAGAAGATTTTGACTAATTGAAGGGGATTTTTTTAATGGACTATAATTTTATAAAAGAAATTCAATTTTTAATGACTAAATTCCTTATTGAGTGTTGTAGTTATAGAAAAAAATCATTATATTTCTTTTTTTATTTTATACCATTATAAAATATAGCCACAATTTTTTCTATCGAGCATAAAATATCATTAGTTATCCTAAAAGTTTTTAATATATTCTTTCTATTATGACCATTTTTATTAGTTTATATTAAGGGTTATAGTAAAATATAATTTACATGGATGGAATAAGTGATCGCATTGACCATTATAATTTTATCTTATAAAGCCCATTTTTTAGAGTATTAGAGGGAGATGAAATCACTAAGATTTTCCCTTAACTAATCCCAAACTAAGATTCAAAAACTCAAACTAGAGAGAAACCATTTTTGGGATAATTTTAACCATATATATATCATCTCTCACAACATGTCTATTTAACCACCATAATAATGTATTACTATAACACACCGTAACCTTAGGGAATATGCTATGCAATTATGTGTTATGTATCTGGACCCTAGTAGTATAATTTTTTTTATGTTTTTTAATAAATTAATTATTATATTTATTCCTTTTAATTGTTACTTAATAAATATACATGATTATATAATAAGGTTGATAAAAATTATATTTTGATATAAAAACCCAAAATTGAAATTTTGGGAAATATAGTTTCAAATAAAAAATTATGTTTGATATATCCAATTGTTTTGAAGTAAATTTTATTTTTATGAATGAGTATTATTAAATAATATTTATTTTAATACAAATTATAATATAATTTATTGAACTCACATGTATTTTTATAATAGTGAGAATGTTTTTCGTGTCATAAAAATTAATATTATTCAATAAATTATGATTTTTATCTAAAATAGGAAATTTCAATATTTAAAAAATTATTTTTTAAAAAATAAATATCATTTTTGAAATTAGAACACAAAATTATCCAATGGTTAGTTTTTATTACTTTTGTGAGATTGTCAAATTTTTGGGTAAAAAATATTTATAATATCAGTATAGGGTATGAATTATGACATAATAATATCCCAAAAGTGATATGATAAATACTATAAAAATAATATGTGATTAAGAAATTGTTTTTCCTTTAAAATAGTTTGGTTTTTAATTTATTTGATTGATTTTTCCAACCTATAATGAATTCTTCAAACCAATATTATATTTTAATGTTTTAAAAATAATTCTTTATGAACATGACTCACTTCCATGGCCCGAGTGGTATTATTTAAAAGAATATTGTTTTTAAATAAATTTAATATTGTAAAATAATCATATTTAGTAAAATATATGGTAAAAACCCTTGGGAATGTTTGTATTTTATATTATTTCATGGAATAGATTCCAGAACCTAAGTTTATAAATTAATAAGTAATTCCCCCTCTTTTTCTATAAATACCCACCCAACCACACTTTCATCTTCTCCAAAACCCTATTGACCATGAATTTTCTCCCATATACCTCTTTAAATACCCCCATGGTGTTTTCAATATCTAAAGAGGCTCCTCCCAATCATTTTGAAGTAACCACTCAAGTAGGGTATTTTCTTCTTTTTACTCTTCATTCAAGTACTTCATTTGTATTTATCCGTTTTAATATAAGTTGATTATATTTTCATACAATTATAAATATCCATTTAATATGAACTTTATTATTTAAGAATTATATATTTTTTATCCCCTCTCATTATAACATTTTCTTAAGTTGTTACTCTGTTGAAGTAAGGTATATCTCCCTCTTTCCTTTTCTATTCAAGAACCTTCTTTGTATTTGGTTTATTAATTTAAAATTAGTATCTATTTTATTTTATTTTAAATATAGATTTATTATACATATAATTACCAATTAATTATATATCACCTTTCAATCCCATTAATTTCTTTTATGAACCTTTATGTACACCTTTTATGATGCAGAAATTATCTTGTGATATTCCATGACAAACTTTTCTTGTATTAATCCCCATCCCCATTTACACTAATGTTTATTCACATATATATAAATACATTTCATTTAATTGGTACCTCCATTTATGAAAATCATACTCTTTAACTATGGTTTTAAAATTGATGAACAATATTCGTATTTTATATAATCTATGTGGAAAACAAATGCATGTACATGATATGATTATGACAGGTGGTCCTGGAATTATATTACCCTCCAATTCATTGGGTAATGTTATTATATCATGCGATACCATAGAAGGTTCACGTTATATTATATTAATCATATTATATTATGGTTCCTATATGGTTAGGCTTGACTTATGCTTATGATTTCATGCTTTATTTTGTTTCCACATTCCTATAATTCCTTAATGTTATCATCATATGTCATGCTTTGGTGATCATGATTATGATTCTCACCTTTCGATTTCAGAATTTTATAACTATTTACTAAAATTTTATGATATAATTTATGTTATTCTTGATTATTCCCTTACTAGTATTTATAACTCAGACCTTCCTTATATATGTCCCCAGGTTACACCAAGAAATATTATGAAATCAAAGGAATTTAAGATCATGTTATCGAGTTTCAAAATAAATTAATTGAATACATATTTCATTTTTTGTGTTATGTATCTAATTTTTGAAATAAACTGGTCATATTAATCTTCCATGAATGGATTATGTTTATCTTTATGTAATAAATCATGAAATAAAGTGTAGATAATATATAGGTTGTCATAGGTTGATCAAAAATTTCATTCATCTGATTCCAAAGGAAGGAGTGATGATTTTGGTTCTTTAAAATTCATCCCATATTGGGATTATTTGTATCTAGATTTATTAGAGGGTGGTGATCTCTTATGGATCTAGGTATCTACACCCCAGAAGCCTATCTATACCACCCATGATATCGTTTTGGTAGTGATAATTTTTTATGTAAATCTATGGTTAAATTAAATTATCGGTGTGTGATTTGTGGACTTCATAGATAAAAACATATTAAATTGTATTTTCTCTCTATGGGATTAAAATCAACAAAAATGGTGGTGGATGGAATTCTTAGAGGGCTATGAGTTTATGATCTATTACACAATAGGGAAAGTGAATATAGTTGTTGATTTATTATGAAGAAATTCAAAGGGATATGTTTTTATTGTTCCTAAGGATTCATGGAGGGTGTTGATGGATCTTGTGTATAACAAACCGAGATTTTTTAATATATTCCATTAAATAAATATTGTTTTTGATAGATTGTTTCATTGGAAACACCGAATCAAAATGAATCTTAAAATATTATGTAACTATTAAAATATAGAAATTGATTTGGGGAGTAAAATATAGATGTAACCGAATTATTAATTATATATATAAAAACATAATTTTTTAATTCTAATGCATTGATAAAATTCAATTAGTATAGATAAATAAAAATTAAAATATTTTTATTCATGGAAATTGGTAGCCCTATGGGCATCATTAATTCAAGTGGGGTCACCAAATTTAGAAATTTATAAACATGAAACAAAAAAACACTAAACTATAGGGTAGTATAGGAATTGTATGTCTGAGCTTGATCCCATGGGTATAGTGTTGGAGAAAATATTAATTATATAAAATAAACCCAAACTATTTTATGAAATAAATATAACTATTTTATGGAAATAAGAGATTTTTATTGATTTAAATTTTAAGAAATTATAAAAAAGTGCTCAGTAATTGGAAAAATAGTTTCATCGTTGATTAGGGTATAAAATTATTTGCAAGAAATCACAGGTGTTAGAACTGAGTTAGTTGAATACAATGGTCATGGTAGAGATCCCCAAAATCATGTATGTTTCCTTTTTACAATGATCATGTTACTTTAGGTATTTTTGACTTGGTAACTCGGAACTATATTTAAACGTAGAAAATAAATCATCCAATGATTTTGGTTTGAATCTTTCTCTATTAAATGTGTTGAATTTACCACTCCCTCACTGATTATTCAATGGTCATGAATGATAGAGTGAAGAGGAGTTTGAGAAATTTTTGTTGTAAAACAATACCAAAATAAATTGAATAAAAAATGAATTACCTTATTAAAATCAATACCTTGTGATTACAATAACATAACACAAGGTATACCCCCTAATTATAGTCATAAGGGGTTGGAAAATAAAAAACATATGTGATGTATCATGGTAGTGGATGCCCTTGATCACAATGGTGGTGGCTCTCTAAATCCTCTTTTAAGTGATAGCATGGACTCTAATATATATATTTACATGGGGCATGGGTAGAATTAAATGGAATTATAATGGAATTATAAAAACTATAATGTGGGCCCCGAGGTCAAATATTTAATTTTTTCATGAAAAATCTCATCACATGCTTGTAACTGGGTCTATCGGGATATTACATAGTGTGTAATATTAAAATTTTCACTACAGGAGAAGGGGTCACTAATTTATGTATAACTCTTCCAAAAAAATATCCTGAAAAAAAAATTCATTTTTTATAAATGTAATACAAGACTTTAAAATACCATACTCTATCTTTCTCGCTCTTTTTCATCCTCAAAAATCCATTGTCCCACCACTTCACTTCGCTCGTGGCACAAAGTTTCTTTTTCCCCAAATCTTCACCTCTTTTAATTCCATTTTCATATATCTACTATTTCTTCCATAAAACAAAAATCAGTTCAAATCATTCATGAACTAGAAATATTAATCACTTAAATAAATAAATAAATTCATTAAAATACCATAATATATATGCATAAATACAACTATGAATAATATATTTTCGTAAAAATTTCCTTTTCATTATAAATGAGGGTTGTTACATTATAGTTAAAAAATGTTTTAAATGGAATGTATTTATGATATATACAATAAAATAAGTTAACATACATCCAACAATCATTACAAGGAAGGTAATAAATTTATGTTTTTCTTAAAGGATACATTTTTTTTAAAAATTATTTTTATGTGTTATGCATTATTATATTAAAATTTATGTTTATCTCATTTAGGAATTTAATCACATAACATCATTTGAATATTTTAAGTCATAATTTTCAAATCATGTAATGGGAATAATTTCATTTTTAGGCATAAAATTAAGTTATAAAGAGCAATATTAGTTACCATGGTAAAATGGTTATTTTTAAAATAAATATAATTTTATAAATATTTTTAATTTTTTATATATTTTTCTTAGATTAAGACTATAATATGATTTTCAAACTGATGTAGAAATGAATTGGAACTAATTTAGTTGATAATTAATGTTAAATTAGATTAAGAAAAACTAAAAATTATAACGTCTTCTTTCAACAAAAAATAATTGTTTCCAACACATTATATGTTTGAATTTAAAATTTAATCTAGATTATCTTTTAATAATATAAGTTATTTTCTTTATTAGGCATGGTCACATATTCTGGTGAAATGGGTAATCTATTGTGGATCAACTTTTACTAAATAAATTTTATATTTAGACCATATGGGATACCTTTTTAGCTTTTAAATTCATACATATGAATATCAGCAACATTTCTCCACCAACCATCACGCAATCTCATTCATACCCCTTACCTAATGTTCTTATCCAATGATTTGTCCCTAATTTTCACTAGTACAAGATTCTCACTTCCATACATTTCAATACACACCCTTAGATTGAAATTACCATGATAATTTTCCAAATTTACTTCTTATAAGGAACATATAGACGTTCTTAACCACCTATCCTCAACTGAGTTCCTCATGTTCATCATTTCTAGAGCATATATCATGATAATATCTGAATTATCAATGTAAGTTTTACTTACCCTTTAAATTCCTTTATTTATCCTTAAAATACACCATCCTCTAAACCCATTATATCCATATGTATATAAATAAATAAAAATAAATAATATAATGAAATTTCATTAGAATGACTGTATAAACATTTTTTATTCCCCTCTAATTCAATAAAAAAAAAGGAAATGTTTATTATATGTGTGTGCGGACTTCCACTTCCCAGAACGAAACATTTTTTTTCTTCACCATCTCACAAGGCTATTTCCATCAGTGGTTTTAATGAATAGATGTGTTTTTTATTTTTGGATTTATATTCTCTAAAAATAAATTGCCATTTTAGTAATATTATTAATAAGCAATCACGGTAAAACGAACCTCCTGAAACAGACATACAAAGAGGAAATGAGATTTATTTATAAGTGGAAACTTCCTTTTCATTTATATTATTCCAATAATTCTTCAAAAAAATTATTTATCATAATAACATCTATATAATTTCATTATACTTTTTTATACTAAAATTATAACAAAATAATTTCTTCTAAATATGTGCTCACACAAATATTGTTGCATGTTCTTGTTGTGTCAGTTTAACAACCAACATGAACAATGGTATGAATTTATGTCAAGGATTGAATTTGAAACGTAATATTCAATATTAATAAGTAAATAATTATTATTATTTTTATCTGGATTGGTAATATAATCATATAAATCATTAATTAAGATAATTTCATTCGTTCTTTATAAATTACTAAAGCAAGCTCATCACCAACTTCATCAACACAAATAATTGCTA
The DNA here is from genome assembly GCA_963277665.1 of Viscum album. NCBI lineage: Eukaryota > Viridiplantae > Streptophyta > Magnoliopsida > Santalales > Viscaceae > Viscum > Viscum album. The sequence goes on from OY728160.1 coordinate 1,210,820,956, forward strand.
AAATACTTATGAAATGATATTCTAACATTATAAGTAATTTTAAAAATTCAATTTATGTGCCTATTATGATCTATTATGTATGATATTTCTTAGAATAATTAATAACATCCCCAATATTATGAATGCAGTTCAAAACATTAAAGATTACTCACACCTGATATTGAATGTGGATAATAACTAATATTCACATAGGGAAAGATTATAAATGAAGAGTATAAGTTTTAATAGTTATTAATAAGGTTATGAAATAAGTAATAAAGATATTTATGTTTTTAATATCTAATTATAGAGTGTGTTTGAGGAAAAAAAGATGAAACGTAAGGGTTATCGTCTCTATCTCCTTTTATTGAGGCATGTTTTGATATTGTGGACCAATATTATTCTATATGGTGTGTCTAATACCCCCTAACTTATAATATTCTAAATTATTATTGATATTGGAATATTTACATTAATTCATTCTCTTTATTAATTTTTACTATGCCTATAACACTTCTTGATTTAAAATTATATATATTCCATTACGACCTAATATGTTCGATAGCGTGTGATACACGCAACACCGAACCACTAAAAACCACATAATAGTATATAATTATTAAAATGTAGTTTTATAATTAGTGTGTAAAAGAAAATGAAATAAAATTATGAAATATATGTATAAATAAAAAATTTCATTATCAAGGCTAAGGAATTGATAAATTATACTATTTTAGCTTAATTATTAATAAGACTTATTTATGATTTAAAATAAAACTATCCTAGAAATTGGATTTTTATGAGTTTTTTAGGATACTATTATATTATGGTTAAAATATATTATATATATAAATATTAAAATAACAACAATTTCATTAGTAACAGATAGGAAATAAGAATAAAAAAAGTTAATATTTAAAAATAATCCTATGAAAACTATTTTCATTATATTTTTATTTCAAATTTAAATTCTCAACATTTATAATTTTAATTTTAGAAAATAAACAATATTTTCAAATTCATCATGTAAATATTATCTTATGATTAATTTTTTTTTATTTTTTATAAATAGTTGTTGTTTGGTTGAATAGGGAAAAATATGATTCTTACAGCCCCATTTTGACCTTTTTCATTATAGTTTCATTTGGAATTTTTTCCTTATCTGTAAGAGGTTCCCTCATAATTAGTCATAAAAGAGGTTATTTTGGTTTTTTTTCTCAATAAAGAGGGCTTGACCCTCAACCTTTTCTAAAAAAACATTATCATTATATAATAAAGAAATAAATGTTTCAAAATCCTATAATTGAAAAAATATTTTTTTTAGTATTTATATATATAAATTTTCAAAATACTATATCGAATTTAGATAACATATTGTTAACATTTTATGATCACATGTAATATTTTCCAATAAAAATATTTTTTGTCTTCTCTTTTAATTAAATAATATTTTGGTAAAATTACATTTTTATTTATAAAAAGTAATAATAAATGTAATTTAATTTATAATAATCCAAAATTTACCGTGAAAAAAAAATTAGTTGATAATTTTATCCTATACATAATTTTTATTCTTAAAAATACACATTCTCTGATAATGTGTTTTTACACGTCACATGTGAAAATGGTAAAGATGATTTTTCTTAAACAAAGAAATTTATATGAAAAATAGTTTTATTATTTTTAAATAATTCACTCAAAATTATATAACATATAAGAATAAATTTATTTAGGCATGGAAAACGATTTACTTAAGTAAAAACTATTTTCCACGAAAAACCCGAAAATAGTAAAGTAAAAATTTTAAATGTAAAGGACATAAAGGTGTTTAAAAAATCTTATAAAATTAATAGTGGTGGTATTATTGACCTTATATCATCCCCCAAAATATTATTCTCCATTTTGTAGTTTTATAGACATGTGAAACATTTAATCTCTTTATATTATGTTGAAAAAGTTGCAAAATATGTCATTATGACCGCTTATAAAAGGGGCCACTCACAACCCCTTAAAAACACCCCAAAATTTGGTTTCCAATATTAAATATACCCTTAATCCACCCAATATAATTATATTAATCTTCCTTCAGCCTCTATTCATAATATATTATCCAAAAATATCATTTTCCAAGGATTCTTCTAAGGGAATGGTAAAGTCCTCAATGTGGGTACTTTTGTTTTTCCCAAAATTCTTTTCATTTCATTTTTACTTTCCTAAATATAATATTAAAATTAATATACAATAATATAATTTTTTTTTTATATTGAATATTATTTTTATCCCCTTTTCCCTTTTACATTAATAAATACAAATAAAATCATTCTTTCATTGTGTAGAATACCCCCTCTATGAATAAAAAATATATTTTTCACCAACGTCTCTACTCACTAGTTATAAATGTGAAATTAAAGATTAATTGGGACATATGTAAAATAATTATGATTATTAATAGATAGACTATAATCCAAATATTTTTCATCTCATTCTTAGATATATTTAAATGTAAACTATGCGTTATGTGGGTTACCGGCTCCATAATGTAACGTAAAAAGTTTTCCATATAGTACATTTATTTTTTATTAAAATATATTAAAATAGAACTCAACACCTTAAAATTATCTACATAATATCATTATTTATAGGTAATAATGATATTATTCCAAAATAAACAACTTTAATAATCATAATCATCCAGTAACTATGTTGTGTTCAAGCCTGAGTCTCTATAACCACCTACTTGAACAGTTCTATAAAATGATATCATATATGATTAGAACAAATTAATTGCTGAAACTATATAATGTAAAAAATCATATAATGATTTGATTTTTTTCTCTAGAATGGTAAAATTAATATTAAAATCATTAATTAAGATAACCATGTACATTATTTAAAACATTAATTCCACTACATTGTATGATCGTGTAATGATGAACTTTGGGAGATTAATTAAAAACAAAACTAATATTTTTATATTAGTTCAAAATGATCTGGATTACTCACATCCTATATTGAAACTACATAAAAACACTAATATAAATGTAGAGAATAATTATAAATGAAGTTTATAAAAGTTTATATATAATAAAAAAAAAATAATTTTTTTAATAAAGATAGTAATTCATGTAATATAGGATGTTAGATCATATTTTGACTAATGAGGAATTATAGAAATGGTTTTCATTGAATCAATTTTCTTCCATTGAATTGAAAAATTTCTTATTAAACTCTATTATTCCAAGTTTGATTTAATATACCTAATGAATAATTTTTATAGTATCTCTACTTCCATTTTATGGTTCTATAATTCATCCATATATACTTACTATTAAAGGATTCTTACCTCGAAAGTTTTATTATTGCTAAGTGTTTCTTGTCTCAAATTTTCACTCGTTGACGTATATTTATTTTCATACACCATGTTTTATTTGGAATACTGTATCTACTACATATTTAATATTTTTTTTCATGATCTTATCATTTATTAAGATATTTAATGAGTTGTTTGAAATCATAACCTCTAATGTTTTTTGATATAAAACATTCTAATTTTATACGGGTTTGTGATAACCCAATTTTTTCATTGAGTTATAAAATTACTTATTGAAACTCTTTTATTATAAGATTTATTTATTCATCCTAATGATAAATTCTTATTTAATTTCATACTTATTTTATGGGGTTATATTATTTTTACTTATAGTATCTTTATAAAATGATTCTCACCTAAGTATTTATGTTACTTAGAAGGTTTCTTCATCTCAAATTTCAATTCCTTGAGACACGATTATGTTATACATCATGTTTTTATATTATATGGTGTAATTATATCTACTTTTATTTTATATATCTTTATTCTATCCTTATTCATGGTACTAAATGTTTCATTTGAAATTATATAATTTAAGGGGTGTTTATTTCAATGTTTCTAAAGTTGTTAGTATTATTTGTATCTATTTTAAATTCCATCAGATATGTTAGATATTTCAATCTATATTTTATTTTATATAGTGTATTAAATTCCCTATTAGTATCATGTAAAATGAATAACTTTAAATTTCATGGTATTACACTTTTATTATTTTGATTCTTATGTAAAAATTACTTTAAGGGTTTTCATATATAAATTCTTCTTCATTGATATATTATTCATATTCCGCAGTTTTTTCATTTTTTTGGTGTATATAAGGGTCAATTATTAAGTTCTAAATACTAGAATACTATATAAGTTTAGGGATTAAACTTGTGAAAAATCATTAGTAACATTGTCTTTGAAAATCAGCCTCTTCTATAGGCATTATTGGTCTTCTAACTCCCTTCCTATAAGAATTCCGTATTTTTTATTAATTTTTTATATAGTTTGATGGTTGATCCTCTATTATTAAAAAAAATAAAGAGAAACAATTTTTAAAATGGTAAAAAGGAAACCCGTTACAATGATGGGAAAAAATTCCTTAAAGAAGATTATCCTAAAGGTCTGAATGAGCTCCAGAGAGTTTAATGGGAAGAAAGTGTCAAGATAAGAAAGAGAAAACATCATGCCCCCATCCATTATGAAAGATAATGCAGTATTTAGATCATCCAAATATTTTTCATCACCCCCTGTAAAGATGAAGTGTTGTTACGGTCAAACACAATGTGGCAGAGCCCCACTCTTATTCACAATAACATGTGAGGGGAGGTCCAGATGATTGGTGTCAGCAAACCTATGTCTCTTTAAATTAACCCACCAAATAATTGATTTGAGGAACACACTGCACTTTCCACCTACTTCAATTTAATTCAAGACCAAATCACATTGTAATATCAATCGTTGTGTCCATCCATCCAATAAGATCAGGACAGATGTCTGAATGATGGTTGTTACCATACTCATCCCTCTTAAAAGGCCTCACGCTTGAAGGTACCTACAAGAAACTACACTAATATCCAAATGAATAAAAATATAATCCAATCCCAAAATGATAGATACAACCCAATTATACAGATATTCCCCCAATCAAACAAACACCATTAAGTAAAATCAGGTGTCACCCATCATTAAAGTCGCTTAAAACCAAGAAACCACCATCATTCTCCAAATCCCCTCCTTGAAAATTTTAGGGGAAACAACCCCCTATTCCAAATATCCTCTATCTGAAATCTATGCCAAATAATCACAGTTACCACCATCCAATATAAAAAAAGTTTTCAACATCCGAAGAAGCACCACCAACAATACCATAGGATAACAAACATCACACAAAGTTCCGGTTTCCACGAAAGATGTCGATGACCAACCTGGAAACATCCCACGCCACCAAGTCATTCATAACAAACACCACCACTACCCAGGAAGTGAACTCCATGGAAATCACCAATACCCAATAGTTTTGAAGCCATGGATTCTCTGAAAATGTGGATGACTTCACCCTCCTTCATCTCCAACACCATAGCGAAGACACCTTCATCTCCAACCAACCTTACATGACAGGCTAAACATAATATGTTTTTTAATATATTCCTAAGGAATTTTGATTATAAATTGTATTAATATTAATATCATTCATGTGGTTAATGCATCATATTCAAATAAGTGATGGGTGGGGAAGACTATTTGATACTCCCTTATTGCATTTATAGGTCTCTTGTGACAAACTAACTTGGGTGTTTTGGTGTTTACCTACCAAAGAAAAAATATTTCATAAACATATGATATTGATGGTATGATAATGATTTCTATGATCATGATTTCATGGATTTGGGCATGGAATTAGCTATCTGTAATTATTCATTTCTTTTGTAAGGAATTATTTATTATTATTCATGTGTTTATATATTGATATTTCATTAATAGATATGTTATGATCATAGTTTTTAGATTATGGAATTATTTTTATTATCTATTCCTTCTATATTATTTTTCATTATCTTATGATTACTTATGGTATTTGATTATTCTCACTTTTGTTTAACCATATTAAGCATTTCAACTAAGCCCTTAATTCTTCTTTTCCCCAAGTTTTGATGAAAATTATTACACATGATATTTATTGAATAGTAGAATGTGTGGATAATTTTGTGGGAGATGTTAATGACTTATTATAGATTATATGGTATCTTATATTTAGTAAAAAATGTACATTTCATGAGAAAGACATTGGATTTATTTGTTAAATTTTTTTAAATATCTAAATCCATAATTTAAAAAGGTCCTTCAAATATATGTTACTCAATATTTTTTTACGGAATTTTAATTATGGATTGTTATATTTGGGTCTCTTTATTTCATTTTAAATTTAGTGTGTAAAGAATGTGTTTATCTTTACTAGATTCTAATAATGATGTTCTAGGGTGCAACAGTTGGTATCAAAGAGGGGATTATACAAATATATATGTTATTATGTTATTTGAAGATAAATTAAGTTTTGATAATTGAATTTTTATCATAATTAAAAAGTTATAAATAACAAAATTCGATTAGTTTGGGTGGTATTCAATATTTTATGTTGTTTTTGGGATTACAATAAAATAAAATTAAAAAAAAACTATGAAAATATAATGTATAAGACTTTGTATATGATAACATCCCAAAATATTGGTAAATTAATTATTATGTGGTCCTCCTAGAAATTATGCCTCAGTTTATAATTGAAAGTTGATATATGTTATAGTATAGACGTACTCTTAGGGAATAACCTTGAAAATAATCTATCGTGTATTGACTCAAACATCACTTGGTGAATGATAAAGATGCCTTACTACATGCTTGTTTTAACACTCTTGGGGTATATTATTGGTTTAGTCATATTCACTTATCAATCCATTATGAATTATTTTTTATCCTAATAAATTATGTTAAGGAATATGTGATAACCCAACCTAAATAATCATTGATTGAAACAAGAGATATATAGGTTTAACTAAAAATTAATTTAATAGTTATCAAGTGTAAACTATTTTAGAGATTAATTTTCATTTAATTAACATGAAATAATTCTATTATTGTGTTTTTCACTCATTATTAACTCTTTTATGTTTTAATATGCCTAGATCATGAATTAACCATGTTTAAAATACATTCAATGGAAAATTTGAATATTTTCTCTATGAAAACCCTAACGGGATTGGAGATGTAGTGATAAATAATGTGATTATATAAAACCATATAATATGAATTATGATTAATAAATTGAACATAATTTAATACCCAAATACATAAAGGAAAATAAATTTACAGCTCTATGAAAGTTTAGGTGACAAAGATGATGAAGGAAAGAAGAATAATTTTTACGTGTCATGAATTTGGGAAGAAACACCTCAAGGATTTCTTAAAGAGAAAGTGAATTCTCTATAAGTATGAAAATTAAGGTTATCAATTTCACTAGTTTAAGAGAAATAAGGAATTTATAAATATTTTTTACTTCAATTGTGTGGAGTTTTTTAATTATTAAAATAGATTCCCTAACCCAAGAATACAAAGGATAACAAGAATCATTGATTGCCTCGTCAAAAGGAAAAACACTAATACCGAAATTATAAAATAAATGTAAAAAGGTACACTCACTCTCTATATTAAATTTTAGGTATTGGAATCTATTATGGACAAGATTGTAAGACAAGGTTTTTTCTAATAATATTCAATCATCACTCTAATGATTTACTATTGAAGAAAACTTCTAGTTTTATGAATATTTTTCTTCATAAAAATGATATTATTACTAAATTAAATAAATTTAACATGATTTTAAAAATTGATTGGTTCTATCCACTTAGAATAAATAATATTTGGAATAAGGATATTACATTTCATAACAACCAATAATAGTATATCAATGAAAGGATGATTATGAACACCCTTTATGAGGAAATTAAATAATGTGGGTCTTGATAAATAATAAAGATTGATCCATGGCTCAAATGGTTGGAGAAAAAGTTAATATTTTAATAAATCCTATTCTGAGAAGAAATATATGTTTCTGGGTTTGTATGGTTTATATCTCTCTAAAATTATTCCCGCATCTGTTCTTATCTTTTGGATACCCCTACCCATTTTAATTTACCAATGATAATTAAAATTGTGAGAATAAATTTTATTTTTTGTTGTAGAATTTAAAACCCTGATATTTTAAATTATATATTCTTTTAAGGCCTAATATGTTCAATTGTATATGATTCACACAACACTAAACCACAACAAACTGCAGAAGGGTATATAACTATTAAAATATTTTTTTATAATTTCTAGGTTAAAAGAGATATAACCAAAATTTTAAATTTATTTATAAATAAAAATAAGGTCCATTATCAATGTTAAGGAATAAATGGATTTAATTAGAGTAGCCAAATAACTAATACAACTAATTCATGATTTAAAATGTAACATGTAACGCCCCAGATTTTCAATGAGGAACATACACAAAAACTATTGTTCAATACCTCTTGTTTTATAATAGTAATGTTTTTTTGGGTATAAGGATATGTTAGGGAGATTATGGGTCTCATTTTTCATATAGAGCTCAAAATTTTAATAGGCGGACTAAGCTTCATGGTTAGCATAGGGTTAGTGCTAACCACGATCCACAACTGTATGGGTGTTACGGAAAACATCAGAGGACCGCACAGTTAGTTCTAATAATGCATCTCAAGATGCATGACCATGTGAGGATTTACAGTGGGTTGGAAGGTGCCGCATGGTTTTCCCAAAATGCGTGCCTATGTCCATACCATTAGTTCGACTTAATCAGTTATGTTTCATAGTTTAGGCGCATGGTTTAGAAAACCATGTGACCAAACTATGATGCTCTTAAAACTCGGTGAAATTACAATTTCACCCCAACCTCATTTTATATTTAACCTCCTTTTTATCCTATTTTTAATTATTATAGTTCCTCCCTCCACTTGCAACTCACCCTTGGTTTTGACCTTGGCTTAGAGCTAGGTTCTTCATTCAAGCTCTCATTCCTTCATTGTCAGTTACATTGGGTAAAAAACAATAAACTCCTAGTTGTCTTCCTTCATTTTTTGTTTTACCTATCCATCTTAATCTTTAATTGGATTTGAGTTAATATGCCCTATTTTCAAGTCATTTTTTAATTTTTTTTATTTCTAAAATTTTACTTTGATCCAAATGCTAACAATGGATGAGGGGTTCTCTACCATCCTAAGGTAGGTTATTTATTTATTTTCTCCAATTATCTCATTCTATTTATGATGCACTATCATGAAACATGTCATAACATTCTTTCAATTCCTCATGGATGTTTAATTACTTAAATAAATTGGTTTTCCATGCCTAGTATAGTCTTATCAACTGACAAAAAAATTAGAAGGAGGACCATCTCACCGTGAGCTACCCCAAAGGGTGTATCATCCTTCTTGGTCAAAGGACCTGGTGAATTAGTATTCCTTAACCAATAATTGAGGTGAGTTATTTTACACTTTTAAGGATTATGATAAATCTTTCAAATTGTATAAACTTCATTATTTATATTCCCATATCTTTACATCAAGTCGAGGGTAATACAAGGGTCCCAACTGAAATATTCTCTAGACCAGATCATCATGATTTATAATTATTTATTTATTTTGGTTGAAAATACATAGGTATAGAAACATTGTTTCTTTTATAAAATATCATGGATGGGTTCACTAGATATATGACTCACCTTACCCATTATAGATACTTGGTTCCCTAGTCGATTACCTTAGACAGTCTCAGTGGGTGGATGATAATGTTACATTTCAGGAGTTATACATGGTCTCTTATGTGGTATACCATTGATAAGATCAATGAGTTATTTCATATACCATGTTGAGAGTGATACTTGGATTCCATTTATAGATCACATTTGATGGACTATAATGGTTGTGGGTATTCTTAGTTTTATTGATGTGATACTTGGGTTCCTCCATATAGATCACCATGGAACAGATCATGATTCCATTTTACTAAGAGCTCAGGATGAATTTTTATTAACAACCCATGATTTCATTTTATTAAGTTAAAGGATGCGTCCACTAATCCAAAGATCATTCTTGGGTTTGATCCATGTTTACACTTGACATTCTGATAAACCAGTTATGTTTCTCAGACATTTATGCCAACATAAATGTAATGTATCTATATATATATACACACACACACACACACATTTACATATATATAGTATGTATACAAGTTGACCCTAGTTAAGAGACATCCATCTTAGTCTGAAGCATGTAGTGTCAGTTGAGTATCCCATGAGGAACCCAGTCTAACATGGATTATTAATTTATTTCCATACTTTTAGCATTACCTACAAACTACTCATTTTATATGCACTGACTAGATAGTTATAAATGATGTTGTTGGTGGCCTATTGATTATATCTCACCCCCTATTCAGACCACCTATGGTACCAGAAAAGACTTCATGTCTGCATGTATAGCCAATGGAAAGTGTCTAGGTTCCGATGTTTGATTCTTAATACTAGGATGGAGCTCAAAAGAATAGGAACGAGCTTATGGTTGTGATGCTAGTGGAGGTATATTTTGGTCTTTTATATTTTCTTTAGCATGTTTTTTATGCTTGTACCCTTGTATTCTGTGTACGTTCCTTTTTGTATTTCATCATTACAAGATCATCATATTTAATCTAATATTGATTTAGCTTCCACTTTTTTATTATATCTAGATTATTTATTATTCTATTATTGGTTACTTATTACAGCTTCCGTTGTTTACAATTATTGAATACCATTATGCTACACTCTGGTAAAGGGGGACTAGTCTTCCCATAGTCATGCCATAGGCCCTTGATTTTATCCGTAAACCTCTTGCATATGAGGAGGCATGCTTGAGGTCAGCTGGCCAATCAGCTTGGGGCACTATTTAGTGGATTCGGGGTTGGGATTCTACAAAGCGGTATCTAAGGCCCCTCTTTTTATTTTGTCTTACCATTTCGATATTAGATAGGAGACATGGAATGTATCATAATTTTGTAATAGTAATGTTCTTGGGAGTAGATAACCCATGTATAGGGGAAAATATAAATTAACTAGAATGGGATATTTCTATTTTGGTTTGTGCCTATTATTATTGTACTTATTTCATCATTTGGTGATGGCCATGGTTTGTGAGGTTATTATTGTTATTATTTATATGTATTTTCATTTACCATAGCTAAATGAGGAAGGGTTTTATCATCTCATGCATTATGATAGGCACTTGAGGATTCACTTTTAAAGTATTATGACATGCAATATAGGTATATATTGTTTCTTTCATTTCTCGTATTGGTTGTGAGTGTTTATATTTCCATGATTATTATATATGTAAATGTGATAACAATTCTTATAGGGATAAAATAATTAGATTAATTAAAGTGTATACATCAATCTAAATAGTTTTTTCCCATATATATTGATGTTGTAACCTTAATTAACCAAGTATTCCCTGTTTTATCTGTGAACTACAAGTTCCATCTAATGAAATGTTAGTTTATTTGATTTCAGGACTAATAATTATAATTTATGAATCATGTACATTTGTAAATTTGGAATAGTGATTAATTTAATCAAATAATTTTACATGAACTACAACATTATGATACTAGATATAAGGGTGAGATCGTAGTTACATAACATACCAATTAGAAATTATAAAGAGTATAGGCCTTTATAAATTGGTAATGGTGTCACATCTAACTAGACTATGATAACTATATAAACATAAATATGGAAGGACATAAAATAATTTAAATTTTTTTATGAAATGGTTTCCATTAAATAAAGATTAATATTCCAAATTAAAGGGTTTTTCTCTATAAGTTTCAATTGAAACTATATAAACAGGAACCTTTTCTATATAATATGATACCTTGACCATGACCTGAACTTAGTGGTGTTCAGTTGGAAGTTTCCCTTATTATCTATTGTGATCTTGTTTAGCACCTAAACCTAGATTTTGGAGTGGGTATAGAGATGTGACTCATTTATTAGAATGATATGTTAATACCCTATTTTTTAGCTATCATCATTTATACTATTGGACCTTATCTATGGATTTTTTTTTGAAAATGTAGATCTACGATCCCATGCCATCCTCGAGCCATACGTTGGGAGTGTGGCGATGACTATTCTCTAGAGGTGGTGGGACCTGATCCACCCATATTATATCATATAGTTCCAATATATGTGCCTCTTTTTCTTATTTCATTGGGCACTAATATTCAGTTTCAAGAGAGATAATTCTGATTCATATAGACTGTATATGGATTTCTATAACCTTCCCCTACTGTGGAAGAGTTGATAGGAGAATTTTAGAAGTATCATCCTCCTACTTTCTCAGGGGGTGGTAGTACTCAGACTATAAGATCCTAGTAAGAGTCAGTGTTATCAATCATCAAGCATTTATAGATTCCTATATATTGGAGGTTCATTCTCATGACCAATATTCTTTTTTGTATTAGTCAAACATTTGTGGAATATTCTATCTCAGGCTAATAATAGTTAGGGTATGTTCTGGGCATACATCAAACCACCTTCTATGAATTAATTTTCCCTCATACATTTAGGTAAGACTACACTTGAGAATTTCTACACAAAAAAATATGATGATATATCCATGATGGAGTATTCAGATTATGTCATCATGATTCAGTGTTTTGATCTGACACTGATTGGAGACAAGTTAAAGACTGATGGATGGAGGGAAGATGGGTGTGTGTACACCATTCGATTATAGGTGAATGTATTTTAGTTGACCATCATTTCAGAGATAGTGAACTAGGACATCATCATTGAGTGGAACATAAGGGAAGAGAGCAGTATGAGTTAGGGGATTCATCTTTTAGGATGGTATATGGTTTTTCTAGTGGTATGAAAGTTGAATCAATTATGTTTTTGGGAGAAGCACTATTAATATGACATGCACCGAGAGTTATTTTGTGTGTGAATAATGTGGTAGGGTAATCCATAAGAATCCATGATGGATGAGGGACCTAATCGATTGTAGAGACTACAGAAGTGTGGGCTACCTTTAAAGTTTTTGCTGAACAATAACCTCTAGTTCCTACTAAATAAGGATCTATACAGACACCTCATTCAGGTAAAAGATCTGAATCTCCACATCAGTCGGGTATATAGACTACTAATTCTCTATTAGGATGAATAGGTGTTCTTGGATGAGGTATTTAGGCACTAAAATTTCAGCATCATCAGAGTCCACCTCCCCAAGTTAGTCAAGTTACATATCAGGGCCAGGGATTTGGACATATATATGCAGTGTAGCCTACTCCTTAGTATTATAGTCTAGTTACTTCAATAGCTTTAGGAACTATTCTAGTATACACTAATTTAGTTTTTACTTTATTTGATACATGAACATCAAACTCTTTTTTATCTGTGGTAATTTTGGAGAACCATGGGATGAAAATAGATCACATTTTTGGTTTTATGAGCTTATAGAATATTCTATGAGAGTTATCAAAGAGAATAATCTAGTGTAGGGATTTACCTCTTGAAGTGGGATGATATATCTTCCTCTGAAATATGTTTTTCCTTAATATGAAAATATTTGAAATCATTCTCTTGATGGAATTGTTGGCTCCACACAATGCTAATGTGGATTTTTATTGTTGGAGTGTGGATTTTACATCATCCAAGGTAAGTACCTATGTTCATAAGGGAAAATGGGATGTCTATGTAAGTCAATATAGATCATATCATTGTGGTGTAGGAAAAGTGATTTCCCATATTTCTATTCTTTTTATGAGCTAATAGGGAATGCATCTTATGGAGTTCCCTCGTATGGTGGATCATTTTAGGGTTAATTTCCCTGATTAATTCTCTAGAATATCTCTTAGGAGGGAGGTGGATTTTACTATTAATCTAATTGTAGAAGGAGTTCATGTTTTTATTCATTCTTACAAGATAGAACCCACTAAGCTCCAACCACTCATGAAGTAGTTATAGTGTTTTGATGTTAAGGGTTTCATACGACCTAGTACTTTAATATGGAGTTCACCTATATTTGTTTCAATAAGGTTGATAGTACACTCATATAATGAGTGGATTATCCCTAGTTGAACCAGTATACAATAAATAATGGGTATCCACTACCTCTTTTAGATTACCTCTTAGACAAGATCGAAGGATTGATAGTATTATATAAGATATATTTTATTTTGGGCTACCACCAAGTGAATGTGAGGCCATCATACATACCACATATAAAATTCCATAGCAGACACAACATTTATGAGTATTTGGTTATGTTTTTTTTCATATAATAATTCTAAAAGCTTCATGTTCATTGTCAATCAATTTTTCAACTCATATATGTATTCATTTGTGGTGGTGTTTGTGAATGATATATTTGTGTATTCTCAAACTCAAAAAGAACATGTCAAACATCTTGTTATCATGTTGAATACACTAAGAGATAAATATATGTATGCTAAGATCACAAACATGAACATTTGGGTTGAAAATATTCACTTATCAAGTCACATCATCTACAAGACTGTAGTGACTGTTAACCAATAGAATTTGATCACTATAGATTCCTAGGAGCATCCCAATAATCTCTTTGAAATAAACAAATACTTAGGGTTTTATTGATATATTAATAATTTTACTCAAAAAAATACACCTAGAATAACCTCTTATTAGCTTTACTAAAAAGGGTGTCCAATTTTTTTGGTCAGAAGCATGTAAGACAAACATTTTGGATGTGAAAGGAATATTAACTTCAACATTTATCCTAGTTCTTCTGAAGCTGGGAAGAATCTATATAGTTTATTTTGATGCATTGGGAATCGATATTAGAGTAGTTTTGATATAGGGATATTGAGTTGTATCTTATGGGTACCACCAGCTGAGACATCATAAGCCGAATGACCTTATGAATGACCTTGATCTATAAGTCACGGTTCCTGATTTCATTGTTGGAGTTAGTATCTATCAGGGGAGTATATTATTTACACAGACCACAAAAGTATCAAATACATTTCTACATAGTTTTATTTTAACCTCAGGTAGTGTGTGTGGGTATAATACACATAGTCATTTGATATTTTGTTCTCTTATACAACCAGAATTGTAAATAAAGTGGCTAATATCATAATCCTGAATACTCAGACATAGGCCATCTAGGATGATAGTAGTGAGTGGCAGTTTATGGAACCTTTTTCTTAGATTCACCTGGAGGTTCAAGAATATCATGGGAATGATATTTTGGTATCATTGGTAGTGACATCCTCCCTATTGTAACAGGTGTGGATATGATAGATCTCAGATCCCAAGTTCCTAGTCTTAATAAAGTGTGTCCCATGTGAGTACCTTCCACCGAGTTGGGTTATCGATGAGGATGAGATTATTCACTTCCATGGTTTTATCTTGGTACCTTTGGACAGAATATAAGAATTTATGTTTGAATCTCATTCCTTTGTTTTGGAAGTGCACCCTAGGCTTACTAAGATGTACTAATAAATACATCGTCAATATTGGCGGTCAGGTTAGAAGAGTCATATTGTTTGTTTTATCATATGTTGTTCCACCTGTTTGAAGTTGAACATGGACCAACAGTATCCTTTAGGATTTCTACATCCTCTGTCCATTCCTGATTGGAAATGAGATGATGTCAACATAAATTTCATGACAATATTTCTAAGGTCATGCTTAGGTAATGACATGGTATGGGTGATCCAATTTAGGTTAACCAAGGTCAAATACTTTCTTATGATAAATTATACCATTTAAGTAGAAGATATTGGGAGGCTTTATATTCAGATTATTGTATGCCTTAATTGAATTCCCTGTTCAATAAAATTGAGCATATAGTTTCACCTTACATCATGATTCTAGGAGGTGTTACATATATCATTGGGTTCAAAAGTGAACCTAAGTAAATCAAATCACCCCCAAACCAACAGATAGTCCAAGAATACAATAATGGTGTTGTAAAAAATGCCATGGGCATGTGTCCTTGATTTTGGAGTTTCATGCGAGAAACAACTACCTTTCTTTCAGTTTTCCTACAATAACATTTTTCAAGAAACTATTCAGATTGATCCTTATGAGGCCCTATATGGTAGTCTATGTTGTTCACCCCTATATCAATTAGAGGAAGTTGAGGTAGTTATACTCATACCTCATCTCTTTCGAGATACTTTTGAGCTGGTGTAGCTACTTTAGAATTATATGGATACAACTAATTCCATGTATATTTCTTATGTCAATCATCATTGTCGACCTCTATAGTTTATGGTGGGACATCAGTTAATTCTAGGAATTTACACTATATTTGGTCATAGAGGGATTTCGAGACATGCAAATCTATCACCTCTTTATTTTGGGCCTTTTGAGATCCTAGAGAGATTTAGTCAGGTAGCATATTAGTTGGATTTACCTCAAAGGTACCGATCCATGCATTAAATCATCCATGTATCATAGCTTCACCATTACTTTTACTACTAATCTCATTTTTTTTATCATTAGGATATAGAGATGAAGGTAGATGTGTCCTTTGAGGAGTAGCCAATATGTATTTTTGACCAGAGCATGAAGGTACTCTGAGGAAATTCAATTCCTCTTGTACGGGTTCTATGGAAGAATGACCATGTACAAGACAAGACCTTTGAGAGAGAAGCTTATGTACATGCTCAAGGGATAGAAATTTTCTTAGATGATGTTATTCCAAACTTGTAATTGAAAATTGGGGATGATTTGTTTTAATAAGGGGGATTGTAATGTCTTAGCATTTTAAAGAGGTACAAAAACTTAAGCTATAGTTTAAGACATATTTTTTATACTAGTAATTTGATTAAGGGGCTAAGAACCAGTTCGGGAGAGAGTTAAAGGATTGTTCAAATAATAGATCTCCAAAATTTAGAGAGGAATATCGATCCACTTGGTTAACAAAAATTCAGTTAAAATCGTGTGACTCTTCTGTGTCGATGCTAAAACAAGTTGCAGATGATCATACAGTTAGTTCTAACCAATTACCTCAAACCGCATGACCTTTTGAGTATTTATAGTGTGATATAAGTTGCTCCATATTTTTCCTAAACCATTCTACTAGGGATTGACCCTTAGTTCCACTTAACCAGTGATGTCACATGGTTTAGGCACATGGTTCGGAAAACAGTGTGGCGAAAATGTGCGACTCTTAATACTGAGTGAAAATATGTTTTCTCTACTTCCACCATTTAGGTTTTAACCTCATTTTCTTCCCTTTTTCACACATAGTAGTTCCTCCATCCCCATGGATCTATCCATTTGTTATAACCTAGGATTTTATCTAGGTTCTTCATTCGATATCTAATGACATCATCTTCATTTATTTTGGGTAGATAGCAGTATGATCCCCGCTCCACTTACATCCATTATTCATTTACCTCGACATATTTAGTGATATTTTGGTGTGAGATAATACTCTATTATCATGTCATTTTTCTATTTGGATGATTTCCATATTTCTAATTCATTACAAAGTCCAACAATAGATGAGGGGTCATCTACTAACCTAATGTAGGTTGTCTTGTTATTTTTCCCTAAAATCTCATTATATTTAGGATTCACTGTTTTTTCATGCATTGGACCAATCTGGATATGCCTACTAAACATTTAATTACATAAATAAATTTATTTTTGATGATTAGTATAGTTATATCAACCTGATAAACAATGTACTAGGTTTACCATCTCACCATAAGCCACCCCTAAGGGTGTTTCTTCCTTCTAGGCCTAAGGTCTTAAGGCCACGTAATTTCATTAACCACCTAGTGAGGTGTGTGATCTATCCCTGGTAATTATTTTGATACCTTGCTCAAATGGTGTGAAACTTATTCTAGCTATACCAATATCATTACATCAAGATTCGGGTGATACAAGGTTCTCAACTTAAGGACACCTTTTACAGGCTTGTCATGGTCTGTAATTATAAATTTTTTTGACATGAAAAGACACTAGGAGAAATACATGGTTTCTTCTATAGAATACCTTGGTTGGGATAACTGGATAGATTCATCACCTTACCCATGAGTGATACCTTGATCTTTAGTGGATTACCTTGGATGGGTTCAGTGGTCAGTTAATAATGTACCATTACATGCATGAAACATGGTACCCTCTGTGGTATACCATGGAAAGGATTAGTGGGTTATGTCTTATATCATGATGAGAGTGTTACTTGGGTTCCATTTATCAATCACCTTGTCCATACTCTGATGGTGGTGGGTATTTTTAGTGCTCTTGGGGTGATTCGTGGGTTCCTCCACATAGATTGCATTGGACAAGATCAAGATTATTTTTTATTAAAAACTCATGATTACTTTTTATTAATAACTCAGGATTACATTTAATTTTGTTAAAGGATTCATCCACTAATACAAAAAGCATGTTTTTTAATACATTGTTATACTAGACCTTTTAATGTCCATTTATATTTCCCATACATGTATTTCAAAATAATTGCAATGTATATATATATACACACACATTCACATATATACTATATCTATATTGGTTAGCCATGGTTCAGATACATCCCTCCTATGATTAAAGATCTAGTTTTGGTCAGGTATCCCATAGGGAAACTGGTCCTATGTGGTTTATTTATTTATTTCCATAAAATTAGAATTACCTACACAATAAATATTTTATATTAATGTAATGGATAGTTCTAGAAACTATTTTTTTGTGTCCTACTAAGTATATCTCATACCCTTTTCAGAACATCGGTAGTACCTAAATAGACTTCATGACTATTGGTACATACAAAGGAATGTTTCTAGCTTCTGATGTTTGATTCTCAGTACCATGATGGAGTACAAGAGTAGAGGGTGGAGCCTATTTTCTTAACTCTAGTGGAGGAAACTTATGGCCTTTTATATTTTTTTATCATGTTGTATATGATTGTACCCATGTATCCCATGTACTTCACATTTTATTAGAATCATGACATGATCATTATTTTGTATCCTATATTGATTTATCTTTCACCTATTTATTATATCTAAATTTTATAATTTTCACATGAAAAATATCAACTTAATTTTTAAAATCTTCATTTTAATAGTATCTTAAGATTATTTTTGGGGATTTTTATGAAATCATTGATTTTTAGGTGAATAATGAAAAATACAGTTTTTACTAAAAATATAAATTTTGGGAATATCATTATATAAGAAAAACCAAGAAGTTTATAATCCTTAATATATATAAATTATGTGTTCTATAATTAAAACTACACATTTTAAAAATAATAATTCAAATATATAAAATATATGATTAACATTTTTGGAAGATAGTTAATGTTTTCTAATAAAAGATGTTTTTAGTCTTTTATTTTTATTAAATGTTTTTTATAAAATTTCATGTTAGATTGATAAAAAAGCCAAATAAAATTAATATTTTTATAATAAAAAAATTATGAAAACAAAATACATTTAAAATTTTAACATGCACATAAATTTTAATCCTAAAAATAAATTTTTCAAAAAAAAGGTTTTTATGCATTACATGCGCTAATGCTATAGTTGGTTTTTTTAAATAGAAACAGTATATAATAAAATATATTTAAAATTTGGAAACATTATATCCAAATTATATAAAATGGTTAATCATATTTTTATCTTAATAAATGGTTTCCTTACATAAAAACTAGTTACCACAACAAAACCAAAAATGGTAAAAGGTAAAAACTCTTGCAGTAATGGTTTTAAAAACAAGTTTAAAACCAATTTGAAAATAAATTTTGGATGATTTATATAATTTATATCATCCCAAAATCCATTATTTTACAATTTAGAGTCTTTTTTGACATTTAAAATATATTCTCTCTTTATATTAGGATGAAATATTTACAAAACTACCATTATCAATACTTATAAAAGGGGTATCTCGCCACCCCTTCAAGAGCACTCTTAAAATTAAGTGTTATCTTGAAACAATAAAATCACTCATTATCATAGAATACTATTCCATTTACATGATCCTATATTCATAATATATTACCCTAAGACCACCATTTCCAATGAGTCATCCAAATGAAATCCCAAGTCCCCAAAGTGAGTTCTCTATTTTTTTCCTAACATCCTTTATTTTCGTTATTATATTCTCAAATAAAATTTTAAAGTTATTGTATTATGAAAAAAAAATTAACAATTAATTATATTATTTTAATGTAAAAAATATTATACATAGGTTCACTTTTTCTTTAAAAAACATGAAATGTTATTTTTGCGTTGTGTGGACTACCACCTCCATGAAGGGACAACATTAGTTTTTCACCAATGTCTATTTTCATAGTTTATAAGGGTGAAATTGATTAATAAATTTAACATATATAATTTATTTATTATAAAGAGTAGATAGATTATAATACACTTTAATTCCATCCAATCCATTGATAAATTAAAATGATAATTGTGCACTATAAGGGATGCCACCTCCATAAAGTAGCATATATCATTTTTCATCTATTTCCTGAGTATTTATTAAATTATTTTAAAATTTGATTAAGAAACATAAAATCATATAAATAATTTCATTATTATGTTCTCATTATTATATTATTTCAAAATAAACCTCCTTTATAATCATAATCATCCCTTAATTATGTTACGTTCATGTTTGTGTAGATTTGACCACCTACGTGAACAATCCTATAAAATATTATCATGGATGATGATCAGAACATAATTTCTAATAATATTATATATATATATAACCAAATATTTTTTTTATTTTGGTTATATAATGGTAACATTAATATTAAACTCATTAATTATGATAAAAATATTTGTTCTTTAAAAATCACATAAACTTTTTCATCATTATTTTCATCTCTATGTATGGAAACCCAAACTTCCATAGAATGGAATTAAAATATTATAAATATTTCAAAAAAAAGTCAATTCTAGTGAATTTTTTATCTTATAATGATGATATTTTTCCGAATAATAATGAAAAACACCACTATTATGATACTAATTCAAAATGATGAAGATTACTCACACATGATATTCATAATTGATAATAAATTACTAATATTCATGTAGAAAATAATTATAAATTATAATTTTAAAAGGTTATATATATTAAAAATTTTCTTATATGGTTTTATAAGATATTTTTTATTATACAATAGGTTAGATCACATTTCGACTAATAAGGAATTAAGGTAAGGGTATGTGCTAACTCAATATTCTTTCAATATGTTAAAAAATTTCTTACTAAACTCTATTGTTCAAAGATTTATTTTTTATACTTAATAAAAACATTGTTTTTTCTTTCATCGATCATTTCTAAGGTTCTAAAAGTCTTCTTTATAACCTTATTATCAAATTATTTTAGTGTTCCTAATGTTATAATGGTTTGTGATAACCCAATTTTGTTCCATTGAATTACAAACATACATATTTAAATTCTATTATCGCAATCTTGATTTATTCTTCCCAATGATTACTTGATATTTTATTTTCTTCATATTTTATAGGGTACTAAAATTTTACTTTATGGCCTCATTATAAAATTATTCTCAAACCAATGAGTATATATATTTTAAGGGTTCTATGTCTCAAATTTCAATTCCTTACAATATGATTATGTTATATACAATTTTTTCAATTTTATAGTGTACTTACAACCACTTTGATATTTTATATCATTATAATATCAATATTCATGGTCGTTAATTTTACATTGGAAAGTTTCTACAATAGGTTTTTATTTTAATGTTTCTAAAGGTGTAACTATTACTTTTATCTATTTAAAATTCCATGAGACAAATTTGATATTGAAAACCATATTTTTTTCACATAGTGTATTGAATGCCCCATTAACTTCAAGTAATTTAAATTTCTTCCAATTTCATGGTATTCCTCTCATGGTTTTTAGACTCATATGTTACCATTAATATAAGTGTTTTTGTATCACAATCATGATTAATTTAGATTTGATTCATATTCACCACATATTCCAATTTTATTTCATAGATAATGGTCAAGTATATAGAGAACCATTTATCACCTTGTAATACTTTGAAATATTTCTATTTACATTTCAAGAGTTTGGTGCTGAGATGACATGTAATTATAAGGCCCGTTATTCCCAAAATTAATTTTATAAAAATATTAAGTATATTTTATACTATGATTGTGACAGAAATCGGATAAATCATATATGGTAGCTTAGATCAGAAATATGAGGCCACAGTTGAGTCCAGAATATAGCATTTACCCTAGTCATGAAATAACTTTTTTCTGTGTGTTACATCTATGGAAAGATCCATCTAGGTGGAAAATCATAATTAAAATAATTAAATGTAATTATTTTACCCCTGGTGAAGAATAAAATAACTTTTGAATGGGGATGCAGATTATAAATTCAAGACTGCTATTGAGTTCTGAATGGGTTGTTTCACCTAGGAACAACATAAAATTATAGGGAGAAATGATTTAACATTTCTACGCAAAGTGGGATGCCAATAAATAGAGAGTTAAGTGTTTCAGAATATGGTTAACCCCTAATATATCTCCCTCTCTCTACAAGACTAATCTCTCTCCCTCTATCTCTACCATTATTATTCATTCTTCAGCAGATAGAGGAGGAATATCTACTTAAACCTCAGTGGTTCAAAGAGGGAGCTCTATGGACGTGTCACCAACAATGAACAGCCATTTTGAGGTAGGATTTATCTCATTCTGAGTTTTGATTCAGTTTCTATTTTTAATATCTATTTCGAAAAATTTTTCTTCTTTGTGTACTTTAGAAATCATCGATGGTTACATGAACATAGCCATCGATTTGTGTTTTAACATTTTTCTTTATCCATTATTCATGGTTCTCAACCCTAAGAATTTGGGCGCATTAAGCCACTAATAGATCAATGATAATAGGATAGTGCAGGGAATTCATCATGATCGGATTACCGTATTGAGCCCAATGGTCCACAAAAGAAATAACCAGGGGCACTTCCAGTGTGGTGGCAGATGGTGGCTTCCAACAGCGGTCCATGTAGTTGCAGTGGCTCTGTAGGATGGCATTGCCAGGACGTAGTAGGCCACATGGCCCGATTGATTAGTTGGTTGGCCATGTGGATGTGGCTAGCAACCAGCTCACAGGTCGAGCCATTGTTTGTAGTTGGTCGGGTCGCGTTAGTGAGTAGGTCGATCCGCCATGGGTTAGCCAAATCACAGTATGTTGGGTCAAGCTAATTAGGGGGGCCAGCCCCAATGGGTTGTCTCGGGTCCAACCCGAAGGGTCGGATCTCGGGTCAAGTCGGGTTGGCTGATGTTTGACCACCATGGTATCTACTGAGGCAAAAGCATAGTCGATCACGGGTAGGACTGACATTCATGTTAGGTGGATCAATCATGAGTTGGTCCACCCACCCCGTGACCCTCTTCTATGGTTTCAAACACCTATATCTTTTGAACTGGGCATTTGTTTGACACACTGTATAGGGAATCAAGAACCTCTCCTCATGATGGACCTTTTGAGAAAAATTTGAAAATTATAAGTTTGGGGTCAGGACACGGGACCCCACTTTGACCTGTTCAGGAATCTTGTGGTGAAAAGCACCATTTTCACAAGTTTTCTTCTTTGGGAAAATAAATTTCCTATCATGTGTGTCTTTTCATGTAGAATTTTATGGTGACCTCGGTTGCAACATATGGGTTACGTAGTGAGGTTTTATGAATTCAACACTCGTCTAGAAGTGTTATATGAGGGATGTGAGGGTAGTAGTGTTTTAAGGATCACTGGAGAAGTACCAGCTTACCCTCTAGTGAGGCTGGGTAGTGGTGTTCACTTTTTTACTCTTCCGATCATACCCTCCAACAGGGATGGGTAGTAGAATTCATTATTTTATTCTTCTAGGATTACCCTCTAGTGGGTATGGGTAGTGGAGTTCACCATGGTACTCTTTTGGGCTTACCCACTAGTGTGGATGGGTAGTGGCATTCACCATTTTACTCTTCTGGGCTTACCATCCAGCGTATCACCCTTCATAGGGGATGGGAATTTGTGTCTACTAAATAATTGTGATGAGATATGTTTTTGTGTAACCCTGGACTCATAAGTAAGAGGGGCATTATCCCCACTGAGACACATCCTTACGATACGACCTAAAACCATGCAGGTGAGACATACCCACCTAGATCGGTCTATATCAAGGTGTGGTGTTGGATCCCCTTTCACTTTCTATTTAGGTAGGATGTGAGGAATTTTGGGTATCGATGGTGGTTATTTCTAGGATTTTTAGGGAATCTTCTTTCTATGATGAGATGTGAGATGGATATCCCCTTACTCGCTCATTTTGGTTTCTTTTACTGAGCATATATTTATAATCTGTTTTTCAGTACCCACACCTTAGGTTTTTGTTACTCTCCTTCCATGGGAAGTGAAGATGTGTGGGGTATTCCACATGCTTTCTATTTCTAGCTTCTCATGGTTAGATGAGTCTACTCTATTACTATTGGTATTAAAGAATAGAATATAAGTTCATCTTCTCACTGTTTCTAGCTCCTTATGTTTGGGTGATCTTACTTCACTCACTTATTGGTTTGAGTTGTACTCTCTTTTACACTACATTATCCTATCAATTTCATTCTTTATTAGTTGTATCTCTTACTTCTCCCCCTTCTTTTTAGGGAATCCTACAAGGTATGTTTGTACTCACCCATGCAAGGGTTTTTCCCACATGTACTGTGCTTATTACAGACAATAAATAGGTTTGATTGTGACTTCAAGAAGCTTAGGGGAACGTGCACTTGGACTGCATGTGGTGTTTAGTGTTTGGGTTCCCAGAGCAGGGCTTTCTCAGATTCTTTACATTAATTTTTTCTATCAGGTTGGGACACTTTTAAATTGGCCATGCTTTTTACCTTTTTACATTCTATTTAAATTACTATACTCATTCCGTTTTAGTGTTCCATGATTGTTTGTGTTTAATTTTAAATCATTTTCATCTTTTGTTGCTTTCCCTCTTCACTTTTACATTGGTATTTATTTGTGTGTGTCTATGTACAGGTACATAGGTAAAGGCCTCCTCAAGTTTTTCTCCTTTGTAACAAGTCTTCACCCTCTGGCCTATAGAGGAGGTCTTGGGGTAGTTGTGGCTCGAGCTCTGTCAGGGGTCCAGTCATGACAAAGTGGTATCAGATAATTTTCATTAATTGGGATGTTGTTAGGATTTTTACCCTTAAAAGCATTGGCTGGGTATATTGGGAAATAGTGTCCATGTGTCTCGAGAGTGACTCTCAAGCTAGGGAGTCTAGTGATGGTGTGAAGTTCGATGTAACCATTCACCAGGACCATGACTACCTGCTTGTCGACTCAGCATGTTGAGAAATTTGTTGTAGTGAACTTTGATGCATGCATCGTATATTATTGAGTCTTTTACTATCCTTGTTGAGTTGGCTCCCATTTTTTGTTGTTCTTCATATATATATATATATATATATATATATATATATATATATATGGTCAGCTGACTGCGGTACTCCTTGAAATTTTTCAGGATGCCTCCATGACTGCAGCCAACAGGTTACCTGCTCCAATTCGTGACGATGACCTCACGAGTGATGAGGCCTCAGTACATGGCCCATCATGCAATACCCTTCCTCTGGGAGGGATAGTAGAGGCACCTCCACCTATAGAGTTGTAGTTTCTACTATAATAATAGACCTAGAAGGAGCGAAATATGAGCATGCTTCGCGAGTTCCAGTACTGGAGGCCACTGAGGTTTCATGGTGATCCAGACCCTTAGGCTGTAGAAGACTGGTTTGAGTCAGTGCTCTACCTTTTCACGCTAATTTGGACACCAAAAGAACATACAGTAGCTTTGGAATCCATCCTTTTTCTCAGTCTGGATGGGTGCTGGTGGGGTTTAGTTACCCAGATACTAGCTGAGACAACCCTCTCATGGGATGAGTTTCATTAGCTATTTTATGAGGAGTACATCCCATTTTTCTTATGATTCATAAGGATTTAGAAGCTTCTAGAGCTGAATAATGGATCTATGATAGTGTTAGTGTATTCATATAGGTTTAATGACCTTACACCTTGCTCCTTGGATATTATTTTTGACAGTTACTTCTGAGCGCAGATGTTCGAGCATGGCCTCCGCTGAGAGATATGTGCCAGTATAGTGCCCATGTGCATCCCTATATATATAGGGGTTATAGGGTGGGTTATTGTGATGGATAGTTTCCTATCATAGGGGTCCCATTCAGTTGTGACTACCAATTTTCACTTCTAAGTTGAGATTTCTAACGCATTTTACATATATTAGACGGTAGGGCTGCGATGTAGGAGACCTTTTCAGGATAAGCCTCGATCGAACTGTCGAACAAAAATTGAAAATTGTAGAGCACTGGGTCTTCTCATAGAGTGATGATGATATTCCTCTGATGGGAGAGGATACATAGCACAAGACTACCTAACTAGATGATCTGAGCATCCCGGGTAGGAATTAAGTGGACCATTGTGATAGAGGTAGCACCATGACCAGGGTGGTCCCAAGGGTGTTGGTACTGGCAGAGGAGAAGGAGTATGAGGAATAGGTGTTTGGGGATGATGCTATGAGATCCTCCCACCACCACAACTAGGGTGGCCCATGTTAGGCTCAAGAAGATGGTGGTAGGGGCCACATAACGATGCAATCTATGGATGTCTGTGATCCTCAAGAACACGAGATTATCTGTGGTACACTATATTTTTATTCTACTCTTACCTCAGTATTAGTATAAATAGGATACATCCACTCTTATATCTAGTTACTCCAACTACGGGAGTTAGAGATCCCAGTAGAGGTGTTTTCAAAATGGATTTGTCTCAAGGTTCTTACGAGAAGCTCTTCTTCTATATCTTTTATATGCTGATAGTGCGACATATTATTCAGAGGAGAAATGATCATGTGGGACCTAATGTCCATCATTATGGAACCATATAAAATCATCTTGGGCATGGTTTTTCTTTCTATGGTTCGAGCCCAGATTGACTATCGCCGTAACCTAGTAAGATTCATGGTCACTGATGGGATGGGGTTCACCTTTCTTGGTGAACGAGGCCTCGTAGTAGGGTAGGTGAGTGCTGTGAGAATCATATTTTAGCCTTTTACCCATCAGTTATCATGTGTGAACCTTGGTGGAATAGACTCTTCAACCACCTAGGTTCCTTCAGTTTTAGAGGATTACATGGACGTATTCCCCTAAAACGTATCGGGACTACCTCCAAGGCAGTAGTTAGAGTTTTTCAATGATCTTCAACCAGGGACTATTCTAATATCTTCTATGGAATATTGGATGGAACCCAATAAGATCTGGGAGCTACGATTGTAGTTGGATGACCTTCACGAGAAGGGTTTCACCAGGACCAGAGTGACCCCCTGGGCAGCTCCAGACTTGTTCATGAAGAAGGAAGATGGTAGATTATGGATTTGTGTAGATTATCATCACCAACATCAGACCAAGATAAAGAAAAATTACCACATACCAAGGATCGATAACCTCTTCAACTAGTTTCAAAGTGTGTGGTGGTTCTCTAAGATAGATCATAGATCTGGCTACCACCTACTACGGGTTCACAAGGATGATATTATGAATTTATCCTTTCATTTTCACTATAGTCAATACATGTTCCTAGTGATTACCTTCGATGTGACACATGCCCCCATTGTTTTCATGGATTTTATGAACCAGGTCTTCTGGACATACACGGAACAGTTTTTGTTTATCTTCATAGATGAAATACTCATTTACTCAACATCCTTGTAGTAGGACATAGAGAACTTGAGGATGGTAATTGATTTACATCGAGTGGACCAGCATAATGGAAAGCTCTTGAAGTGTGAATTCGGGATACCCAAGGTTCACTTTTTAGGGAATATAATCTCTCGAGAAGGTTTAATCATGGATCCTATGACGATAAAGGCAGTTCTTTCTTGGGAGCCACCCAAGAATGCATCAGAGGTGCAGATTTTTATATGTTTGGATGGATAATATCGGAGATTTGTGGAAGTCTTCTCCAGGATCATATCCCCTTTGACCACTCATACACGGAAGGCATAGTTGTTTACCTGGTTTGGGTAGTTCGAGACAGCCTTTGAGGATTTGAGGAAGAGGCTAACGAGTGCTCTAGTTCTGAGACTACCAGAGGAGGGCGTTGAGTTCATAATTTATTGTGATTCCTCAGGAGATGGGATTGAGTGTGTCCTGATGCAACGATAGGTAGTCATGACATAAAAGTTGAGGAATTTGAGACACCATGAGCAGAAATATGGGACTCACGACATAGAACTCACACTTTTAGTCTTTTCCCTGAGGATGTGTAGACACTACCTCTTGGAAGAGCACTTTGTGTTTTACTAAGACCACAAGAGGCTCTGGTACATATTTACCCAAAGAGATATTAATCTGAGGCCGCAATGTTGGTTGGAGTTCCTACAGGACTACAACTTCGAGATAGTCTATAATCTAGGGAAGGGAAAACTGTAGTAGATTCCCTTAGCTGAAAGACCCAGGCTTTCCTAGTGTAGGAAGCTTTAGAATAGTTAGCTTCCCTACACATGACCTTGCTGGAGTAGGAGGGTACATCTTTACTACAGTCAATGGTGCTGACTCATTCACTCCTTGAGCATGTGAGAGTGTCCTAGCTGGGGGATACTAACTGCGAAGTTCTATGTGACTAAATATACACATGAAATTCACCTTATTGGTATTCTGAAGGAGGGAATCAAGAGATCTAATTCCAGGGTTGAATAGTGATGCTAGTTGCGATGTGGGAGGATGTTATGCAGGTGTTCCATACTTCTCCCATAGCTATACATCCCATTGTGGAGAAGATGTACAAGGATTTTATTATAAGTTTTGGTGGTTCATCATGAGATGAAGTGTTACTGAGTTTGTCTCACGATGTCAAACCTGTTAATAGTTCAAGGTTGTGCATTAGGCTCCGGTAGGTTTTTTATAGCCTTTTGGCAACTTTGAGTGGAACTGGGATGGAATATCCATGGACTTCATCACGAGGATTCTATGCACAGTGAAATTCCATGACTCTATCTGGGTGATAGTGGGCTAACTTACCAAGTCGGTACACTTTCTTACTATCAAGGAGTAGAGTTCATTGGAGAGTTTTGTGAAGTTTTACTTACGAGAGATCATCTGCCTTCATGGGGTACCCCCGACGATTATCTCTGATCATGATGTGTGGTTTACGTCTTGGTTTTTGAGAGTCTTGTAAAAGGAATTTGGGACCCCTTTGCATATGAGTACGTCCTTTCACCCCCAAACTGATGGGCATATTGATCAAACTATCCAGGTTCTGAGGATATGCAAAGGGATTACATGATAGATTTCAGCTGGAGATGGGAGGATCACCTACCTATAGTAGAGATTTCATACAACTGTAGTTACCACTCTACTATCGGGATAAAATCTTTTGAGGCCCTGTACGGGATACCCTACAGGTCACCTTTATGCTAGACAGAGGTTGGAGAATTGTTCCTCATGGGCCCAGAGTTGGTATGATCCCTGACAGAGAAGGTTTAGGTTATCCATGAATGGATAATGATGGTCTGGAGCGTTTATAAATTATACTCAGCCTCTCGTCGTAGGCCCTTGGAGTTTTATCAAGAAGACTATGTCTTCTTGAGAGCCTCCTTATATCATGGAATACAGAGGTTTATCTAGAAGGAAAACTATCCACAAGGTTCATCGGGACTTTTGAGATTTTCCATAGGGTTGGGGGGGTTTCCTACAACCTTTCCCTACCCACAGAGCTGGAGCGGGTGAATGACATCTTCCATATGTCACAACTGAGGCGATACGTGCATGATCTTTCACACGTAATCGACTAGTGTGAGATGGGAAATGAATATGGATCCACCTTCACAGAGCATCCAGTGGAGGTCATGGATCGACAGGAGAAATCCTTATATAGATGGGCGATCCCCTTGGTTCGCGTACTGTGGCAGTACGGAAATGTGAAGGAGAGTTCATTGGAACAGGAGATCTAGATGCAGGCTTATTATATCGATTTTTTTCCTAGTTTTTTATTTTTGGGGATGAAAAACATGAAGGAGGGACTGATTTAGAGACTTTGTTTTCACTTTTCAATAATTTTAAATATTTTTATGTATATTTCTAGAATTGGGCGCTGAGACGGCGTTCAATTATGAGGCATGGTGTGCCCGGAATTAATTTTATAAAAATATTAAGTATATTTTATACTATACACATGATGAAAATGGGATAAATCATAAATGGTATCTTGGATTATAATTTTGAGGTCATAGTTGAGTCAAGAATGCGTCATTTACCCTAGGTGGGGAATATATTTCATTTTTGTGGGACTTATGTGGAAAGATCCTTCCAGGGGAAAAATCGTTAATAAAATAATTAAATGTAATTGTTTTACCCCTGGTGACGACTCAAAAAAAAAACCAAACATGGACTTGGATTTGGAATCTAAGACTATCATTGAGTTCATAATGGGGTTTTTTATCTATTCACAACATAAAATGAGAGGGCGTGATGGTTTCCGATTTCCGCGCCGAGCAGGACGTCTATAAAAAGATAGTTAAGTGTTTCAGAATAGGGTTAACCCCTAATCTCTCTCTCTCTCTTAATTGGCCTAATATATATCCCTCTATCTACCATTCTACATTGTTCTTCACCTAATCTAGGATAAATCACTAATTAAACCTCAGAAAATCGAAATGGGAGCTTTGTGGGTGTATCGCCTATAATGAATTGCCATTTTTAGGTAGTATTTATCTCATTTTGAGTTTTGAATTAGTTTCTATTTTGAATATTTGATTTCTTCCAATTTTCTTCAACATATACATGAAAAATCAATGATGGAAACACTCACATGATTGTCTATTTTTGTTTAATCATCGGTTTTCATGGCTTTCCACCAAAAACTTTGGGGCGTGTTAAGCCACTGACGAATCGATGATCAGAGGCTAGAGCAGTGAATCTTCCTCGAAAGGGTCCCTGATCGTCTGATGGAATCATGATTTGGTAAATGGATTGAGCCTGGTGGTCCATAGAGTGGTGACAGCAACATGGCCCAGTGGTGCTGCAATGTGGCAAGCCACAAGGCCTGGTCGGTCGGCCAGGCGGGGTTGTGTGGCACAACCCCAAGTGGCGACCCCCACCTCCAATCACATGGTCAGTCAGCCATAATGATATGGCTGGTGACCGGCTCACGGGCTAGGCCACTATCAGTAGAAGGCTGGGTCGTGTCAGTGAGGAGGTCGGGCCACCATTTTCTAGCCCTTTCAAAGTGGTCCAGTCCAGGCTAACGGGGTAGGACCATCTCATATGGGTCAGACCGAACAAGTGGGTTGGGTCCCACCTGGTGGGTCGGACCCATCAAACTGAGTCGAACCATGGTCGGATGCATGGTCAAATGAGTTCAGCCGATGGTCGACCACCGTGGAAGCTACCATAACATGAGTACAGTCGGTTGGTCGAACACAGTGTCGTCGACTGGTAGCTGAACTGACTGGGGCATTCCACCATCGTGGTAGGTGGATCGACCGTGAGTCGGTCCACCCGCCCCATGACCCTCTTCTGAGGTTTCAAACACCCATATATTTTGACTAGGTTCCCATTACACACACCATCTGAGAAATAGTGAACCTCTATTCATGATGGACCTTTTGAGATAAATTTTT
Source organism: Viscum album (assembly GCA_963277665.1). Classification (NCBI taxonomy): domain Eukaryota; kingdom Viridiplantae; phylum Streptophyta; class Magnoliopsida; order Santalales; family Viscaceae; genus Viscum; species Viscum album. The sequence goes on from OY728160.1 coordinate 1,210,852,588, forward strand.
GAATTTTATGTTTAGGTTCAGGAATCAGGCCCCACATTAACCCATTCGAGGGTCTTGTGGTGAAAATATCCCTTTTCAATAGTTGTCCATTTTGGGAAAATAAATAGCCTATCCTGCATTTTTTTGTGCCGAACATGATTGTGACCTCTATTGTGACTTTGGGATTGCAAAAGTTTGTGTTCCAAACTCGATTCTCATCTAGAGGTGATCGATGAGGACATTGATGGTAGTGATGTTTTCATGATCACCAAAGTAGTGATGGATTACCCTCTAGTGGGGGTGGGTAATGGCATTCTCCATTTTACTCTTTTGGGATTACCCTCTAGTGGGGATGGGTAGTGGAGTTACACGTTTTACTCTTCTGGTCTTACCCTCCAGCAGGGTTGGGCAATCACATTCTCTGTTCTACTCTTCTAGGATTACCCTCCAATGTATCACCCTTAAGAAGGACTGGGAAGTGGTGTTCTCCAATGAATAATGATGAAAAATGATTTGGAATAAACATAGACTCAAAATTAAGAGGAGAACTTTCCCCACTAAGACGCATTCCTGAACCTGACCTAAAACTGCGCGGGCGAGATAGACTCTCCTAAAGTGGATAGTATCGAGGTGTGGTGTTTGAGCCCCATTCACCTATAGTTTGGGGTAGATGTGGGGAATGATGGGTATCGACAGTGGTTATTTATGGGATTGTTGGTGAATCTTCTTCCTGAGATGAGCTATGGTATGGATATCCCCTTACCCTCTCATTTGGGTTTCTTTAACTGACCATATATTTATATTATGTTTTTCAGTACCCACTTTTGTGGATTTGGGTACTCTCCTTCCAAGAGAGGTGAAGACGTGCAGGGTATGCCCATGCTATTTGTGTCTAGCTTCTCATAGTTAGACGAGTCTAATCTCTTACTATAGGTAGCGAAGACTTGATGAGATTTTCATATTCTCACCATTTCTAGATCCTTGTGTCTGTTTGATCTTACATCACTCTCTTGTTGGGTTAAGCTATACACTATTTTACTGTACCATGTCTTATATACTACTTTCTTCTTTAGTTGTATCTCTTACTACTCTCTGTTCTTTTCGGGGAATCCTACTGGTTTTTTTGTACTCACCCCTACATGGTATTTTCCAATACATATCATGCTTATTGAAAATTAAAGACATGTTTTATCAAGACATTAGGGATCTTAGAGACATAGGCTCCTAGACTATGTGTGGTTGTCACATTTTGGGTTCCTATAGTAGGGATTTCTTAGTATCTTTACTCTCAGTTTTTTTTTGTTAGGTTGTGACACTTTTTAGTTGGACTTTTATTTTACCCCTTTTTCATTTATGCTTACATTACTGTAATCATACCATTTTAGTGGTCCATGCATTCTTGGATTTACTTTTATAGAAATTACATCTTTTATTCCTTTCCCTATTAACTTTTTCATTGGTTTTTTTGTGTGTTTGTGTGTATACAGGTACTTAGGAAAGGCCTCCATGATTTTTTATACCTTCGGTACTAGTCCCCACCCCCTAGCCTATGGAAGCGGTCTAGGGGTAGTTACGACTCGATCCCCGGTATAGATCAGGTCGTGACAAATTATTCCCTTCTAAATCACCATCTACAATTTTTTTGGGGGGCTTAGACTCCTGAATATCCATCTCTATAATTTTATTTCCAAACCAGCCTTTTTCTTAGGCATGATTTTTCTCCTAATTTCTTTCCTCTATAAGTATCGAATTTTTCATTAAATTGTTTGTAGGTGATTCACTAAAACATCCCAACCCAAGACCAAATGAAAATGGTAACCTGATTCTATTAGTTATTTGGAATCAATCGTTCATCTGTATAAGCTAGTGTCTGGAAACTACTTGTAAGGACCCAATGATGGTATGGTGGGGAGACTACACCCACATGATCATAGTATCACATTAGTATAAAATAAAGAATAGATCAACATAAGAATAAGTATAAATGAAATTGTGTTTAAAATAAACTTCTTAATAATAATAGATGTCCAAATACATAAACAGTATTATGTACATAATGATTTGATGTTAATACTAAAAGGAAAGCATGACTACATGGAATCATTCATAAAAATAAAAAAACCATTAATATAATCCTCGAATGCTGCCTCCATGATCATCCTGAGCTCAAACTTAGTCATGTACTCCTAATCTCCCATGTACCAGAGTAAGCGCACAAGAACAATCATTGATCATGATCTTGCCACCATGAGTTCTATTTAGGTACCAAACTAGGGCTTAAAAAGGGTGTGAGATAAACTTAGTAGGAAAGAACAAATGGAGTCTAATTTTATATATTCTACGTATAAAAATTATCGTAGTTTTTAGGAATAATACAAAATCAGTAAATAAATAAATTTAAAAAATATAGACTCTGGTTCCTAAATGGGAACCTAACTTACAATACCTTTTTTATCCACAAATGGAATAAATTTGAGTAAGTATCATCATACATATGTATATATGTGTATAGGAATGTATGTGTATATATTTAATATATATATATATAGTGACATTTATACTATCTATATAGATACTATGAATACCTGAGACCCAAGGCATAACTCAATCATCCATGCATAGTCACTAAAATCTCATAGAATGATGATGGATGCCATTCCTAAAAACCATAATCTATAGGGGACATCGTTCCCACATATCATAAATCACGTGGGACTCTTTTCCCGAATATCACAAGTCAAGAGAGACACCACACCCTAATATAATATCTATAGGGGACTCCATGCCTGAATAACACAATTCATAAAGGGACATCATGCCAATAGATAAATAGTGATTCCATGCCCAAGAATAATTAGGGATACCAAGCCCATGAATAATTGGGGACTCCATTCCCATGAATAATTTGGGATTCCATGCCCACGTATCACAATATATATAAGGTTCCCAGTGAAATGGATAAATTGGGATGGCATGCCCATGCATCCCAATATATATATAGGATTCCATGATCATGAATAAAAATTTATGTTATGCCCAAGTATCACATTAATGGGACTCTGTGCCTGAGTATCACAATTCATCTAATATGAATAATCACACACATGTAATAATTAATCATAGGCCAGGAGATATATATATATTTCATGATATGGATCATCATATTTATTCAATTTAATCTAAGTATAATAACTAAATAATTCCATTTCCATAAGCATTCCACACCATAATTCAATTATATAATTGGGTGTATTCTATTTATTTGTAAATTTAGAGGGACATGGGAAGGTTCATGCCACCACCAATTTATCATGTTGGATGGGTCAAGATTTTTTTTCATTGATTGATATGGTCTAAGTGTATATATTTGTTGTAAACATTTTATTCTATTTTAATTAATCATTTCCTAGTCTCTAAGATTAACCATGGAATTCTTCCATTTAAATATAAGTAGTAAGGAGGTCCAGATAGGTACACACATCCATTTTCAATTTTAAACAATTCATGAATCCTTAATTATTAAATTCTAACTCTATTTCCAATTAAAATAAAGAAAAATAAGTGAAATTAATAGGAAACACTCAAGGGGTGGACCAAGTTTAGGTAACGACCTCCAATTTTACGAACGAGTCTAATCAAGGGTCTTGGTCATGGTTCAAACAATTTATTTCGGTAATTTTACATTTTAGGAACAATTCATGGAGAATCCCACATGTGGGATAATGACATAATTTATAAACAATGATACATTAAGGAATAAATCTAGGGACCACCTACATCATTATTAGGATAATTCATTTTTTCATTTTCAATATTTAATTATATCTGATTCATGATAAATTGAAAAAATCAGAAAATTCCTGAAAATAAGTCATAAGAGAACACATTAAAATAGTATTCAATAAATCAATAGAAATTCAGAGAATAATTTTGAGGGTTTATATAATCATTGATACCCTTTTAATGCATATGATGTTGCTTGACTTGGTCACCAAATAAATGATAAATAATTTTTGAAGGGGAGTGGAAGAAGAGGAACACATGAAGAACCCCTCACGAAATTTGGGGGGGGGGGTGGGGTAAAGCCCATTTATGGTCAGAGGGAAAATGTAAATTTTACCCTTTTAATGAGGTGCATGGTTAGGATATATTACTTGGCTAATCGTGTTCCAACTGTGTAGATAACACTACCCAAGGGCCACACCCCAAATAGTTTGGCACACAATTTGAGAAAACTATGTGACAACTATGTGGTGATACTGGTTCAGTTGTACTAACCATGAGGGATAGCTGTAAGACTTGGAAAACCATGTGTAGGCCATAAACACATCTCTACAATTTATTACAGATAAATTGCATAGAAATGTGGTCTCCCTTGAAACAAATCAAAAATAAAATTGTAATTATCTAAAATATTTTATTTACATTCTAAAGATGAGTTTAGAAAATATCCCATCCACCAAACAGAAATTTGAAATTCATTTGTAAAAATCCTATGGTTAAAAAACACTGGATGTTAGAACCTCACAACCTCAGATTGTATCACCCAAGAGAATCATTGTGGAACAATGAAAAATACCTTGATAAACTTAGGTTGTTATGTTTTGTCCAAATCATCACATAACATTTCCAAAAACCCAGCACACCTACAATCATCATCTTTGACCATAAGGAACATAATCCATTAAATATCAAGCCAATGATCATATTCAAGACTAATACATTGAGATGGAACTTAACTGAGCTTATCTAACTTGATACATAATCATCTCATTATTTTCCTCCTTATTACACTCATAGTTTTTATCACCATATGTTCTAACATTTATCAGATTCTTTTGAGACACTACACTCTCCCCCATCATAATTTCTTTAAAGAACAATCCCTTAGCGTTATAATGATGCTCCTGGTGTGATTCTCATCTAATCGAGCAGTCAATTCCCAAAAAACCAAAATTTATCTTTGTCGTAATGGATTTTCCATTAAAATAATCAGTCTACATTCACATTACAAACATCTCAAACCAATGGTTTGATAGATTTGGTTCCTCACCAACCACGTGAAATAAAATAGAGACATCTTAAGTCGATCCACCTTTGGTAAACTATGTTAAAAATCTCATCTTAGATGGCTGATGCATTTCAAAAAGTTATATGACATTTCATTTAAACCTTGTTACATTGATATTTTCTTCGAGCATTCTCATTGAAGTATGTAATCATATTATAGTGAAGTTCCTTACCTTAATTATCATTCTAGTTGTCGTACCTCAGCACAAACATTGGTGTGTGCTCAATGGATCACCCTTGGATCACCACACTCAAAACAATTCATCTATTCCCACATGTAGGTTTGGGGTAAACTTATATTGAACAAGTGGGGTCCATGGATCTCATCCAAAATAGTCCATTATCAATAGGTAATGAGTGAAATGTCTATGCATAGAAAAGATTCCCATATATCTAAAACATTTATTGATCCCACATTGGATTCTCTTATGGTGATCAAGTCATGAATCAGAGGGGGTAGTTGAGTCTGTCTAAGGCCTTTCTATAAGGGAATCCTTGTATTGATTAGGAAATAATTTCCACCAAGATTACCCATGCTCCTAGAGAGCAACTATAAAGAATTATCATCATCGATAAAATATGGCATTAAATTTATTTCTTTAGCATGAAAAATAATTGATGCTCTCTTGGTGCATACTATATAATGTCAAGATAAGGGGAATGATATTCACTATATTAGGGGTACACTAAGATGTTATCTAAAATTAAAAATAAGTCTAAATACACTCATGTCATATACAATATGGAGTGCTCGGCATGGTTTCCAACTAACCATATATACCTACACAAAAGGAAAAAATAGTCGAAGCATCTCTGGTTGAGTCATTTGGGAAAACATCAGCTATAGTTGTCGATGAATCATCACTAAAAAACCATATTTCCATCAATATTGTAGAATCCTATGATCATTCAATAATATACCATAAAGTCTAACCTAATTAACAGTCCCTTTAAAGGATGCATACATATCCAACCTTTCATCATCGTTCTTCCTTTCAATCATCAAAACCCCTCAGAAACATTAAATTATTGTGGTCGTTCTCACACCCTAATCCATAATACTTCTTCCATACTCCATATATACCCATATTCAAGTTTTATATTGATAATAGCATCATGATAAAGAATGATATAACTCCCTACCTAAAGGGATTTCAGAAACAAAGGTTACCTCTCCCACAAAGTCATTTATGGTTTCACTCCCTCTGCATGGAAGTACATACTAAAACATGTTTGGAATGATAATCACCACTTAAGAGTGTCAAAGTCATCATTTAATGATAAATGAGACATTTCCATGAAGCATTATCTATCCACCTAGAACATGGGTTTTGGACGTGACCAATGCGCTCTTACCTAGCGTTAACATGAAAACAGAAGGAAACTAGACACTTATAGGTGAAATAGATTATATTTAAACTAGACATACGCATGAAACTATCCCTAGCCACATTCACACACAACATTAGAATCATGATTATATATTTAATCGAAATAGATCGATAGTTTTAGAACACCAGATCCTTTTACAATTTCAACCTCTAGCTCCAAGATAACTCAAATTCTTTATACGTTTAGGTCATTGTACTTCATATATAAACTATGAATGTAACACAATAACTCAGGGGTTAATTATTTCCTATGAACACATACAGTTCACTACAAAACACAAATAACTTGATGGGTATTGCGTATATCGACTTGTACTACTGAAATTCATTAAAAAATAAAATCACATCATTTGAAACATATAATATCCATATCTACCAAATGCATCACATTATCTGATGGTTAATAAAAAATATTTTTTTGAGAGTTTTTTATCCCTTATAACTGTTACCTGGCTAATGAACTCCTGAGTCATCCAAAACTGAAGACAAAATGTCACACAACCCAAAAATTGTTTGACCATGCCCTAGGCTTGTTTAGATCACTAAACTAAATCATTAGACGATGCTAACACTCTAAAAATTCTCCACTTTCCAAATGGCCACTTTTCTACCTAGGGTGTTTTTTCAACATTAAGAGTCATACATGGGACAAACGGTATCAAAATAGTGCCTCCCATATAATAACTAAAATTAGTATTTACCAATTAAAATTTACATTAGTGGGAAAACCTCTATTGGGATATAAACTTATTAAATTAGATATAATTTATCCTACAGCTAGTTCATGCGGAAGAGGTCCCTAGTCTCAACCACATATCATCTATGTTTAGGTAATAGAAGAATAATTCTACCGAAAATGCTCATTTTCCTATCCAAATAAAAACTAAAGGATGGATTTAAAAATAACCTTGAATGAATTTCAATCTATGTACACCACTAAAAGGTTTTATTTAATCTATTATAAAAATTCTCATTTGAAATTAAAATATTTACAAGGCTTAGTTTAATGAAAAACTAGTATCAATTATGAGGGAAAACTATACATGATACATTATTTAGATAATTCCACACGGAAACATAAGAAAGTTACATCAACATCCTCCCATGAATTAATTAGTTAGTTTTCATCCTATCACAAATTTGTAAATTTTTCATATAATTTACTTTGATCTAATTTATTTATCCATAAGATCTCAAAATTGGGATTATTTAACGAAAATTTCAATTCCAATCTATAGTAGAAAGAACCCTTTCCATTATAATTGGAATTATAGTTAAATAATGCCACATAATAATAAATATCAAAAGTATATACAATGTTTTTCATTAATTAAGGTGGATTAGCTCAGTTATATACCATCATAAAATTATATGTAATCTATACAATTGATTTCCAAAAAACTAAATAACCATCCCATTTATCATAAAAATACCTCCATGGGGTTAAATACTAATACTATAAGTAGTATAGTGTCCTAATAGGGACTCTCTATTTCATTCATGTTTTAAAAACACCCTTAATGGTTTTATCACATAAAAAACATGCCCAAATTAGTATACCCGGGTCCAGTTGTAATTGTAGGAATTTAGTCATATGGGTCATCATGCCCATGTAATAGATGTAAAAGAATTTATAAGGAAATTTTTTATAATAATTTCAATTCATCATAAATATATAAGAACTATGGTTCATTTAGATAATTCACTACTCCAAAATTATAAAGGTACCTAGCTTTATAAATCCAAATTAGCATTCATGTAGCTACCAGGTTTTACCATTGATTTAGAATATAGAAAGACCATATTTAATGGTTTGATTATATGGGTTTACCTTCCCAATTTATATGGTCCCATACTCATTATAAATTATTATTGGAACCCATTTAATCAAAAATATAAATTTTTCATCCCATGAGACCAATGGTTTATGGCTCAAATATGTAGTAATTAGTTAGTTAGGGTGTCACCATCAAGATATATGGGAAAACATTGTTTAGGTTGATGCTAAAACATTAATAACCATACATATATCATAATTATAGCTAGATATTCTATCACATACCATTAAAAAATTGTGTAATCAAGAAATCCACTAAAGAATATTATACAAGAAATCATGATGAATAATCCCCAACAAAGGGTATGTAGACAAGCAGGGTAACAAATCTGAAAAATCACATCCAACATTAATCAAGAAATCAAACAATATAATTTTCATGGCATGAAATATGCATGTAACGTGAATCTCTATGTCCCATCCCTGGACACACGGTAATTTCCCCATGTATGGGTAATCCCAGACATATCTATTTACCAAGAACCAACACATTACTAGTCTTTTATCTACTATAAAAAAACAAGACAAATGAAAATAAATCGCTTGACACCACTTTGTAACTTCTCTCCCTGGGATCCACTAAGATGGTGCCTCAGGACATTTGGTCACATGGGATCAACCATTTTTTCCCATATTCTAGAGGCTAATGAATAGCTACGAGGGTCCAATAATGGTATGTTGGGGAAAATATACCTTCGTGATTAGAGTAGCATAGTGGTATTTAATAAATAATATATCAGTAGCAGAAGCATTATAAATGAAATATTGTGGAAAATAACCATATAAATAATAATAAACAACATAATCCATAAATATTATCATGTATATAATGATTTCATGTCACTAGTAATAGGAAAGTAGGCATACATGGTGGCATACATTAAAAGAAAAAAATGAGAAAAATCATAATAGGCAATTTCAATGAGAATCCTGAGATCCAACTCATTCTTGTGCTATTAATATCCCATGAACCAAAGTAACAACATAATCACAATCCATGATAATAATCCTAAAGCTAGGAGATCTATTCAAGTACCAAAAGGTTTCCTGAACAGAGTGTGTGATAAACTCTACAGGCCACCACCAATGGTGTCAAATGTTTCCTCATTTGTTTATAAAAAATATTGTAGTGTGCGGGTATAATACTAAAGTAGTAGATAAAAAGATTAAAACAACATAGAGTGGGGTTCCTAAATAGACACCATTCTTACAATACATGCTTCATCCTAAGTCTGAATACCTATGAGTAAGTATCATCATACAGATATATAAATGTATATATGTATATATGTGTATATATGGAATATATATATAAATAGTGACATTTATAGCCATATATATATATACTTTGACTATCCAGGACCCAATGCATAACTTGAGAATCCATGAATAGTCACTAAAATATCATAGAATGATATGGGATTCCATGCTTGAAAATCATAATCAATAGGGGATGCCATTCCCAGGTATCATAAATCATGTCAGACTCCATGCTAGTGTATCATAAGTCAAGAGAGATTCCATGGCCAAATATCATATCAAGAGGGGACGTCAAGCTTGAATAACATAATTCATAATGGGATTCCATGGCCATATATTAATAGGGATATCATGCCCTTGAATAAATTGGGAAACCATGACCATGAATAATTATGTAAACCGTGCCCATGAGTAATTAGGAATGACATGATCAGATGTCACAATATATATAGGGGACACCATGCCCATGAATAAATAGGGATTACATGCCTAAGTATCATAATATATATATATATAAGGGATTATGTTCACATGAATAAATATGGATTCCATGCCCACTTATCACATTAATAGGATTCCATGCTTGAGTATCACAATTTATATAACATGAATAGTCACACACAATCCATAATTATGAATGGTTCATGATATATATATATATATATATATATATATACATCCATTCCAAAATATGACTCATCATTTTTTCTCAATTCAATCTAATTATAATAACTACCGAAGTCTATGTTCATAAACATGGCATACCTTAATTCTATTATACAATTGGGGTCATTCCATTTATAAGTAAATTTATAGGGTATTGGGAAGGTCTATGACACTACCAATTTATCATGTGAGATGAGTTAAACATTTCATTCAATCATTGATACAAGTTAAGTTTTGATCTTTTCCATTAAAATTTTTTTCTATTTCAATTAGTCAGTTATTAGGCCCTAATATTATCCCTTTAATTTGTCTATTCAACTATAATTAATAAGGAGGCTAGAATAGATACACATGGGAATTTTCGATTTTAAACAATTCATTTATCATTAATTAATAAGTTCTCACTGTGGGGATAATTAGAACAATGGAAAATAAGGGAAATTAAAAGTACACACTCTAGGGGTGGACCAATTTCAGTTCACAAAACTTCAATTATGTGAAAGGGTCTAACAAAGGGTCTATGTAGTTTTTAGACAGTTAATTTAGGTTATTTCACATTTTAAAAGAAATACACAAGGAATCCAACATGTAGAACAATGGTGTAATTTATGAACAATGATACTTTTTGGGAAGACCCTATAAACCACATACATAACTATTAGGATTCTTCACTCTTCCATTATCAAGATTTTATTAAAACTGATTTGACTGAAATTGAAGAAATCTACCAATTCCCTAAAAATTGGGTATAGGGGCTCGTATTGAAATATCATTAAGTACAAAAATAAAAACCAATTGAATAAGAAAGATGATCTTTAGAATCATTGATAATATTACAACACATATGATTGTTCTTTATATAGATAATGGATAGAGGTTATCCACTATAAGAAGTACAGGGGAAGGAGAGGTGTGTGTGGGGAACCACTGGCTAAATGGGGGGACAGGTTAAATCTTATTTAAGGTCAGAGGGGGGAGGTAATTTTATTATTTTAAAAAATTTCATATTTATTCCACATGTTTTCCTCACCATACGCCAACCATGCATCTCACACTATTGAAGGGCCACACCACCACATTGTTTGGTCACATGGTTTGGTCTAACCAACCAGGGCTACTATTTAAGAAGCACTAACCATGTGAGTTAGGTGCATGGTTTACAAAACCATGTGAATCCCATGTTCCTACATCTAAAATTTATTGGAGAGATCTCACAAGGTTAAACCCAATCATTCCACACCTTCATCTCCCCTGGACTAGGTTTCATAGTTTCTTCTAGAGGGATGAACTATTTAATCATACAATGTGCCCCTACCTATTCCGGCTAAAAAGTATTTTTTTCAAATCCAGATTCTCTAAAAACTCATCCAAACACCCAAAAAACCTCTTGGGACTTAGAAATAAAAAAAAACTTTTAATAGTTCCAAATATTTTATTTACATTCTTTTGCTGAGTTTACAAAACATCTCATCCACCAAATGGAAATTTTAAATTCTTTTGGAAATTTCCAAAAGTTCAAAACCACAGGATTTTACATTCACCATGATATTAATAAATATATTTATTGAATAAATTAGTGACATAAAAATACACCCATTCCTCTATATGATATTATTTTGAGGGATTCTTATGTTGAAAGATATTAGATTTATTTATTAAGGAAATATTAAAAATCCTTATTCTTATTATTTCAAAATGGATGTTTTCATATTGATAAAGAAATTTGATAATGTATTAATTAACAATTCACCTTATTTTTCTAGATGTATTATTTCCATGTTATCCCATTTATTGAATAAGAAATTATGGATTTTCCATACATTTTTCTTCAATATAGATGTTAATTGATTCCTAAGGTAATTTGATTTTGCATTCTATTGATATTCAAATTTTCATATATAAAATTCATTACACATAGAGAAGTGGTGGGTGGGGTATAATATTATATTTCCCCTAAATGAATCTATATGTTTGATTAGACAAAATAGATTGGGTATTTTTGTATATGTCTTCCCATAAAAAAAATATTTCCCAAACATAAGGCCTTAATGATTAGATCAAGATGTCTTGGATTAGGGCATGGAATTAGTTTCCATGAATTATGAATTTCATATCTAAGGAACTTTTTATTATTATCCATGAATTTAAATATTAATATGTTAACCATTAATATTTTATTCTAAAATTTTATTTTTATTGTGTAATTATTTGGATTATCTATTATTGTATTATTATTTATGCTCATCAGATGATAACTTATGATATTTGAGTATTATCACTTATATTTACCTTTTCTGAGTGTTTAAGATCAACCATTCATATGTTTCTATTTCCCTATGATATGAAAAACTATTTCATGTGGTAATTTTAAAATGGTATCATGTGTGGACAATTTTGAGGGAAATATTGAAGAGTTATTATAGACTAAGTAGTTTCTTATATTGTGGGGAAAATCATTTGATGATAAACACATGCGATTTGTGGGTTAAAAGTTTTCCTAACACTCTGAAACTATAAACCTAAATGTTCCTTTGAATATATGTGACTAAATATATTTTTATGATATTTTAATTATTAAGGGATTGAATTGGGTCTATTTGGTTTACATAAAATTTGGTATGTAATGATTGTGTGTATTCAAACTGGATTTTGAGAACATGGGTTTAGGTTTCCATACTAATTGATATCTTCTCTAAAATATAACGGGTTTTCATAACTTAATATTATTTATTCCATTATAGTTTTTCTATATGTGCTTCATCTTTCACTTCATATAGTATACCCTATTTCTATCTTCATAGATAAATTCTTATTTAAATCATCCTTATTAAATAATTCTTGTTCTTCTTGAAAATGAAACTACATAAAGAATAATTTACATCCTCTTAAATGAGGGTTTATCACCCTTTTCCATGTTTTCCACTCCCCGCCAATATTCTAATATTGTATTTTTAAACCATATTATGTATTAAATCTTGTGAATATAATATTTCTTTTTACCCATTACAAAAAATAACTTTTATTACCTATCTATATGATGCAGGGTTTCAACCAATGTATTTTTAAAAATATCAAATGGTTTTTCATTCCATGCGTTGTGGGCTTATCAAACCACAATCTGCACTGCTACTCGGGCCACTCCATACTCATTAGTATATGGAACAGATGCAGTCCTGCCCATTGAGCTCCAATTACCCTCGCTCTGTGTTTCCATTTGTTATCAGTTATCCAACGAGGAACAATCAGAAAAAATAGCTAGGCGAATTGTAACAGCTAGATGAGAAGCAGTTACAAACTTTGCACCATTTAGAAGTATATCAGAACCAGATCGCACGAGCCTTTAATAAAAGTGTTCATCATCGGTCTTTCTTGGAAGGAGAATTGGTGTTGGTCCTCTAGACCCCAATGATACCTAGAAAGAATCCTCTGAAGATGGATCCCATATGGGCGGGACCATATGTTATACACAAGGTCTACTCCAATGGAGCATATTCCCTAATCACCATGGACGGGTAGTTCACTACTGCTCCTACAAATGCAAGATTTATGAAGAAGAATTTCACATAACCAAAGGCAGTTATCATCTGAGCTGTAGGATGTTAAACTGCCAAGAACCTATCGTCCGAGTTATAGGACGTTAAACTACCAAGCCTCAATGGTCCAAACTCTATAACCCTAAACTAAGAGTATTTATTCCTCACCGCACGACGTTAAACTGAACAGAATTTAGAGAAATATGTATGGCTTGATTCCCGCCTCTGTAGGATATGTAGCGACACTAGGATCCCACATCCTGGCCCAGCCACCCCCAAATGAAATAAAAAAATGCCATCTTCTCTCATGTACGGACCAACCATGCACGGGATGTACCTCATTCAAAGAACTATGTGTGGCTTGATTCTTGCACTAACAGGATACGTAGTGACACTCGGACCCCATGACCGGGTCCATCCACCACCTTTATCACTGCTTCTCTTAGCATTCCTATTCACACATTACACAGTCGGGACTTCCACCATTCCTTGTTTCTCACAACGAGTATTACTCACATGAGAATAGGAATTATGGTTGGGTCCCTTTGCGTGAACAAAAACAACATGGATTTAAGAAAACTACAGAGGGATTGATTCCTACCCTCGCAAGATACGTAGTGACACCAGGGTCCCCCATCTTAGTCCAGCCACCCCTGAATGAAGATTAAAAATTCCCTTTTCCCCCTTGTGCGGACCAGACCTGCACTGGGTGTATTGTCTTTTAAAGAACAACATACGGCTTGATTCCTGCCCTCGCCGGATATGTAGTGACGCCAGTATTCCACACCCTGGACCAGCCACCCCAAATGATGCTAAAAATACCCCCTTTTCCCCGTGCAAAGACCAGACCTGCACGGGGTGTATTCCTTATCCATACTACATGACGTTAAAACTGCACGGATAAGAAAGAAAAAAATATTTCCCCTTTCCCATGTATGGACCAGATCTGCACTGTGTGTATTCCCCAAAAGAACTACGTGTGGCTTGATTCCTGCCCTTGTAGGATATGTAGTGATGACGAGATCTTATTTCTTAGCCCAGCCACCAATAAAAGAAAACACAGGCATATATACCCCTCATCCTTACCACATGACGTTAAACTACACGGAATCCCCTTTTCACGTTGGTTCATCTTCATCCTCACCAAATGACATTAAATTACACGGACTTCATCATGACCCACCCAAGATATACAGCGAAATGGTATTGGAATACTCCTTGCTCATTTGGATGCATCCTCTCCATACATCAGACTCCGCGACCTAGATAATTGTGGATTTTCATAATCATCCAAGGCCATCGGAAGAGGAAAGTTATCAAACCGTGGACACCTTTGTATGACTATGCATACCATGCCCTTAGTGGCTCTGCATATTGATATCCCCTGGACCGTCTACCAAAGGAAATATTTCCTCAGGTGATACTCTTCCTATCTCCATACACTTACCGGCCTCAGATCCCCCATACCATATCTCCCGATCCAAAAATTTATGGAACAGTGGTTTACAAGTTCATTCCCCTCTCACATCCAAACTTTTCCAGGGTATCCCTAACTGGTTAGCCTATGTATCTACATGTGGTTCACAGGATGATTTTCATATTCAAATATCAAGCTAGGGTTGGGCTACTTGGACTCAACGGGAAATTGTGGTGAAGATATTTCTTGTATGCTCGGACACCATTATCCCCATATGTCGAAATCTGTCTTATGAGAAATCTCGAATTTTCATAATCATCCATGGCCATTGGAAGTGGAAATTCATCGACCCGTGGACACCTTTGTAGGACTATGCATACCATTCCCTCAGTGGCTCTGTATATTGATATCCCCTAGCCCGTCTACCAAAGGAAATATTTCCTCAGGCGATACTCTTCCTAGCTCTGTAGGCTTACCGGCCTTAGAGCCCCATACCATATCTCCTGATCTGGGAAGCCCTAGAGTTACAGTTTACACCCCCATTCCCTCACATTTGTTCAAAGTATACCAGAGCATCCTAACTCAATTTCCCTCTGGGTGATTGTAGTAATAGACACCCAATGTTCTGAACTCTATGACCATTAAACTAATCATACTTGGTCCTTACCGCACGACAGAAAACTGCATGAAGTAATGTTATACCCCATGAGCAAGATAAATCAGCGTAGTGAAATCTTCTAGTTTTAGTAGAAACCACGGGCGAACATCCCTGACATGTACACATGTTTCCTTACCAAATGATAGACTTCGTGGTCTGGACAATCGTGGATCCTCATAATCATTCATGGCCATCGGAAGTGGAAATTCATTGACCCGTGGACACCTTTGTAAGACTATGCGTACCATGCGTTCAGTGGCTCTGCATATTGATATCCCCTGGTCCATTTATCAAAGGAAAGAAATCCTCAGGCATACTCTTCCTAGCCTCATACGCTTACCGGCCTCAGAGCCCCCATATCGACTCTCCTGATCCAAGAAGCCCTGGATCCATGGTTTACACCATCAACCCCTCTCCACGTCATGGACATGATGAGATATTCGATCCCAGTTACATTCTAATCAAGAGTGTCCTTTGAAACTACATCCTTAACACATGACGATTAAAACTTCATGGAACATGTCTTTGCCGCTTGGAGTGAAGCAACACAGACCAAGCATTAAACATCTAGGGAAATGCATCCAACTACAGGCATTTTCACAGATTTAAAAATTCCCCCATCCTCACTACACGACGTTAAATTGCACAGTGTCTTTAATAATGCTCCCCGTCATTACCACATGACATTAAACTACATGGAAGCCATCCTTACCGCATAACGTTAAACTGAACAGAATTTTAAATTCCCTCTATCCTCGCTGCATGATGTTAAACTACATGGTCGAACCTTTCTTGGGTTTAGTCAATAATGGAGGCTTTCCTCTGTCCCTTAGTGCACAGGCTAGAACTGCACAAACCACCATCTCCGACCTGCATGATAAGGGATGACTTCACCCATTTCCGGGATGTTTAGCCTAGATGTTTCTCTCGTATCCAGGCACCCTCTTTTCATAAACCATACTTTGTACTCAGAAAAATCTGAACTCTCGTAAGCCACCCCAGGTGGTCCCAAATCTCAACTTCCCTGAAGTTTCTCGGCTATCGGGATAATAAATTCATTGACGTAAGGACGAGTTTTCATGACTATGAATACCATGCCCCCAACGGTTCTGCATATTGATGGCCCTGGGCCCATCTACCAAAGTAAAGATTTCCTTTGGAAATGCTTCTCTCCATATGCCTCTTGGCCATTGAGCCCCATGTCCATACCGGGATTCAGAAATCCTATGAGATTTATTTTACCAACCTCTTTCACAACCCTACCTGAATATGCTGGAACTTCTCTGACGAGATTACTGAGAACCAGGAGAAGTCGTTCCATTTCTAAATAATTTCACAGCTACAGGACTTTAAACTATGCCAAGTTCCAACCATCCTTTATGCTAACTAAATGCGTAGTAATTTGGCGTCTTGACCACACTCTTGATTAATACAGATGTCCCCAAACCCTTTTCGATGTTACATACCCTTTCTGAGCCACTCCTGGTGGTTTTTCATAATTATCTAAGCCACCCATGGTGGTTTCCATAATCCGGACTTCCAAGAAGTCCTTAGTCCATCAGAAACGAAATTTCATTGACTTAAGGAAACCATTGCATGACTATGTATATCATGCCCTCAGTGGCTCTAAATATTGATCTCCCCTGGCCCGTCTAAAAAAGGCAAGTCTTCCTTAGGTAATGTTTTTCCTACTTCTGCACGCTGATACAGCTCCCATTCCTTGAGACATGCCCTGCATGTTGTTCAAATCTAAACATGTTCTCCCCACATGTGTCTGAAATGTATTGAGACATATTTTAATCAACCAAACCTTTTTGGGGCCCTCACTCCACCATATCTGGTCAAAGTTGTTCGACATACAACATCTGTAATGATAGTCTTTTCGGCGGGACTTTAAACCGCTCACAAAAAGAGGTGTAAATCCTGTTAGGCCAAAAACCTGGAAAGGGTGACATAAGAAAAATCCGGGATATACCCACTGGGTCCACACTAAATGGACCCAACAAAAATTAGGGTATTGACAGAAAAGGAAAAAAAATTGTAGGGTTTTTCTATAAAATCCTAGAAATAGTCAAACTATGCTCGCTAGATCTCATGGACAAGGAAAAAATTAGAGCTCGTGTCTTTTTTATCAATTGTCTTGAACTATAATCATTCTATGTTTGATGAATTATTATACATAGAAACCATGCCAAATAATTTATATCACAAAAAAAGTCAGCAAAGAGTGATACGGAGAGACATCTTTTTGTTCCATAGTAGAGTTGATGAGAAGGGCTTCCATGATCCGGAGCCTCCTCTGGTAGTAAAAGGTTATTACAGGAGACTTTCAGTGGATTCACAAAGTTGTATTAGGTGCTTATGAGAATCCTCGATCGCTTGATGGATATTCTTCAGTGAATCCATCTCAGCTTCCGAATCAGCACGTAGTGCTTCCGCCTCTTGTGCTGCCTTTAACCTCGCCCTCATCTCCTCCTCTATCTTCCCCTCCCCTTCTTCAAGTATGGCTGTGGAATTAGCCTCCACTTGCTGCAGCTGCTTTATGTCACTCCTTAGAACCTCCAATCGAGAATTTTTCTCAAGGACTTCTCCCTGAAGTCTCACAACTACCTCGACATGAGTATGAGCTTCTGTTAGGAAAAATTGCTGGGTTTTGGAAAGGTAGGCTTTAGGCTGAGAAACAGAAACGTGAGATTCAAAAACCTCCCAGCCTCTCCCAGTCAGTGACCACCTGCTTGACTATATCATAAATTCCATGTTAGTCAAAACTATCGAATCCTAGCAGCATAAACAGATCGCACAACTTTGAAAATTTAGTCGGCATCTCGGCCAAGGGCGTTTGAGAAATCAGCTTCTAGATTTTCTCCCATGCCCTTTGGAGAGAAGGTCGAAGACTGGAAAGGACCCATTTATCAGGCTCGGAGTCACTCCCAAACAAAGATACATACTCTAGGATAAACTTCACCAAATATAGGCCTGATACGGCTTCAACTGCAAGATCTGACGCCGCAGAAACTTCACCCCTGACAGTTGTGGTCATGGGAATTATTGGATCTGATGGCATAATCGCCAGCGCCAAAGGTTGTGGTCCTAAACCCCATAATCCGATAAGACAGATATGTATCCCCAATCAAAAAAAGGGGAATATAAGGGATTTATTGGCAAGTGATTAAGAAGCTTACCCCCGATCATCAAGGCGTTGGTACCCTCAATCGCTATGTTGTTGCTGTCGCTCGAGGAAGATGATACTTCCTCAATGGGAAATAGAGTCCTGGAAACCCCTAGAGGTTCCCAGGACATAAATCCATGCCCAAGGCCAGCAACCCCCAAATCTGTTTCCAAGCGGTCATCTACAGAGATCAAGCTTGGGAAAATTACTCACCCGGTAAACAGAACAATGGCCCGCTCTGGGTTCTCAACAACTGGCCTGATAACAAGCTCTTCCTCCATCACCAGGGGGTCCATCGGGTATGAGGCAGTTGATCTCGTTGGATCTAAGTCCTCCTCGGTAATCATGGGCACCCCATCATCTCCCGCAGCTATAAAGGCTGTGTGATTAACGAGAGTCTCATCTTCCAACTGCTCCTCCTCTGACATATCCTCGGACATTGAAGACAGAAGGAAAGCGTCCGTACCACTAGCCCGTTCTGCAGGGCCCGCCATCTCATCAAGCTCAGGTATGGCTTTGGGTGGCCCCTTAGATAATGAAAGGGCGGAAGTTACGACTTCTTGGGCAGCCATGACCAGGTCACCGATTGGCCCTGCACCATAGCACCAAAACATTTAATAACTGGAAAAGTCAGAACATATGAGGTCGTAATCGAGAAAACGGGAATCATGATTACCCATCGTTCCCTTTCTGAGCCGTTCTGATAATATGGATGCCTACTGACATCTCCGGATCTACCCAGGGGACAATTATCCACCCAGAAGGCTGGGAGGAGCTGGAGGAGGAAAGACCCTAGTCGGATCCACGATGGTCTCTTCAATGTACTCAACTACACCAAGAGAACCCTCCTCTATTACCCTCGTAGTCGAAGGCACGTGTTCTCCTACTTCGGTACCCCGGGGAGTATACTCCGGGGAAGAAATTTCCCATGGGATTCCTCAGAACCCTACATAAAAAACTTTAGAACCATCATAGTAAAAAAAAGGAAGAAGGCCGGGATGGATGAGCAGGGAAACCTCTTTCTCAGGATCTGACAATTCGGGATGCTTTATCATCATGGACACCCGATTAAACCCATAAAGCCTGTTTCTGAGTGAATGTACATATGTTTCCATTTCCTTCAAAGAGGTGACTATGTCATCCAGATCCTCTTCCAATAGAAAGTGAGGTGGAGCAAAGATAGTCCCAATACCTGGAATATTGAGAGACCTTGTTTCGAGTAAAGCCCAAACCTCTTCATCTGAGCCACTGACCCTCAGGTCATCCCAAATCCTCCATGCATCTAGAAATGTGGCTGTAACCGGAACAGCTGGCCTGGGGGGATCGACCTGAGGGGGTCGGATAGCGACAGGGGCTGGTGGGGGTGCCAATAACTGTGGTTGTTTTCTAGGCCTCGTTGCCGCCCTATAACTCTTGGAGGCTATGTGTGGGCAGGACCTCATGGGAAGGGAGGGAAATTTTCTTGCCTCAGCCGCAGTAGGGGAACCAGCAGAATCATCACCCCCTGAAGACTGATCGCTCTCTTCCTCCTCCTCATCAGTCACCAATCGCATCATGGCCTGGAGTCGGTGAGTTAACACTGCATATCCCTGGCATGCATGAACATGGGCCTCGAGGTTCCGAAGATACCGATTCACCCTCTCTGGGTCCACATCATAAAGGATGTCGGCAAAAGTTGATATGTAGCCCAGCCTGTCGAACGCCACTTCGGATTCCTGGAGATGTTGCCACAAAGAATGGGGGTGCTGGCTGTGAAACGATAATCAGCCTTTGAATTCGTCCCATTGGCCCCATGCCATCGGGAAGGAAGCATCAGCAGGAATGACCAAATCTCTCCGGGAAGCTTTGAGGGCATGTGAGGAGACACCTCTGTCTGTTAAAACCTTCCCCGGAAGCACGTGACCAGTAGGGTTACGGGGAACCTTTCCCGGCCCGGTTGGATCACTATCCCCCTTCTGCTTCCTCTTGCCCATTGATGTCTTAGGACTCAAGATAGTGGGCACCCACATCCCTAACTGACCATTCGGGTACGATTGCACCTAAGAGTCAGCATAGCTTTTGGATAAGAAAGGCGTTGAGTATGCTAGCACGGGGGTCATAACCTCGCAGTCAGTGTCCTCCCAGGTGAACATTAGCCACAATTGTCTGGCCACCATCAGATGGCAGTTCCCATAGGCTCCATTGATAGTAGGAGGATACAGCGCCAGGACGCAGCCAAATTGATGTCTGAATCGGCTAGGCACATAACCCTCATATATTAGTTCCCCACCGATATGAGCCACCAGAATACCGTCTCAGAGGGAAAAGAAGTAGCCCTGCTTGCTAAATTTCTCTAATATGGCATTCATGATCGCGCCGGTTGGGGAGGGATATGGTTAGAACTTGAAATGATCGTAGCTCTAGATTCATATCGACAGTAGATGCATAGTCTGATCTGTTCGTTTTCTGTCTTTCTCTTGGGCCACCCACTCCTCGGGCATAACCTCGCTTGTAAATTCCGAATACGACCGGAATGTAGTACTCGGAATATGAAAAGGATTTATGAAAGTGTATAAATTCTTAATATACACTCCCAAATAGCCCCAGAGGATTTGAAAAGGGCTGGCTACCCGGTTTGGCTGACTCCCCTCAGTAATATTGCCAAGCAACCGATAAATCCTAGACAGTACATGGACGACCAAGTTGATGACATTGTCAGTGTCCATCTATGATTTCATAACAAAAGTAGAGACTCGCATGCCGCCGGTCTTGCGTACGGGCAATAGCCAGCCACTCATGAACATGGCAAGAAATGCCGCCAGATGGAGCAGTCGATCAACGTCCGACACAAGTTCCCATCCCCTGCTGTTAAACTGGCCTTCCTCCAGGATCATCCAATAGATTCTCCTTTTCCTTCAGAACTCCATCAAAGGACAGGTAGTGGGCCTGCATGGAAGAGACATGGACTTTCTCTCTCTGGAAAAAGCTTTATCCATTAACAATATGGGACAAGCTATTTCATATATAGATCCTTTGAATACTTTCGGGCCTGATCAATGAGTTTCTTCACCAAATGAGGAGTCTTATCTTTGTTATCCCACACAGAAGGGGGTGTAAAGAATTCATCACACATGCCTCCAACAATTGGGACTCTTGAAACCTGGAAGACATCCAAAAGACTGATACCCACCTCCCCATAGACCAGATGGAATGTGTTGGTATCTAGACTCCATCAGCTCATAAGATGCTTGTCAAGGGCATAGGGCTGATGGGTATAGGTCTAGGACACCCAGGAAGCCTCATATAGACCCATGACATATAATTCTGCTTCAAACTCTGCACAGCTCTGGAGAACCCAGAAGGGCCACCCCCAATCCAACGACTTAAACGCCCCTCCGGGCTGGAGGTCTTGGTCCACTGACCAGCCACGTTGGTTGTTTACCATAGCATTGCAGGGAATGCTTCAGTAACAATGAATTACCCCATACTTCTGATGTTATTCTTCTGTCGGGGACATAGGAAGATGATTCAGCACAGACTCGACAACTACATCCCTTGGGGTAGGCCACCCTCTGGAGATTATCACAACTCGAGAGATATTATTGGTAAATATCCATGATACCGGATTGTTTCCACGAGATGCCACTGGAATTGGTTTATATACCAATAAACCGAACCCGTAGGCAGGAAGGCTGTTGGAAAAGGGGTAATCTTGCTGTGAATCAGAGAGTACGTTTGCAAGGAGGGGTACAATGGAGTGTGGCAGACTCCATCCTGTACAGTGATGGCCACATCCTTTAAGCGTTGATCACCAATCGGAAGAGGCTCGACAGCAGGCCTAATTGCAGGTTGAGGAGGAACCATATTTTCGCCATGCATCATGAAAACTAGACAGATGGTTAATTAAAAATAATAAAATTTTGGTCAAAATATCAAGTATTTGACAAAGGAATATTTCAAGGAGGCTTTGAGACAAAATCTAAAGGGCCTCAAAAGGTGGTTTGTGATAGATGCATCCCACAAACTAGCCCTAAGAGAAAGAAGTACGTGATGCTCTAGCCTGTGGAGCATTGGATAGAAACCACGACCTAGGATGTCCCGTGGAATCCCAATTCTGAATTTAAATGTCTTCAAATTCTGGAAGATTTCTGGTCCGTGGACCATCCAAAACCACGTAGCAATTTCCTACGCGGTCCATCGTGACTTAATTTTTAATTGATTAAAAGTTTTAGTTTTTGGTTGGTAGATTGGTACATGGGTGAAGGAAAGCGCGAATGAAGAATGGTTTGTGGAAACAGAAGCTGGTTCATAGATGGAAAGTGTTGCGAAGAGGCATCCACGTGGAGACAAAAAGAGAGCATTGTTTTTGCAGAGAGGAATCTGTTAAAAGACAAGGGAAGGGCCCCCACCTTATTTATAGGCATGGTCCCCTACCAGGTCCACTCCTCTACTACAAACTATCCAAGTTTCAGGACCAATCTACATCGGAATAGCCTCCTCTTAGTTCTGATTAGACCCTATTCCGATGGGGGGCATTTGTAGGGTCCTGAAAAATCCGCAAAGGAGAATGGGAATCCCCTTAATTTGAGAAAGGATTCTACCAAATTTCCCTCAATGAATTGGAAAAAAATGTGAAGACTACTCATGATTGGAGAAGGACCGAACGGTCCGCATACCGGTCCAGCATAGATGGCACACGGATGGTTCAGCAAGCTGCCCACTCCGCGGACTAGTGTTGTTCACAGAACAGAGGCGGGAACCATCCGCAGGCGCGAAGCAGGACGATCGCTAGGCTAGTCCACCATCACGAACCACCCTCTCCGTGAGGCACACCAACCGGTCCAGACCGCATATGCTATCGTTCTCAAAATAGAGGTGGAGCCTTGTGCTTCCGCAAAGCACCCCCTAAACCGATTTGGTTCATGGGTGAGGTGCATTCAATTCCCCCCGTGAGTTGAAGATTGAACGATTCATCCATAAAATGGGTCTTCAGTCATGGGTCTCCGCAAAAGGTTTCAAATGACCACAGATACATCCCTTTCCCCCTCTATAAAATGACATCGAGGGGGAGAAGGAAAGGAGGAGATCATATTCGGGTGGAAGGATTTTGGAGTAAGGAGCTTAGGATTTTGCAAATAGCGAAGTTCCAATTCACGAACTAGAAGAGGTATGGAACTGGAAACGGAATAATAAGGAACCAAAAAACGAATAACAAATTGTTGAACCGTGAACTTAAAAAAAATATTGTGAGCCATAGCCCCTCCGCAGATGTACTCCTCGCGAACCAGGGAGTCTATTCCACTTTCTCGATCTGACGCACCGCGTAGCACCCTCCTACACGAGAGAAGCCCTGACCGGATAACCCTCGACCCGCATCGCCACTAGACACCGCTGCTCGCACGGACTCCACCGTGTACCAACCTGGTACGCGGGCCGAACCCGAAGTTGCGTACCACCCTGGTATGCAGGATGCCTCTCAGTCTGTGTACTGCCCTGGTACGCAGAAGGCCTCTCCAGCCGCGTAGCACCCCCCTACGCGAAGCGCGCCACTCCTCATACACCCATGTGGCCTACCAACTCCTTCAGTGTTCCCATTCCCCAAGCCAGATAAAATCCTTCCAATCCATCCTAATCCTTCGCAATCCCTTCATTGGCCTATTCATCGTCTTTGATTTGAGGCCTTTACCAAAGCCGCCAGACTCGTATGATGCAACCTTCAAGTGCATCATCATGTCTCTTTGAGTTCACATACCCATGGTAGGCGAGGACAAAGGGGTTGCCCCAGCCCTTGAGCGGGCTCCTAAAGCATTCCTAGGTTCACATCCCCACGGTAGTGCAGGGTCCAAGCCCGAGAGTACCCTTTTTTCCTCTCACCTTGCCAAGATTGAGGACCCCGCTCGCGTTTCCTTTTGACGAGCACCAGCTGTAAGTACTTATCCCCTTTCCTGGGAGTGGTCGGGCATCCCTCTTGGAGTAAGCCCCACACCATCCTCACCGGAAGCCAATGGCCCTTCCCCTCTCATCACGGAAGGTTTATTGCTCTTTTGTGCAACTTCTACCTTCCTCGAATATGAGGGAGAAGGAGAGTCCAGCAGTCCCGACCTTCTCCTTCGCTCATAGTCTTCCACCCCTTCCCTCGGTAAGAAGAATGTGTGGGGCTTGCCGAGTCTGTCGCATTCTCTTGTTTCTCACACTGAGAATGACTCACATGGGATTATATATTTTTGATCATCCCAGTGTCTGCACAAGGACGACCCTCAAAACGAACTACGAGGGTTTTGATCCCTGTTTCCTAAATAGGGTACGTAGGAAGACTCCCGGAGGTTTAATCCCAATTTGGGACACTAACCATGTGTAAGTCCCAATCATGCCCCTCAAAATAAACTACATGGGTTTGGATCCATGTTTCATAAACAGGGTATGTAGGACGCCTCCCTGAGGTTCAATCCGAATTTGGGCCACAAACCATGTGTAAGTCCCAATCATGCCCCTCAAAACGAACTATGTGGGTTTTGATCCCTGTTTCCTAAATAGGGTACGTAGGACGCCTCCCCAATGTTCAATCCCAATTCAGTCCATGAACCATGTGTAAGTCCCACTCATGCCCCTCAAAACGAACTATTTGAGTTTTGATCCCTGTCTCCTAAGTAGGGTACATAGGAAGCCCCCCCCCCCCCCCGAGGTTCAATCCCAACAACAGGAAACTCTCACGTGTATGCCCTAATCTCCCAAAACTATGCGGACTTTGATCCCCGACCAACCAGGATACGTAGAAAACCTCCCTAAGGTGAAAGCCCGATATCTAAGTCTGATACACATCCGCCACTTTCAGACCATGTCCTCATGACCCTAGTATGACTGTATCTGCACCCAGGAAATCGCTTCCCTTCGGTCTTCCGGGCCACTTTGGCGTATATCCCGCACCAACCTTGACCGGGTATCTCTCGCCCAGAAGACCTTGCCACATGACGTTAAACTGTATGGTTGGGTCCTTGTCGCACGACCGTAAAAGGTGATGTGTCCTGTCAAGAGGCACCGAACTATGTGGATTTTGATTCCCCTCACGAGGATACGTAGGAAGCCCGTATCACGGGTTCGGTCCAAATGCTCAAGTCGTTTTCCGTCCCCCTCGGATGACAATAAACTCCAGAGATCCCAATTATAAGGGATTCAAACCAGTTCCATATCAATGAGTCCAAACTCTTTGTTGTCATTAATCTAATGAGGGATGGTAAACCACGGGCCTAAATGAATCTGAATCTCTACATTAAGCTGACCATTTCCAACCATGAGTAATCTATGGATACTATGGTATAAACCAAAGATTCACAGACATATAAATACATCTTAAATCTATAAGAGAGTCCCGGAACAGGAAATAATTCCACCCAAAAAGGGTGTGATGAGCCCGAATTCCCATCCTCTCGACCAATGTGAGTTTTTAAGCATCGCTGGCCAAATCACCCAATGAACACCGGCCTTTTGAAAGAAGGTCCACATATCGTTGGATATGGAACTGTTGGGTGTTTCGAAACAAGAACGATGCACCTGATTTGGGTGATTAAGTAGGAACTAACCTTCTCTAATCAAATGTCGGGCAGCACACGTCTTCCCACACCCACCAGGGTCGAAACAATCGCATAGTGCAAGACAAAGTGGTCTAACTTTGTACCAAGCTTGGCACTCCTAGGGATATGCTTTTGTTAATCGCTTTCTTTTTACAAGTGACTATGAAGGATTTATTATGTTAGTTATTTTGGATAATAAGCATGGTATAACTAAACCTATATAAACCAATATTGAACCACGATAAATTTAGGTTGAATTGGATTTTAATTTGATGATTTTAAAGAGAAATATATTTTATGGTTGGGTTTTTATAACATCCCCAACCCGATATACATTATATTAGGAGCCCCGGGTCGAGGAGTCACATGACCTTAGGTGGACCTCCCCATATTCTAGAGTCTTCTGACCAGTAACATGGGTGTAGAGGAATACATTGGTGAGAATATACCTACTTATTAGATTAATACCATAGTAGAAAAATATCAATAGATAAATGATCCAATATGAACTGTAAATTGACTACATATAGAAAAATCCAATAAGTAACCAAGTAACACATTGTATAATTATATTATGAGTACACTACATTTCAGGCAGTCATTCAAGTAGAAAAATCTACTACCAAAACCATAAAATATCCCTAACACAGTCCCGAGTCCCAACCAGTCCTAACATCCCCTGCTCCAACACAACAACCCATGCATAAACCAAACATTAGTTACCTATCATAAACCTAAAACATAAAGAAGTATCTTCTTCTCAATTACCCAAGTACTATGGAAGCCTGATCAAAGTGTGAGTACAACTCATTAGTCCACAAAAAAATAGTCTCTAATGTAATAACCACTCTATGCAAGGAAACAAGTGAAATAATAAACATTACAATCAAAAGAAACATGTTTCACTATAACACCCCAATATTTTATGATATATATCTGTTTTAATTAAATTTCATTGACAACATAGGTTTCACACAACACCACACTTAAATGAATAATGATATACAATTAAATATTATTATTTTAAAATGACTATTATATCCTAGCCATTAAATTGGTGGGAATGAATTGTATTAGTAAAGTGTATATATTATATATTTAATCAAATGTTTTTACATTCATCAAAATGATTTTATATGAATAATATAATATTGAATCCAATTTTACGCATTAAAATGCAATATTTTTTGAAAGGTAGTTTTACCTCCTTTTAATGGCGCACTTATTTTAAAACTAAATTCTGAAACTTTTACAAATTAATTTTTATAAAATAAAATTAATTTTTAAAATTGTAATTTCAAAATTATCTTAGGGTGATTTTTTTTGTATTTTTCTAAAAATATTTATTTTCCAGTGAATATGTGAAAAATCCCGTTTTTTATAAAATTGTCTTTTTCATTATATTAATAGTCTATTTATAATTTTAATAGTAACCTCACATATTAAAGTATAAATATAATTTTTTAATATTATAATTGTAAATATGATATAGTTATATCATAGTATAAATAAATAAATGTTATAGAAATTATTCAATAAATTATGATATGTTTATAAGACATATATGCTTGCTTTCAATTTTATAATTAATATAATGATTTAAAAAAAATTATTTTCATAAAATACATGAAAAAATTAATATTTTTGTATTATTATTATAATATAATTTTATGAGACCTTACTTAATTTTTCAAAGTGTTATAAAATCAAATATAATTTTAAAATTGGTATTTTGCAAGTAAATGATTTTTTAAATTTAAAATTAAATTTGTCATAGTTAGAAAATTATTTTCATAAAATAGAGTTAATTTTTGAATTATAAACTTATTAAAATGGTTACGGTTAATTTTTGGGATTTTTCTAAAATAGTTGATTTTTTGGTGAATAATGAAATAGAGTAATTTACGGTATTTAAATTATAATCCAAATACATGAATTAAAATAGAATTCAATATATACATACCTAAATATAGAACTATCCTTAATTATGTTAATATATTTATATATAACTTTTAAACTATTCAATGTATTTATAAAAATAATAAACTAATGAATAAAATAATGAGAAAACACTCCTCTCCTCCGCTATAAATACCACCCATCACCACACATTCACCACACACCTTCCATGATTTAAGCCTTGTCCAATTTCTTCTCATTATTATAACCAATATACTCCCCAAATTTAAGTAAACTTTGGTCTAAAAAAATACCACAACCAATCCCCTTAAGGAGGTTCTCATGGATAATAAATCAATAGGTTAAAATCCTCTTTCTTTTCTTTTATTTTCTTTTGGATTTGTTTTTCTTTTCATATCCTTACCTCACCTCCACCGTACAAAGTGAAATGATAACTCCAATATACTTTATATAATTTAATTTTATTATGTCAATGTAAAATCCACCATCAAGCCTCTCCTCCTTTTCCTTTTATTTTCTAGAGGAAAACATCGGTTGTGAGGTGCCAATTTTCCACCTTCCTCCAATGTCCCGAAGGCCTTCATTTTTTTATTTATTTTTGATAATCCACCTTTCAAGGGGTTAGGTGGAACCATTACAAGGCCCGTAGGCGTAAGTATTACATGGCCTGTAGGCCTTAGAGGAATTCATTGCTCATAGGCTTCCAAAATTACATACAACCCAGAATAACTACTTGGAACTGCTCCTCCCCAGCATCTTCATCGTGGAATCAGCTCTCCACATTCACATGGTTGTTCAGATAGGAATTCCCATGCATGCACAGGCTTATCCCGATGGCAGGTTCCATACCCTCTCATTCTTGACATGTTTTTGTTTTTCAATTACAACACCGTGGATGTTCATAAAACCATTTATATGGTTAATAAAGGTTATAATATATTAACTAAATCTTATATATTTTTATATAACTAGTTTTAATACACAATATTAATTTATTAAAAAGAAAACTAGTTTGTGATAATAGAAAAACTAGAAAAATAATCTAAATGATTATCACTAACATCTTATAAAATGATTTCTCCCCATAAAAAATAATAAAATGAATTATATAAAAATTTAATACTAAATAATATAATTAATAGTATATAATTTAAATTCTAGACAACTATTTTTAATTTACACGATCTTCAATATGCATATCAAATTTAACCGATCATGAAACCAAGAAAATGAACACTCCCGATTGACGGAATTTAATCTTACAACTCATCAAAAAAGAAAATAAATGAACTTAATAAAATAATAATAAATAAAATAAATTTTTAATTGGTTCAAAATTATATTATTAATGATTCTAATTTCATTATCTGGGACATTAATCACAAATTCAGAACACTTTTGAACATAACGTAAGGGTTTTTCATCTCACTTTTATTTCTCTGGCATATGCCTTATTCACTACTATTTATTTTGTGTAGTGTATATATATTGAAATTTTATATATCATATAATGAATCTATTTATCTTCATTGTTTTAATTTTATGATTTTATGATCATTATTTTTATGGGGCATATGGGTCGACTATTTGAAAAAGTTTTAATGGTTTCTTCCCAAACCTCAATTTTTCATTCTGGTTACAATTTCTCTCTCTTTACCCCAATGTAATTATTCATTATTTCTATATAATTATTATTAATTATATATATATATATATCATGTATCTAGATCATTTAATATTTATTTAATAATATAATACATGTTTTATAGGGTTTCCCTTTTCAATTACTCCTCAGAAGCAAGCCTGATTAAAGAGAACTTCCCAATTTCTTACCCATTTTCAAGTGTACTCCATAATTTATTTTAATATTCCATTATTTTTCTAAAATATCTCATTTTATCATGAAAATATGTATTTTTTTCATTTCTAGATTTACATAAAAATTATTCATATGTTTATTTTAAATACTCTTAATATTTCCCTTAAACCACACTAAAGAAGCTCATTTCTAAAGTTTCTTAAAAACACATTTTACATGTTTTCACTTAAGTTGTACATAATTTAGTCCTAAAAAATATTGTAATTATCCTTACCTTTTATTTTCTAGGATATATATTTTAAAATTTTTATTTTATGGAAAATACAAAGGATTTTTCCAAAATAACTCTTCCTTGAAAAGTAAAATGGGTATTTCTCTCAAAAATTCATCAATGATTTTATTGGAGTTTTTCATATATGATTATGGTTAAAATATTTATAAATGGTATGAGACAATTTTATTTATATTTATCTTTTCAAATATATTATTATACATATGAGTAATGCATTGTACTTAATAATTGATGGGCGGGTCCTGATATATCCCCTCGATGAATCCATATGTCTCATGAGACAAACTAGACCAGGTTTTCCCAAGGCCTTAACCATTTATGTTGAATTATTTTTTGAGGCTATGATGGTAAGTCTATGATGTCCATAATTATGCATTCCATAATTATGATATTATTAATATATATCCCATGTGATTTTCCTACTAGTATAATATACATGGTTAAGTTTCATTCTCATGTGATTATTTATATTACATTATCTATCAATCTTTTATTTCTGGTATATTATTATCATGATTATGTTTTAATGGCATGTTTTTTAATTATTCAACATTAATTATTGTTTTTGTTTATTTATGTTAGATTACACTATATTTATTACCCATACTGAGCATCTGAGATCACCCTTCTCTTATATTTCATGTTTCCACAAGATGTGATGATGTTTAACAAAAATGTATTACATGGAAAATCTCGGTGTTTATGGGTGTTTTCCAATAAAGTTTCTATGTTGTTTTTATTTTCATGATTTAATGTTAAAATAATGTATGTATTTGGTTTCCCAAGGATATTTAAATATTAGGTCATTTGGGATGTAAACACTTTTTCATCGTACTAATGTAATAATGTAAGGCACCAACTCCGAGCTTCTGGGTCAAGGTCTTTACAATTAGTTTCAGAGGAAGTTTACAAGAAACATTGGAAAATAGATTTAGAAAATAGAGATTAGGTAACATAACCCTAATATTGAATTTGAGGATAACAATATAATAACATCCATTAATTTTGGTAGGATAGAGATTATGTGGGTCTTCCTAAAAATAAATCCCTATTTGGATACTACAAGTGGGCATGGTTTTGGCATAGATGTACCAAGGGGTAACTACTCTGACAACGTGTGTTCTCCCTCACTCGGCGTAGCTTGGTACATGACAACAAGACTTACTATGAAACTATTTTAAACGTCCTCTGGAATATTCTTAGGATAATTTACATTTTACTTACAAACCATTGTGGATGATTTACTAGTAAATATGTCCCCAAAAACCCATTTTTATGATTATTATATAAGCTATGATTTTTTTGATCTTAGGTTAAGTATTTCACTAGTTTTGGTATTATACAATATGTTCCATAATTATAAGATCTAATCTATTGTATTATATTTTTTAGAAATGTCACCTAGTAGAAAGAATAGGAACCACATTAATTCACATAATCCTAAGAGTAAGTGTGGTCGTTTCATAGATGAGTTTAAGCTAGTATTTGGAAGGGAAGTAGTATCCCAATTATTCTCATAATATGAGGATATAATATCATGTTATAACAATTTTTGGATAGAATAATCCAAGTCTTATGGATTCGGAGGGAAGAAAGAGAAGAAGATGAATCTTGGGGAAAATATAGGTAAAGGGAATAAGGTAATGAAGTCTTTTCCAACATGAGATCATTTTGAAAGGAAACGCCTTGGTATATGCTTTAGAGAAAAAGGTGGTTTATTCATGTGTCGTGAAAAGTATACAATGATCATGATTTTATAGAAAGGAAATTATTTTCCAATGTCTAGTGCTTCAACTACAAGAATAGGGGACCCTACGCAAATCAATGTCTTAGGCATCAAAGGAATATACACAAAAAGAGGATAATTGATCATGGTCAAACTTATGCTGCTACTATAGACAAATATTAATGATTAATATGATTGTTCTTTAATTCAATAATTATTTTATTTTATTATTTTATCCATAATACTTTGTTTATAAGAATCATGAGATATCTAATGATTGTATTGCATTACTTATTATTTAAGGAATTTGAATCATCTGATGAATACCATTAGTAATCCATAGAAGTGATTCTGTTCTAATTTAATCTTATTGAACACACGTGAAATTGAAAATATAACCCTAAAGATGTTCTTTACGATTGGATAATATTAAATAGATGTTTATGGGATAGTATTAGTAAACATGGAGGTGGTTAGTGATATTATGGTTTATGTTATGATAGAATTATTAGATGTTTAGATTTAAGGAATACCTAATATTTTACTCTTGGAAGTATGAATGTTTCATAAATGTTTAAAGTATAATAAGGTATTCAAATATTTGGAATGTGGTATTAAGAAATAGAATATTTGAACAATATTATGTTAAGTTGATTTAGTGACCTTCCTTCTAAATTTTTTGTTTTTTGATGTGGACATACAAGTTTTAGATGAGTCTTAAGTTTAACTACTTGTGGAATGGATCAAGTTAAACTTTGGAAATTATTTTCCATTAATAACATTTTCCAACCTTATTGTTTTAAGTAAACATTTAAAGGTATAAGGAATGACTTAAAACCATATGGTTTGTTATAAGTCCTCAAGGCATGAAAAATTCATCATGAACATTCATTTATAGGTGTAAGGGATGATATGAAAATAGATCAAAGCACCACCAAAGGGTGAGATTATGCTTATGACATAGAAATTAATCAAGTAAGTTTATTTTATCAGGTGATTATATAAATTTTAAAATCATCCCTCATCTCTAGGGAAAATATTACAGAACAATAACATTATTTTTTTACTTTTGTTTTTGAGAAATAAAAGGTCTTTTAACCGATCATAAATTTATAGCTTTGTGATGGTTATATTTTTCATAACCATGATCTCTATCACTCTCTATTAGAACATAATGGTTATATTATTATTTAATGTCCATATTTTAGCTATAAAGTAATGTTATCATATTCGAATACCTAGTTTTGTGGTGACCTTTGCGTTTCCATTTCCCACTTATTAAGAGCATGTTTTATTAACCCTACTTCTAATGTGGGTTTTCCACAAAAGAATTTTGAAGTATCAACCTTTGATTTTTTAAAGTAAAATTTCTAATTGTGTGGATGAAATTTATTGAATAGTGGATAATATAACCCCCATCCCCAAATATTTTATGATATTAATCATTTTTATTTTAATTTCATTAACAACATAGGTTTCACAAAACACCAAGATTAACTGAACAATGATATACAATTAAATATAATTTTTTTAAAACACCTTTTATAACCTAGAAAATAAATTAGAGTGAATGAATATTATTAATGAAATTTATATATTATATATTTAATATAATGTTTTTAAATTCATCCAAATGCTTTTATAAGCATATGATAAGAATAAATCCAATTTTACCCATTAAAAGCATATATTTTCTTAAAAGTGGTTTTATCAACTTCTAATGGATCACTTATATTAAATCTAAATTTTGAAACATTTAAAAAATCTTTTGTATAAAACAAATTTCATTTTTAAAATCATAATGTCATAATTATATTAGGGTGAAATTTTGGTATATATATGAAAATATTTATTTTCCAGTGAATAAATTAAAAATACCAATTTTTATAAAACTAACATTTTCATTATATTATCAGTCTATTAATGATTTAAATAGTAAACTAAATATGAAATTATAAATAATTTTTTTTCATAATACTAATTGTAATAAGATATAATTATATTATAGTGTATGTAAATAAATTTTTTAGAAATTATTAATGAAGTATTTTTATTTTTATATAATGTAAATGTTTATTTTCAATTTTATAATTAATATAATGATTTAATGAAAATTTATTATCAAAAAATTTATTCAAAAATTAATATTTATTATTATTATTATTATGATATAATTTTATGTGACCTTAATTAATTTTTCATTTTGTTATAAAATCAGTTATAATTTTTAATTGGTTTTTTCGAAGTAAATGATGATTTTAATTAAAAATTAAATTTCTCATATTTAGAAAATTATTTTCATAAAATGGAGTAAAGCTTTTAATTATAAATTTATAAAATTGGTTAGGGTGAATTTTTTGTATTTTTCTAAAATAGTTGAATTTTTGTGAATAGTGAAATACGATATATTACGGTATTTAAATTATAATCCAAATACTTGAATTAAAAACATAATTCATGATGTAAGAACCCAAATATAGAAAAATATTTGATTATTTTAATATATATAGTGTTAATTCTCAAAATATTCATAGTCTTCATGAAAAATAATAAACTAATGAATAAAATAATGAAAAAATACCGCTCTCTGCCACTATAAATACCACCCCCACCACCCCTTCTTTTCACACCTTCCAAGATTTGAGCCTTGTAAAATTTCTTCCCAATCCTTTTTACAATATAATATCCCATTTCTAGGATCATTTTTCCTCAAAAAAATTCCAAAACAAATCCCCTTAAGGAGGTTCTCAGTGAAAAGAATTCAAGAGGTAAAATTTCTCTTTCATTTCTATTTTTTTATTTTCTTTTTCTTTTTTTTTATCCTTCCCTCACCCCCTATCCAAAGTTAAATTATAACTCTAGTATACTTTATATAAATTAATTTTATTATTTCAATGTAAAATTCACTATCAAGTATCTTCTCCTTTTCCTTTTATTTTAATGTTGAAAACATTGTCTGTGAGGTGCCGATTTACCGCCATCATGGACAACATGTTTCTTTTTCAATTCCACCATAAAGGATGGACATAAAACCATTTTTATGGTTAAAAAAGATTATAATAAATGTATTAAATATTATATAATGTTATAGAACTAGTATATATACATAATTTTAATAATGAAACAAAACTATTATGTGTTGCTCGAAAACCACTAAAAAGATCAAAACGATTATCACTAAAGTCATATATAATGATTCATCCACAGTAAAAATATCCAAATGTATGATATAGACATTTAATATTTAGTAATATAATTAATAAAATATAATTTAAATTCTGGAAAAATATTTTTTTCCCTTGATCTTTCATATGCGTATAAAAGTAAAATGATCGAAAAAACCTAAGAAAGGAACACTCTCGATCGAAGAAATTGAATCTTATAACTCATAAAAAAGACCATAAATTAAAATTAATAAAATTTTATTAAATAAAATACATGTTTAATAGGTTATAAATTAAATTATTAATGAATCTAATTTTATTATCTAGTATATTAAGTGCAGGTAAAGAACACTTTTGGACATAAGATAAGGGTTTTCTTATCTCACTTTTATTACCATGAGATATGCCATATTCACTACTATTTTTTGTGTGTGGTGTACATATACTACCATTTTTTGTATCATATCATGAATTGATTTATATTAATGGTTTTAAATTTATTATTTTGTGATCATTAATTTTTTTGGGCATATGGTTTGAATATTTACAAAAGTGGTAATGATTTCTTCCCAAACCTCCATATTTAATTCACATTATGATCTATCTATCTATTTAACCCAATTTAATTTTTATTTATTTAAATATATAATTACTCAAAATTCTATTTATATATTCCAAACTCATGTATCTAGATCATTTAATATTTATTTTATCATAGAAGTAATGTTTCATAATGTTTCCCTTTTTAGTTCGTCCTCAGAAGCAAGCTCGATTAAAGAGAACATCCCAATTTCTTACCCATTTTCAAGTTTACTTCATAATATATTTTAATACATAATTATTTTTCTAAAATTACTCATTTTATCATGACAAAATACATTTATTCATTTTTTTTACAAAAAAATACACATATCTCTGTTATAAAGTCTCTTTAGTATTTTCCCTTAAACTGCACTGAAGAATCTCCTTTGTAAAGTTTCTTAAAAATTATTTTTTATGTGTTTTATTTTCAGTTAGACATTATTTATTCCTAAAACATAATTTAATTTTACTTCACTTTTCTTCTCTATGATATACATGTTTACAATCTTATTTTATGGAAAATACAAATGATTTTTCTAAAACAACTCTTCCTTGAAATGAAAAATGGGTATTTCTCTCAAGAATTATTCGGTTGTTTTATTAGATTATTTTAAACTATGATTATGATTAATATATTTAAAATTGGTATGGTACAATTTTATTAAAATTAATCTTTTAAAATCTATTGTTAGACATATTATGAATGCATTGGACTTAGTAAGTGATGGGTGGGGCCCGTTATAGCCCCTCGATTCATCAGTGGATCTCATGAGTCAAATAGACTGGCTTTTGCCTAATTCCTTACCAGTTTATGTAGACTTCATGGTCAAGTCCATGATGGTATGTTTATGATGTACATAATTATTCATTATATCATTATGATATTAGAAATTGATAACCCATGTGTTTATTTGACTTATAGAATATCCATGGTTAAGTTTTATTATTATGTGATTATATATATGAAATTATTTATCCATCTTTTGTTCCTACCATATTATGATCAAGATTATGTTTTAATGGAATGTGTTTTTTGTTACTCACTATATCTTATCGTTTAAATTTATTTATGTTAGAGTCCTCTATATTGTTTACCCATTCTAAGCATCTGAGATAATCCCTTTATTATGTTTTATTTTTCCCTATGACAACAATATGTTT
Source organism: Viscum album (assembly GCA_963277665.1). Lineage (NCBI taxonomy): Eukaryota > Viridiplantae > Streptophyta > Magnoliopsida > Santalales > Viscaceae > Viscum > Viscum album. Next base: position 1,210,889,779 of record OY728160.1, read on the forward strand.
ATTATGAATTACTTGAAGTGATGATCTAGGAGTTTATAGGTGATTTCTAATGAATATTCTATTCAATTTTTCTTTTCAAATTTTAATGTAAAACTTATATATGTATCTGGATTTCCAATGCTACTAAACTATTCGGTCTTTTGAGATATAAATGCTTGTTCATAGTACCAATATAATAAAGGTACTAACTCTGAGCTTCAGGGGTTTGGGTCTTTACATTAATATTTAAAAATTTCTCATTTAGAATAATTTTATCAAGAATTAGGTTTCACATTTAAAAAATTACTAATTTACCCTTTTATCCATTAATTTCTCTAAGGTCATCTAACAAACAAAACTACCTCCAGTCTCACCAGGATCCTAAAGCATGGAATAAGGGGTTATCCACATTAAATCATAAGGTTATTCACTAATCATAATTTACTAGCATACCATAGAGCCTCATTATGGTAATGAAACTGTGTCCATGTGTTTGAGAAGCATAGTTCCACATTCATACATCTGAAATCACACCATGTTCATACATTGGGAAGTATAGACCACATTCTGAATTCCCAACTATACATTACATAAATCATACATTGGAGACTCAATCTAGGTTTTCTCAACAAATATAACCATTATAGGAACATAGCCTCCATCTGAAACCCTATCCGGTGAATTTTAAGGGTTGGTTTTAGAGAATCATTTCAACCCAACCCAGGGGCGTAGAACCTCAAGTCAATACCCCAAATTCCACTCACCCATGTGCACATGCTTAATTAACCATTTTGTATAAAAAAACTTACATTACTTAACCCATATCAATATATATACAATTTTACAAACCACAAATCATTAAACACATATACCATTATACATGATTCCCCACTTATTCCACATTAAAAACAAGTCAATAATCAATATCAATTCCATTTCCCAATCCATGATAACACACAAATCAAAATACTCATTTAAATTCATCCTGGATCCACCCTTTAAAACACGATACTTCCAATTTGAAATCTAAATCATTCCGCAAGGCCTTCATTTCCATTGCCAACCATTTCAAATAATCATTAAGGTGTTTTTTTTCAAAAAATGGGAACCATGACCTCATTTCAAATCATCATTTGAAATCTATAAAGAAAATCAATTTTTAAATCACTATGACACCAATTCCCCCCCTTTTAAAACATTTCCCACATTCAAAAAATCATATTATTTATTTAAAAAATATAACCATATAAATATCCAAAATGTGTTATTTCACCATTTGATAATCCCCTCAGTCATTTCAAAAAATCCTACAAACATTCAATTTAATTTACCCTTTATCCAATCCCACATACCCGATCAAAATTTACAACCCATTAACTCTCATATTTCCCTTATCTCAATATTCATCAATTTATTTAACCATTTTCAAGGGTTCTACATACCCCATGGGTATACCTAGGTTTATTATCACATCATCAATGAAACCAATAGTGTTAATGAAGGGTTTGGCACCTCAATCGAAGGCCAAAATTACTTTCCTTAACCCAAGACATTAAAATGAAGCATGTAAGTGAATTATCATAACTACATACACATATAACACATTGAATATATGGGTAAAAGATTTAAGACAACCAACCTCATTTCTGTTGAAAAACGCTTTCCTAACCTCCTCCCTTGATTCCAACTCAAACATGCATTAAATCCTCAACTTAGAATATTTTGTAAAAAGAGTTTTTTTGGGATTTATAATAAGTAGAACAATTATACAAGACTTAATAAAGAAAAACATTAGAGAGGGGGGTTAAACTCACCCAGATATTTGATTCGCACCCAAATACTCTACAGATGGTCAAGAATCGATCGAGAATCATCCCATGGATGTATAGAATGCTTTTACTCATCACCCAAGATGATAGAGGAGGAGTAGGGACGAAATTTGGGTTAGAAAACATTAATAATGAGAGGGAAAAATTGGAATTTCCTACTTTTTTAGGGCTATAAGGTTTGGCCACAAGGTTTGTTAAACCGTGTGTTAATCGTGAAGCTCCCTCTGTCCAAGTGGGGTAATACAGAACAGTTTCCTAGAATGTACTGCATAGTTTGGAAAACTGTGTAGTGACTGTGTACCAACCTCTACCTAAAATGGGGTTTTGATTCATGATTTCTCTGTCCAGTTTCACGGTTTGTACTAATCATACACCAACCATGTGTTATACAGGGTTAGACACTTTTCTCCTCCTTTCATGTCCCATTCCCTCAAAACACCTCCCAAAACTTCCCATATACCCAAGAACAACTTTATTATCCACAAAAAATTAAGTTTAAACAAAATTTAATTAGGACATACCTCTGCACAAGATCAGGATCTTACAACCTCCCCACCTTATAATGGCTCATCTCAGAGCCATACATCTCAACTCTTACTAACCTCCAAGTCCAAAGGTCAGGGCACATCACACCTATCATGTTCCATCTTCCATGTTTCTTCCTAAACTCAGTAATTCCATAATAACACTCAAACTAAGGAAACAATCATACCAAAAAAAAATTCCCCCATTGTGATCCACAATCACAAACCTGATGCTCCTTTAGGACGCATTCACCTCAACTCATCATCACCAACATCAACACAAGAAATATTTCTAGGTAATGCCAATGAACCACCACACAAAGGGATATGAAAAAAAACACTACGCCACCTTGGAAGGTTTTACCTTGGAACAGTTGGTCAGATCCTCCCCACAAATCATAGCAAAAATCACTTGTCACCATCTAACCCAGTTTCGAAAATTCAAATGGTGACCTAGCTTTGGTGTCATCAAAAGGACGTGCTGATTCCAAACACATTCCCAACCAGCATCGGTCCGCTACTCAAGGCCCAATGGACTCCCTCAAATTCAAAACTTCTAAAGAAAAATCATATCATAACCTTAATCTAAATTTACTCAACCAATCAAAACTTGAGCCATTTCCCATCACTAAAACGGATACACCAAGATGGATCATACCCAAGACAATCCAACTCAAAACACTGATCACAACATTAACCCACTACTTACCTGCTATTGTTCTCCCCACCTTATTCCTTAGTTAACCACCTACATTTTCGGATTTTTAGAAACTTCATCATTGAAAGAGATCAGAATAACCTCAAATCAACCTTCACAACTTAATGGTCATGTTTACCAACACACCTTGACCAATAGAATATGAAAACTACAACCTCCTCCATTCATCCTTTCCACTAAAACTACCCAGATTGGTCACAATTTCATCATCCATATCTCAACCATGGACTACATGGTAATTCTTGAAAACCCATTCCCATTACCTTCACAAAATTATCATTCCATCATTACTTGAAGGTGGATCACATCCTACCACATCTGTTCGCTTTCTTCCCAATTGAGTTAGGCCATTCCGGATGACACTATGACAACCCTACTTTTTATTACAACTTAAACATGATTTATTACATAAAACATCACTTGATACAACAAAGAATATAGAGAGGTTTAGTGTCTTTGGGGCTTAGTATAATTACATAAAAACTTGAAACATGAAATAAAACATCTTTATTGAAAACTTCCTTTACATGACCACTACATTCCTTCATACTTAGCTTTGCATGGGATAACCTGAGGACATGCATAAGAAAAGGGTGTGCTATAAAGCCCAGTAAGGGAGTACACATGGAATAACATGAGGAGTAAAATACAAGTTATAAAATAGGAATATCAATAGAGAATAAGAAAATCATGAACATAAACGCATGATAAATCATGATAATCATAACATTGAAATGTGGCAACAACACTTAACATGGAATTAGCATGAGCCAAGGCTCATTGCACATGGAGCATGAGTAAATCCTCATTGAACATAAAGCACGAGTAAAACCTCATTGAACTTGAATTAGCATGAGTCAACACTCATTTCACATGACTTATCATGATACTATACTTTATCCAATGCATTGGAGCGCTACAAGGGCACACCCTTTTTAAACATTTCATTTCATGCATAAGTGTGCCACATGGATCATAAAACATGGATTCATAAAACATAATAATTTATTCCATGATAAAGGAATGAGGAATTCATACATGAAACTTTTTAATCAATAATTAAAGGTTCATAAAGGTGGATACCCTTGATGGAGAAATGGGCATGGTACCCACTACACAATGGCATTGGCTTAGAAAATCGGTGCGATTTCGGCAGCGTAACGACGTGACATAAGAATTCATAAAAAAAGGTTGATGAGAAAGAAAGGGGTTCCTCATCATATTTACATGTAATGGACCGTAAGGAGGTCATATATATACATGTACCAACAATTATAATGGAATTTATATTCATGATACAAAAGTATTGCTTGAATGTAAAAGAGGAGAGAGAAGTTCCTTTCGGAATTTCAGCATAGTAACGGGTGTACATGGGAGGAATTTAACGAGAGAGAAAGGGTATACCATAATTAAAACATAAAGAGGGTAGTATTAGGGAGGTGAAAAACCATACCCCCACATTTATAATTGAAATTAAAAGGGAAAAACAACTTAAAGAAAATTGGACAAAAATGAGAAAAGAAGAAAAACCCCTTACTTCGAAGTGTGCTTCCAAAGACTACAGAGAGGCTTGTGAGAGGATTTTTGGGAGATTGGGGAACCTTTGGAGGATTATAGAGAGAGTAGGGCATAGGTTGGACGAACTCCAAGGGCTTTGAGTGAGGAGTTAGTGGGAGCTTGGGTGGGTTTATATAGAAAAGGTGAGAGAATTCTTTATTATTTAGGTTTGGGACCCCTTATATTAAATTAACCCAAACCACAATCCATCCCATGGTTTTTGCCCATGGTTTTTAAAAAAGGGAAGATTAAAACAATATTTTATAAGGCCAAAATCCGAACGTCTTAAAATAATAAGGTTTCTTATTTGGAGGTGAGTGACACTCCCATGGAAATTAATTTAAAAGGGCAAAGTGTAGAATAAGTCTTGAGGGGTCCATTAATGCTTTGAAAAGTAAGTCAAACAAACCAAAAATCACATTATTTTAATGCTAAAACATATATTGGCCGAAAATAAAGATTATAGGATTTTATTACATCATTATTGGGTCATTATGATGTCATAAAACACATTATATATTTAAACGGTATTCAGTTTTTACCCAAAAAAATTGACTGTCTCAGAAAATTATGAAAAATTCACCGTTGGATAATTTCGACGTCCTGATATCAAAAATAACATTTATTTTATCTAAATAATTTTCTAAATATGTGAATTTTCACTTTTAAAATAAAAACCGACATTTATCGAAAATTCATGGTTTTTGACAGAAATGGCTTTAAAACCATAAAAACAAATTTAATTACATTCATAAAATTATAAGATCATTTATATTTAATAAAAATTAATTTAATAATATTATTATTATTTTATTAAAATATTATTTAATTCAAAAATAGCTCAATTTAATATAATATATTTCTTAATTAAATAATAACTAAAAACACCATTTGTACTTTAAAAACTATTTACAATGTATCAAAAATGACTAGAAATTATATTCATTATTATATACAAAGAAAATTACATGAACATAGTACTAATTATTTGTTACATAACCCCTTAAAACAGCCTCATAAGACTTAAGGGTAAGGTGTGCGATGGTGACAGACTCTTGGGGTGACTCGGATAACATCGCTCGAGTGGTAATTTCAATCAACTTCCACTTTTCCCGTAGACGGTCACGTTCGAGCTTGACATGATAAAACTCAGATTGGGATTGGTCAAGGGAGAAGCCCAAAGACGCCATCTCTTTTTCGAGCTCCAACAAATGGGCTTCATTTGGGGAAATTCTACTGGATGAGGCCATCACTTCCTTTTTCTGAATAAATTGGATTTGTTAAAGTCCTATATTTATACTAATCATGTGATCACTGTTCAACAGCTATATTAGCAACGGTCAAAATTCTTAACATAAAACCAAAGAAGTTGAAATTTTATATAAACATAAAGAGACATTTAATTAGATCCAGAGGGATTTCCATTAATAAAACTTTGGGTCGTTACAATATTCCCCCCTTAAGAAATTTTTCCCTTGAAATTTTCCTTTTCCCTCGCTAAAACAGATGTGGGTAACTCATCTTCATCACTTCCTTTGATTCCCAAGTTGCTTCTTCAAACATATGGTTTCTCCACAACACCTTGACGAGGGGCATTGTCTTATTTCGTAGAACTTTTTCTCTACGATCTATGATCTTCACTGGTTTCTCCTCATAAGAAAGATCGTCTTCCAATTGTACCACCTCAGAAGAGAGTACATGTGAAGGGTCTGGTATGTACTTCATTAAGAGGGATACATGAAAGACATCATGTAATTTGGCCATAGTAGGAGGAAGTGCTAGTCGATAGGCCACAGCCCCGACACGATCAAGAATCTTGAAGGGGCCGATGTACCTTGGACTTAACTTCCCTTTCTTTCCAAACCTCATGACCTTCTTCCACGGAGATATGCATAGAAAAAAAATGTCTCCAACTTTAAAATCAAGGTATCGTTGAAGATTATCTGCATAACTCTTCTGTCGACTCTGGGCTACCTTGATATGCTGTTGAATGGTTTTTACCTTCTCAACCATTTCTTCGACCATTTCTGGTCCAAGCAGCTTACGTTCACCGACCTCATCCCAACTTATCGGTGTTCTAAACCTTTTCCCATATAGAGCTTCATATGGTGCCATTTGGATGCTCGAGTGGAAACTGTTATTATAAGAGAACTCAACCAGAGGAAGATGTTGATCCCATCCTACTTTAAAGTCCATTGAGCATGCTCTCAACATATCCCCAAGTGTTTGGATAGTCCGCTCGTATTGGCCATTAGTTTGAGGATGGTATGTCATACTGAAGTTCAGTTCAGTATTCATAGAAAGTTGAAGACACTTCCAAAACATAGAGGTGAATCTTGGATCTCGGTCAGAAACGATAGGTAGTGGTACTCCATGAAACCTTACCACTTCCCTAATATATATTCGTGTCAGTTGATCCAAAGAGAAGTCCTCTCGAATAGCAATGAAGTGTGCAGTCTTTGTAAGACGATCCACAAAAACCTAGATTGCATTGTTGCCTTTGGATGTCATTGGAAGTCTGGTGACAAAGTCCATGGTGATGTTCTCCCATTTCCATTCTGGTATGGGCAATGGTTGCATCATCCCCTTAGACTTCTGCCTCTCTTCCTTCACTTGCTGACACACAAGGCACATTGATGTATATTCAGCGATCTCCTTCTTCATATTATCCCACCAAAAGTTTTCTCGGAGATCTCGATACATCTTTGTGCTCCCTGGGTGAATAGAGAAATTCGAACTATGTGCGTCATCCAAAAGCTCCTTCTTCAGCTCCGGACTTGATGGAACACATAGTCTTTTCCAAAACCACACAATTCCTTCTTCATTAACATTAAACTCCGAGGATTCCCCCTTTTTGATAGCTTCTACTTTTTCTTGAATTCCCACATCTTACTTTTGAGCATCCTTTAACCTTACCAAAAGAGATGGTTGAGCAATAATTTGTGAACGGATTGATGGTTTTACCTTCTCTATGATTCCCATGTCCATCTTCATCAAGTCTAAGAAGATTGGATCCTTCTCAATTATCATCATTGATAGAATCGCTGGATCCTTTATACATAGGTCATATTCCACCTTGTTCGCTTTCCCAGGGTGGTAATGGATTGAACTGTCATAATCCTTGATAAGCTCTATCCATATTCTCTGGCGCATATTAAGCTCTTTCTGTGTGAATATATATTTAAGACTCTTGTGGTCAGTATATATCTCACATTTCTCGGCATAGAGATAATGCCGCCAGATTTTGAAGGCAAAGATCACTGCCGCCAACTCCAGTTCATGCATTGGATAGTTTCTCTCATTAATTTTCAACTGCCTTGAGGCATAGGATATCACTTTATCATTCTGCATCAGCACACATCCTATGCCCTTCTTCGAAGCATCACTTAATACCACAAAAATATCCCCAATTGTGGGTAAACTAAGCACGAGTGCAGTGATAAGCCTCCTTCTCAACTCCTTGAAGATTTCTTCACATTCATCACTCCAAGAAAACTTTACTCCCTTTCGAGTTATCTTGGTAAGAGGGTTGGACAATCGTGAGAAATTTCTCACAAATCATCAATAATATCCAGCTATCCCCAAGAAGCTACGGATATTCGTTACCAATGTTGGCCTCGACCATCCCTCAATTGCATCTATTTTGGAGGGGTCCACAGATATCCCATTTCTTGTGATGATATGGCCCAAGAATCAGACCTCCTTCAACCAGAACTCACACTTTCTGTACTTTGCATAGATCTTCTCCTTGCGCAAAGTCTCTAGTACAGTTTTTAAATGCTCCTCATGATCCTCCTTGGTTTTAGAGTATATTAGAATATCATCTATAAAGACTACCCCAAATTTGTCAAGGTAATCTCTAAAGACTCTATTAATCAAGTCCCAGAATATTTCTGAAGCATTGGTGAGTCCTAAAGGCATTAATATGAATTCATAGTGCCTGTACCTTGTACGAAAATCAGTCATGGGGACATCATCCTTCTTCAACCTTACTTGATAATATCCCGACCGCAAATCCACCTTGGAGAAGTATTGTGCTCCACGCAGCTAATCAAACAAGTCATCAATTCTTGGGAGAGGATAACTGTTCTTTATCATGATTTTGTTAAGTTCACGATAATCGATGCAAAGCCACATTGACCCATCCTTCTTCTTGACGAAGAGGACTTGTGCACCCCGTGGTGATGCACTTGGGCGTATAAACCCATTATCAAGATTCTCCTATAGTTTTTTCTTCATCTCTTCAAGCTCTACAACAGCCATTCTATATGGAGTCTTGGATATTGGTAGTGCCCCAGGTATAAGTTCAATTGAGAACTCTACATCTCTTCTTGGAGGTAGACTAGGCAGTTCCTCGGGAATCACTTCAGCAAATTCCCTTACAATAGGAATTTCTTCAAAGATGGTTTCTTCCTTGGACTCAATCATCTGATCCAGATACGCATGCTCATAAGGAAGTAATATCCATCCTTGAGATGACATAGCTAAATGAGATTCATCATCCTCCTTACACTTGTAAAGAATCGAGGGTCGATTCTCCATATAGAATGTGATTTCCCTCTCCCGAAAATTTATGTTGGCTCTATATAAGGAAATCCAATCCATGCCAAGAATTTCATCAAATTCCACAAAATGGAGTATGACGAGGTTCACTGGGAAATTCAATCCACAGATTATAATAGGGGAGGACTTATATTCATGGGATGCAATGATTTCCCTATTTTCCGTACTCACCAACATCTTTACTTCTATGATTTGTGGTGGTGCTGGGATTGTTCTACTAAAATTTTTAGATATAAAAGAATGCGTATAACCTGAGTCAAAAAGTACATTCACTATTCTTGAATGAATAACTAGCGTACCTATCACCACTTCATTGTCGGGGTTCACTTCGGTAGAAGTGATGGAAAAACCTCTTCCTTACTGTCTTGGAGGTTGTTGGTTGCCTCCAAAAACCCTTGGATTTGGGAACTGATTTTAAAAATGACCCGGTTCTTTGCATTTGAATCATTTAACAATGTGTTGAGGTTTGAACGGAGTGTTACTCTCCTCTGTCGCAGCCGTGGGTCCTTATTTCCAACAGTTAACAGCTAGGTGCCCTTCTCTTCCACACCTGAAGTATTTTCTCATCCCCTTAAGGCAATTTCCAGGGTGCTTCTTTCCGCACTTTTGGCAAGTGGGGTGCTGGATCTTCTTAGCACCGTTGGATTTATCCATTGGACCACCAGTATTGAAGTCCACCTTAAGCTTCTTGTCCCCATGATACCCATGTGATTCCCCGATCTCCATTTCGACCTTGAGGGAAAATCAGACAATTTCCTCATAGCTGTCGAAGTCACGGATTGCTAATGCTTTCCGGAAGCTAGGATTCAGCCCACCAAAGAAGTGGTCAACCTTGTGTTCAGGGGTAACGACAAAGACAGAAGCGTATCGTTCAAGCCTTGTGAAGTTTTCCTCATACGCTCCAACAGATTCTTCATCTTTTTTCTTGAGGTAAAGGAAGTCCGTTTCCATCTTAAACCGGAGGGTGCGCAGAAAATATTTATCGAAAAACATCTTCTAGAAATCCTTCCATTCCTACGCCACGATCTACACCTCGGGATTTGTATTTTTGATCAATGTCCAACATTGATCAGCTTCACCCTCCATATGATAAGCTTCCAGGAGGACCTTCTCTTGTTCAGAACATTGAAGGATAGAGAATATCTTTTCAGTGGAGTTGATCCATTGTTCAGCGATCGTGGGATCGGATGATCCACTAAAAGTAGGAGGCCTTTGTCTTATGAAGCTCTCAATAGCGACTTTTTCTTTGTTAGGGGGGGTTGAACGTTCCTCTTGACCTGTTTTTATATTCAAAACTTGAGTTAGCTGAGAGATAAGCGTGAAAAAGTTCACGATTCCCACTCCCATTGGATTTGGCATCTCATTAGTACAGTCATCACAATGATCTTCACAACGGTTGTTAGCCGGAGTCCTCCTATTACCGTCCATTGGCTGGAATAAAATTAAAGTTAGGGGTAACACATAAAGGGTAATCCAAAGACAAAAGTTGATGACTTATAAATAAAATTTTATTTCCTTAACTCATGAGTGTATAGGCTTCAATCTAGGCTTTTCATGATCTACTTTCTAACATATATTTTTTGGGGAATTTTTTTAATTCCCTTAATAAGGGTTCATACTAAGCTTGTGAATTTATGAAAACATATCTCCCGGGAGTGTTGTAACCAAGAGTGCAGCAAGGCCCGTTGTCGTGCACCAGTTCTAGTTCGAGTCTACCTCAAAGTGGTGTTTACATCTGTGCTAAAGTCGCCTCTACCTGCTCGTATCCAGACAGGGATGCATTTGTTTGATAAACCACTTACTCGGTACTCACCAAAACATAGGGATGTTTTTATTATACTTATTCTTATATCTAAGTCTTTACTAGGGTTTCCTAATCCCAAAAATAACTAAACCTATCCTCTGATACCAACTATGACAACCCTGCTTTTTATTACAACTTAAACATGATTTATTACATAAAAATTCAGTTGATACAACAAATAAGATCCAGAGGTTTAGTGTCTTTGGGGCTTAGGATCACTACATAAAAACTTGAAACATGAAATACAACATCTTTTTTGAAAACTTCCTTTACATGACCACTACATTCCTTCGTACTTAGCATTGCATGGGATAACCTGAGGACATGCATAAGAAAAGGGTGAGCTATAAAGCCCAGTAAGGGAGTACACATGGAATAACAAGAGGAGTAAAATACATGTTAGACAATAGGTATATAAATATAGCATAATAAAATAATGAACATAAAGGCATGATAAAGCATGATAATCATAACATGGAAATGTGGCAACAACACTTAACATGGAATTAACATGATCCAAGGCTCGTTGCACATAGAGAATGAGTAAATCCTCATTGCACATAAAGCACGAGTAAACCCTCGTTGCACATGAATTAGCATGAGTCAACACTCATTGCACATGATGTATCATGATACTATACTTTACCCAATGCATTGGAGCGCTATAAGGGTGCACCCTTCTTAAACATTTCATTTCATGCATAAGTGTGCCACATGGATCATAAAACATGGATTCCTAAAACATAATAATTTATCCCAAGATAAAGGAATGTGGAATTAAAACATGAAACTTTCTAATCAATAAGTAAAGTTGCATAAAATTGGATACCCTTGATGGATAAATGGGCATGGTATCCACTACACAATGGCATTCGCTTAGAAAATCGGTGTGATTTCGGCAGCGTAACGGCGTGACATAAGAATTCATAAAAAAGGTTGATGAGAGAGAAAGAGGTTCCTCATAAAATTTACATGTAATGGATAGTAATTAGGACATAAAGATACATTTCCCAACAATTGTAATGGAATTTAGATTCATGATATAAAAATATTGCTTGAATGTAAAAGAGGAGAGAGAAGTTCCTTTTGGAATTTCGACATAGTAACGGGTGTACATGGGAGGAATTTAATGAGAGAGAAAGGGTCTCCCATCATTCAAACATAAATAGGGAAGTATGAGGGAGGTGAGAAACCATACCCCAACATTTATAATTGACATTAAAAGGGCAAAACAACTTAATAAAAATTGGACAAAAATGAGAATGGAAGAAAAAACCCTTACTTGGAAGTGTGCTTCCAAAGGCTAGAGAGAGGCCTGTGAGAGGCTTCTTGGGAGCTTGGGGCACCTTCGGAGGATTCTAGAGAGAGTAGGGTAGAGGTTGGACGAACTCCAAGGGCTTTGAGTGAGGAGGAAGTGGGAGCTTCAGTGGGTTTATATAGGAAAGGTGAGAGAATTCTTTATTATTTAGGTTTGGGACCCCTTATATTAAATTAACCCAAACCACAAACCATCCCAGGGTTTTTGCCCATGGTTTTTGGAAAATGGAAGAGGAAAACAATATTTTATAAGTCCAAAGTCCTAAATTCTTAAAATAATAAGGTTTCTAATGTGGAGGTGAGTCACACTCCCATGGAAATTAATTTAAAATGAAAAAGTGTTGAATAAGTCTTGAGGGGTCCATTAATGCTTTGAAAAGTAAGTCAAACAAACCCAAAATCACATTATTTTAATGTTAAAACATATATTGGCCGAACATAAAGATTATAGTATTTTATTACATCACTATTGGGTCATTATGATGTCATAAAACACATTATATATTTAAACGGTATTTAATTTTTACCCAAAAATTTGACTGTCTCAGAAAATTATGAAAAATTCACCGTTGGATAATTTCGACCTCCTGATTCCAAAAATAACATTTATTTTATCTAAATAATTTTATAAATATGTGAATTTTCACTTTTAAAATAAACACCGACATTTATCGAAAATTCACGGGTTTTGACAGAAATGGCTTTCAAACCTTAATAAAATTTTTAATTACAATCATAAAATTATAAGATCATTTATATTTAATAAAAATTAATTTAATAATATTATTATTATTTTATTAAAATATTATTTAATTCAAAAATCCCTTAATTTAATAAAATATATTTTTTAATTAAATAATAACTAAAAACAACATTTGTACTTTAGAAACTATTTACAATGTATCAAAAATGACTAGAAATTATATTCATTATTATATACAAAAAAAATGTACATGAACATAGTACTACTTATTTGTTACATAACCCCTTAAAATAGCCGCATAAGACCTAAGGGTAAGGTGTGGAATGGTGACAGACTCTTGGGGTGACTCGGATTACATCGCTTGAGTGGTAATTTCAATCAACTTCCACTTTTCCCGTAGACGGTCACGTTCGATCTTGACATGATGAAGCTCAGCTTGGGCTTGGTCAAGGGCGAAGCCCAAAGACGCCATCACATTTCCGAGCTCTGAAAAATGGGCTTTTTATGGGGCAATTCTACTAGATGAGGCCATCGCTTCCTTTGTCTGAGTAAATTGGATTTGTTAAAGTCCTATATTTATACCAATCATGTGATCACTGTTCAAATGCTATATTAGCAACGGTCAAAATTATTAACATAAAACCAAATATGTTTACATTTTATATAAACATAAAGATACATTTAATTATATCAAGAGGGATTTCCATTAATGAATATTTGGGTCGTTACAGACTCGCTCTGTTGGTGCCCAGCTTCCACTATTGGCATGTCCCCCACTACCTATTCATGATGCTTTCAGCCTTAAGTAATGCCTCCATTATTTTCACACACCCACCAGATTCTACTTTCAAACTCTAATGAAACATCACCATCCTAGCATTTGCTACAATGCAAACCGTTGTCTGCTCTACAATACCCACCAACACGTCTCTAATGTAACCACTTGGATTCCCCTTTAGAATTAGCCCAAGCCCAATGTTGACACTCAACTCAATCTATCACAAAAACCAAGGCCCACCTTGACTTTTCAAGGAACCCAAATGTGTACTGCATAGGTTCTTATTAGCATCCTATTGCCACTATATCTACCCCACTTCCTACTCTACACATTAAAAACTCATGTACCACTCTCAGAATAGTACTTTCATGGTCACCACTTTCCTCAAGCGATTTATGACCACCATGACTATTGATTAGATGAAAAACGGAACCCCAAAACTTGGACATGTCCATCTATCATTTCCCCAAACAAAAAAATATCACCAACCACTACCCATTCCAGGATTCTTAGAATGGAACCCTCGACAATCGTTGACACCCATTCTATACCTAGGACCTCTTCTGAAACCTATCAATGGTGTAATCCCCCACCATACAACTCTCTCTCACACACACACTTCTCTATGTACATATTCTCCAACATGATTCATTTACATCCAAAACATATTTAGGTCGCTTGGTGAAAAGCCATATCTATATCGATTTACCTTAGGTGATGTAAAGATATTGAGGATGATCATCACTAGTTAGAAGTATGACAAGAATTCATCGATGAATACCATCATAAGAAATCCATTACCGATGTCACTTCCCAATATGAAAACATTTTGACCTACCAAACGTATTTGGATTGCCAACCTACCGAAATCTCATCACACTTGATCACCACAACCAATTCGAGAAGATATTTCAAATCAAAACTCACTACCACTTCAAAATTCCTTACCAAGAAGTTGTGATCCAACATTTACTTTGGAACAACTATCGCCACGCCACTCTAGCTCACCCAGAATGACCATGAATATTCACAATAGAAACATGACGAACCACACCAGTAAAAATATAATTAGTCTCTCACATAACCATCACATCACACTTGGTTTCAAAAAAAATGCAGGCGCTTATCCCAAGTCACTTATTCACCCATCATGAACAACATTGTTCCTTCCCAATAGATTCCCACATCTAAACCCCATCAAATCCGATGTGGTCTCTCACCATCCCAGGACTATATACTAAACCCGACTCTAGATCACATAATATGAAAATCACTAGATATAGTAAAAACACCTTATTATACCACCAACCATTACTCTTAGTCCATCAGCCTCATTAGACTCAATAAATTCTCATCATTCTCAACCAACAACCCAACCACTCATAAAAGCAAGACCAACCATGTGAGCATATTCACCCCTCTATCACCTCCACAACAAAAAGTGTCCACCACCACTTTGCTCACCCTTGTATTTTCCACCCAAAATCAACATTGATTCCCCCATTAAATGTCATAAAAATAGACGGTTTATCACATGAATGATCCAACCTTTCGAAACCAACCTTACAACCAACTACAAGAACTTAGGTTCCTCCCTAAGAATGAAACCCAGTATTAACCATGCACTTTTACCAATACTCGATGGCACCAACCGTGCATGAATTCCACTTATGAAGAACTCACTCATGGTTCATATTCTAAGACACCTGCAATAATCAACTAACCTCCCACTAGGGCTACCCATGAATTCCCTACGACTATCGACTCACATCCTCAACTTGAGTGGCATATCTAAAACCATTTTCCTTTTTCACATATCCACCTAGTCTAAACTTGCACTAAGAAATACTATTTTTGTGCCACTATCAAAGTCCAAAACATCTATGTGTTCTATACACACCCAAAGGAACAAGAAACCCTGGATGAACTCCCTCATAGGTCACCTTGATATCCAAATGATACAAATCCCTAAACTAGGGTAACATCTAGAAATGGTCTTTGGATATCCCTTCAAGACACACATGTCAAACTTGAAAATAAATTGTTTCACCCAAGAAGCACTCATTCCCCCATTCCAAAAAGCATCACATCTAACACACCAAAGCAACCAATTACTCTAAGTTTCATGCTAGGGATACCCACACACATACATCGACACTATGATCCAAACACCCACTATAGGGTCCAAAACGAAACTCATGAGACATCACCCCACAAGGGTCCCCCCAGCCCAGCTACCAACCTTATGGTCCAGCATACAACCCACACAAACATGACCCGTAAGGGTTAGCATACCCACATTACTGGGTATCATATCTCATTAAAAAATGCAAATTCCTACTGAGGGGATAACAAGAACATCTCTTACCATACATCAAAGTCCAACAAGGCCTCATGACCCATAACCAAGGTCCCAACTATGGAACCCTCACTACCCAAACCAACCATAAATAGGGTCAAATCACAACACTAAGGATACCCATTTCTAGCATTCCTATAGGTTTCATCTTTTTCCCACTTACCCTCTTAATTAAACGTTACCATTTAGGACCCAAGGTTTCACATTTTAAAACATTACATTTCCAAATAAAAGAATTTAGACTTTCAAATTCATATTTCAAAACATTTTCATTAATGACCATTATAGAGAAATACCAACAAGACTAAACCACATGTAGAAAGCACACTACTAACTTGTGAGTCTTAACAAACTATAAATCACATGCAATATATTGATGATTTATCACTTTTATTTTCCTAAAAGGATGAATGAACTCACAGACCCTCTATTTCTATTCCAGGACAATAGATAAAAACTCATAAATCAATAACATCACACCAAAGTACACCACTTGATGTGGAAGTATCAATCAACCATAAAAGTACCAAACAAAACATCAATTACCACAATTGGAAACTTGGGTTTTCCCCATATGTGGGGATATAGGCACCCAAGAATGATCTCATTATTAGGTCCTAGAAAGACCCTAGTCTCATGTATACCATACCAAAAATAGTAAGAAAAAGACTCATCTACTACCACATTGTAACGTCACATGCCTAGTGTCCAGTATATCTGGTGCCTCGATCTGGGTCATCACATGACCCCATGCATGCATCCCCATAAGCCAAATACTACCAACCAATAGTGAGGGTCTAAAGGAATACTTTGGGGATACTATACCAACTTATCAAAGTTATAACACAGAAAAAAAAATATCTACAAATAAATGATCCAATTTGAATCGTAAATGAACATAATGCAGTAAAATACAATAAGTAGCAAAGTAACACTTGGTATAATAATATGATTAATACACTACATGTCAGGATGTTAAAAATTTCAAATAATATAAATACACAAAGAAAAATAGATCCTGAAAAAAGTACCAATCCCCAACCAAATCTTTAATTTCCATTCTCTAACCCAAAAACCCATGAATTGACCAAACACCTTGTCCATGTCCTGAACTTTTACCAGAAACAAGTAGCTTCTTCTTGGGTACCCATGTGCCATGGAAGCGCAAGCAGGGTGTGAGAACAACTCATTAGGCCACCACCAAAGGTATACAAAGAAATAACATGTCTATGCAATAGAGTATCTAGGGGTAAAAGTTTAATAATAAACATGTAATTGAAAAGAAGCATCTTTCACATCTAAAAATTTCTCATTTAGGAACTTTTATACAGAAGAAGATTTCACATTTAAACAATTACTAATTAACCCAATTTTCCATAAAGTTATCTAAGGCAATCCAACCAAATAAACTAGATCATGTCACAATGGTATCCTAATACAAGTAATTAGGGTTTATCTAATTAAAATAAAAATGGAATTCATTAATCAAAATTTATCAATGTACCCCAGAGCTTCAGCTCGGTAACTATTCCATGTCTATGTTTGTGGAAAGAATATAGCCTTGGTACAATATCACAAACCACACCATAACCATACATTGGGAATAATAGAGCCTTAGTTTGATATCCCAAATATATATTACGTAACACTTACCTTGGAGCCTTAGTATAGGTCTCCCAGAAAATGTAACCATTATGGGCATAGATCCTCATTATGACTCCCTAACTCATGCATTATAGGGATGGGGTTTAGATCATCTGTCTAACCTAACAATTGGGTATAAAAACTCAAGTCAATGCCCCAAATTAAACCAAGACATATGCACATTCTTCTTTAACTGTTTGACCTAATACCCATTCCCATTCCTTAACCCATATCAATACAAATACCATTTTATAATCCATAACTCAATAAAAAGATATACCATTATACCAAATTACACACTTGTTCCATATTTAAAACTAGTCAAAAATCAACATAAAATTCATTTCAAAATCTATACTAAGACACAAATCAAAATACTCATTTCAAACCTTCTTGAAGACTCCCCTTTAAAACATGGTTCTTCCTATTTGAAAACTAAACCATTCCCTATGTCTTTAATTTCCCTTTCAAACCATTTTAGATAATCATTATTAAATTCTTCACAAAAAGGGGAACCATACACTCATTTTAAATCATCATTTAATATATATAAATAAAATGACTTTCTAAATCAACTTTAGGCCAACACCCCCTTTTAAGAACATTTCCCACTTTAAGAACATCATATTCCTTATTTTAAAACCATAACCTAATCAATATCCAAAACAAATAATTTAAACCCACTCAAAAGCCACTTAGTAATTTCCAAAAATCCAACATACAATGAATTCAATTTACCCTTTAACCAATCCTAGACAAAAATTCATAATTTATAACACATTATCTCCCATATATCCCCTATTTCAACATTCATAAATTTATTTAACCATTTTAGAGTGTTTTTTATACTGCATGGGTGGCTGTAGGATTAGTCTCATGTAATCAATGAACCTAACGGGGTCTGTGAAGGATCTCGCACCTCACTATAAGTCCAAAATTACATTCCTTATCCCAATACATCAAAAAAAGAAATTTATTGAATTAACACAAATACATACACATATAACACATAAAAAATGTGGGAAAAATATTTAAGACCACAAACCTCAAGTTTGTTGATGAATTCATGCTTAACATCTACCCCTGGTTTGAACTCAAGCACTCATTAAATCCATAACATAGAATCTTATAAAAAATGTGGTTTTAGTGATTTGTAAGGAGTATAATGATCCAACAAGACCTAATTTGGAAAAATGAAGGGGGAGGAAGGTTAGACTCACCCAGAACATTACTTCACACCCAAAAACTCTCAAAATAGCCAATAATTGATTGGAAATCATCCCTTGGAAGACTACAAGGTTTGATTCATCATCCAAGAAACTGAAGGAGGAATAGGGATGTAATTTCGGTTATAACCCTTAAAGATAAAAATGAAAAAACATAGATTTCCCACTTATGAAGGGGCACATGGTTTGGCCACACAGTTATCCAAACTGTGTTCCAACCGTGTGACTACCTCTCTCTAAGATATTCCAAGCCGCACTGCTTCCTGGAAGTAGCTGCACAATTTTGAAGACTGTTAAATTACCATGTTCTAACCTTTATTAAAAATGGGGTTTGTCCACAAGGGTTCCCTATCCGGGCACACAGTTTATACTAACGGTGTGTCAACCATGCGTTGCATATTGTTAGTCTATGTTCTCCTCTTTTCATGTCCTGCCCCCCGAAACACCCACTAAACTACCCATACACCCATGAAAAACTTCATTATCAATAATAAAGTAAGTTTAACCAAAATTTAAATATGTTCATACCTTCTCACAAGGTTGAGATCTTACAATTTTCATAAGATCATTTATTCCAATTCTATTTATGCATCTCTGAGGTTAACCCATTCTGGAATTATTAATGGCTTAATACCAAAAAAACCAAGTCAATAACGCTTTCCATGGACAAAAAGACATTTTAACAATGAGAAATATAATGGGATAAGATCTAATGTAAGAAACCTCATGATTAGTTCAAATAATCTATCAAGAGATATGATTAAAAATATGGATTTAGCTATGTTTTCAAAAACACTAAAAAATGAATGATTTAGATTCATGGAACCCTAGTTGGTGATGATGATGACGGAAAGAATAAATTATCTCCTTCATATCAAAACTGTGGGAATAGACACCTAGAATAATTTTTCCAAGGAGATAGAAAATATTTGATCTATTGTTAAGAAATTCATCAAGCTATAAGTTTTCTAGGAAAATGTAATATTTTAATAAACACTATATGGAAATATAATTTTACTCCAAAGTGTCCACTAGAATTACCATTTTTTAGATGTTAGGAGTTTGGTCACTATGCAAACTGGTGTACTAATCCATGGTATTAAGAAGAAAATCGACACCAAAAACATACTATACCATGGGTATAATGAAATTATATAAAAAACTACTATTTTATTTGATAGTTATAATTATGTTTCACTAAGTAAACTTATTCATCACTCTATATTTGTGAATGTCTCATGACATTTATGTTTTCACCAACTATTTGTTGTTGAAAAAAACATATAGTGGTATCACAATTATAACTATGGTATATGAATCTTTTTCATAGTGTGTGGGATTATGATTCATAAAAGTCATATTATCCTTTATTTAGATAAATTAAATTTCATTTTTGGAATTTATTTGACTCTATCTAATTTTAGGTACAAATTGTTTATTGATATTTGGATGTCACGTTTCATACCTACCTATAACAGTCTATCAATGCAAGGATGATTATGAACACTCTTTAGTTCAAAATTATATAATATAGATCTTGATAAAAAAAATTGATAAACCTGTCAATAAAATTGAAGTATAAAAACTTAATAATATGGTTTAGTATATTCTAAGGAAAAAATATATGTTTCTAGGTTTATATGGTTGATTGATATCCTAAAATTATATCCTGAGACATGACTATTATTTAAATAACCTTATCTATTATTATTATTATTGAGTGTTGATTAAAAAAATTTATGACACAATTTATTTAATGGGGGAGAATATAAAACTGATATATTTGGAAATATATTCCCTTAAATAAATTTTGTTTTTGATAATTTACTTCACACACAACATCGAACCAAAATAAATCATAGAATAGTATGTATTAATTAAAATGTAGAAGTTGATTTGGTGGGTAAAATATAATGTTAATATATTCTTTTAATGTATAAATAAAAATAGATAAATGTATTTCTTAATAATATTTCATAGATAAAATTTAATTAGTATAAAAAATAACCAAACAATTTATGTGAAAAAATATTTTTAATTAAAAATTTCCTTTTCATGTTCTATGAAGATTATTATATTATAGTAAAATAATGGTTTAAATGGGTTGTATAAAAAATATAAAATAAAATAAGTTAACATCCGTACAAAATTTATTACTAGGAAATTTATGAATTTATTTTATGATTAGAAGATACAAGTTTCTAAAAATTGTTTTTAGGCATTTTCCCTTTTTATATTCAAATTAATTTTTATCAATTTTAGAAAAAAAATGATATAAAATAATACAAATATTTCTAAAAAAACAAAAATTAGTCAACATGTTAAATTTCATTTTACTTTTATAATTATGTTACTAATATAAATATCAGTTACGATAGTAAAATGGTTATTTCTCAAAGAATGATATTTTTCAATATTTTTCCTAATTTTTTAATTGGTATATTTTAAATTAACACAATAATATCATTTTTACACATATATATAAATTTATTAACACACATTTTACTAATATTTAATGATAAATGTTGTTAGGAACACCTAACAATTAAAACATCACCTTTCTATAGAAATGGTTTTTTCTACATGATATAAGTATTTAATAAAAAGTTAATTGATTCACATTTAGAAAGTAAATCAGTTTAAATGGAGAAAAATTAAGATTATATATATTGAAAATTGGTATGGAAGGCCATCCTATATTATTAGTGGAAAAATAATTAAAATGACAAATATTTAATAATGATTAATATGTGTAAGAATTTCAAATCTAATATATATCAAATTTTCCTAAATAAATTCGATACATTGACCTTATATAATCCATTTTTGAGGTTTTAAAATAATAATTGAATTTAACGCTATCATTTCCCCACCTAACTCTCCTAACTCTCATACACTCCCATTATTAACCCTTACCTGCCATTCTTTTCCAATGATTTTTCAATTTTTCACCAATAAAAGGAGATCACTTTCAACCATTTCAATACATGCCCCTAGATTGAGATTCCTATGAACCCCTTTCCAATTTACTTCTTCTAGACCCCCTATAGTTTGTTTAATCCTATATCCACAACTAAATTACTCAAGTTCTTCATTCCCAAATCATACTTTAAGTGAAGATTCAAATTCTCAACATAATTATTACATAACCTTTACCTTCATTTCATTATAAATATCATACAACCACTTAAAACACCATTATAAAAAAATGTATATAATGAAAACTGTATAAATAATATATTTACATTTCATTATATTGATGGTATAACCATTATTTATTCCATTCCCATTTAATCATAAAAAATAGAAATGTTGTTATGTGCATGTGCGAACTACAGCCACAACGAACGATAAATTTTATTCTTCATCACCAATATTCAAGGTTGGTTATAGAAATGGGTTTAGTTGATAGATATTTTAATAATCTCATGATTTATATTAAATAAAAAAACATACATTCTAAAATTAATATTAGAAATAATTGATTATCATAAAACTAATAGCCTAAAATGTACATACCAAGTGGAAAAGTGATTTATTTATTTGTGACAACTTATTTTTCATTTACCTTATTCTTATTAATCTTCCCAACATTAATTCATCACATTAATAACACATTATATTATCATTAATGTTTTTTGATGAGATGTTATAACAAAATAATCTCTTCCATATCCATATTGACACATAGATTGTTGCTTGTTCTTGTTGAGTTGGTTTAACCACCTATATAAATAAAGTTATAAATTTATATCAAACATGGTGTTAGAAACATAATATTGGATATTAATTAGTATGTAAATATTTTTTTTCTAAAATGGTAATATAAACATTTAACACATTAATTAAGACAACACCATTTATTTATTATAAATTACAACAACATGCTTGTCACCAAATTCATCATCACATATAATAAATAAGATACATATCAAATGAAATTATAACATAATAAATAATTATAGAACATCAATTATTGTACCTTTTACCATCAATTAATCATTAAATTTCATTGAATAATGAAGAACAGCACCGCTGTTATGAAATTATTTCAAAACGATCAAGATTAATCATAGATGATTTTCCAAATTGATAATAACTAAAATAAAAATAATGAATGGTACTAAATTAGGAGTATAAATGGTAATATTTATGAATAAGATTCTATAATAATTAATTCTTTAGTGATGTATTTTATATAGGAGGTTAGATCACACTCAAGGAAATCAAGATAAAATATGAGGGTTTTTTTCTCTATTACCCTTCATTATAAAATGTTTTGATAGTATGTTCTAATATTATTTTGTATAGTGTGTCTAATACCCTATGAATTATAATACCTAAAATTATAATTGATATTATAATCTTCACTTAAATTCATTCACTTCATTTTTTTGTATGATGATTGACATCTTCCCAAAGATGTAATTTTTTCGTATCTCAATATAATTTCATGAGTTATAATGTTTCCCCATGAGATTAAAATTTCATTTAATATGGTATAACTTATTTCTATCTCAACATATCAGTTTTTATTCTAACCATACTTAATTATGAATTGTATTTCTTTTTCAAAATGTAAATATGGAAATAATAATTATCATCCTCTTAAATGATGGTTTATCAACCACGTCTATGTTTTCTACTTCACAAAAAAGTTCTCCTATTATATTTTGAAACCCTATTATGAATTAACTCTTGTCTATATCATATTTTATTCTAAAACTTTTAAAAAAATTATTTCTATATTATTTTTGGAGTTTTCAACCAAAGTATTTTTAGAAATATCAAAAGATTTTTCCTTCTATGATAAAATGTTTTATATTCCAGACAAAATTTCCATTTTATACCTTTTTATATTTTCAAATAATCCATTACTGATAATTATTTTCAAGTAAAATATTCATGAATCTATAACTTCAATAAATTTTAATGGTATTTTGACAGTGACCCATAATATTGTCTTGTACGACAATGTTAAAAAAATTCTAAAGTATCTTTTACAATTTTGTATCTATTTTCCATTCCATATTCAAAATGTTTTACCTTCTAGAGATTCATGTTTGATGATTTTACCACTATTTATATTAATACTTTGGGTGATTAAGCTCATGGTAATTAACAAAAATGAATGGTTTATGGTCATGTTTTGTGGAAATAATCTTGAAACCCATTTATTTCTTAGGTTAGTGTTTATTTGATGAAATTTTTTATGATTTTCTATCCTACACACTTATGTGTGTATAGAATAGGATGTCATCGGTGGTCTCAGAGTAATATATCTCTCTAATTCATTGGTTAAAGCTTTATATCTCATGAAATGCTATGATATTATAGAAAAAACCTAATCCATTATGGAACTTTGTCTCTTATGTGATGATAGGTGGGCCCAAAATTATATATACCTACAATGCATTGGGTAAAGATTTATATATCATGATATTTTATGTATGGTAATAGGGAGTGAACATAATTCCCTACGAGACTTTCTCAACTATTTGACTATTATCTATGAGTGAAACCTAATTTATGAAAATGATATCATATAATATGTTGTGGTTACAATATTTTTATTTCATGATCCTTTTATATCATTTTATATACGCTATATCCTCATTCTATGAACCTTGGATTATCATCAATGTTTTTCTATGTATGAATTCTGTATTTTATGTTCATGTTCCTTGTTTACATTCTCATACCCATATTTTCATATTATTCTCATTTACAATATTTGATCATTACTCTTATTCGTACCATTACTAAGAATTATTAATTAATTACTTAATGAATTTTATATATAATATTTTCAATAATATATTTGAAAATTAATTTTATAGTTTTCAAAAGTAAAGGAATGTTAGTAAATTTTTCTTTTTCTTAAAGATTCATTTTTCTAAAATGGGTTTTCGTTGGGGGTTTCATACTTATTTTAAATTGTATTCTTCCACATATAGAAATTTAATCTAGTAAAATGTATCAAATATTTGAGATCATAATATTTTATAGAATCTAATCGGTTCATATTAATTTATTTAGATTGAATATTTAAATAGTAAATCTATGTTGTTATGGTTAAGGGAAAAACGGGTTTATTAGGAGATAAAAAAGGATAAGGGTATAATTTCTACCCATACCTATATAATTTTTATTTTTAAAAGATATTTAAACTTTATATTATCCTAAATTCTAATATTTTCTATTTGGAACCACATTACAATGAAAGTTTCCTTATATAATTCAAATCTTTTAGGAAATTCCATGTGTGTCCCTCACCTCACTTATAAAATGAAACCTCTTATAATCCCTTATTCACACCATTTTACCCTTATATATATGAAAATAAATCTCTAAAACCTTTTTATAATACATAACTTAAGCCTAGATCTTTTTATATTCTCTAAATATTGATCCTTCAATACTTGAGGAGAAATCCAGAGGTGGTTCCTCAAAGAAGAGGTGTAGAACATAGCCAAGTTCATTCAATTTTATTTTATATTATACATACTATAAACTTATTTTACCTATAAAAAAATGTTACCCTAGTATGGTAAATATATTTGTATTTTATTTTCATGATGGAATAACCATTTTCCACCTCCTCTCAATCCAATGGGATATCAAAGTATCTCTCTTGCGTACGTGTGGACTACCGCCTCCACATGGCGATACGACTCATTTTCCACCACCATCATTCACAGTTTGATATTATGATAGATTTAATGAATATATGAAATTTAGGTTATAATAATTATTCGACAAATATGAATTAATTTTTAATTTTATTTCATTTTATCAATTAAAAAATATAATTGTCACTCATTCATAAGTACGAACTACCATCTCTATGTAGTGAAATAATTTATTTTTCATCAATGATTCATATGAATGGTTATAAATATTTATATAATGAATATATATGATATTTATATCATGTTTAAAATTTTTTAGTTAAGTAAACCATAATCAATTTTCATGTATCATGACCCCTGAACCAAAAACGTACATGAAAAACGTAGTTAACACGTGAAATCGTGATAATAAAGAAGTATTTTTAATAAATGGTGGAAAAGATGTTATAAGTAAAATATGAACGGTATTTTTGGTATTATTGTTTTTGTTTTATAGAATTATAATAAATTTATGTCAATTATAAAATATGTTAATGTAATAATGAAGCAAGTCAAACTTAAGGTAAGGGTTTTATGTTACAATCTCATTTTTATCGAGATTGTGTATTATTAAATTTAATAATTATGAAATTTTACAATTTATCTTTGCCAAATCATATTTACTTTATTATTATATGGTTATTCACATATTTTCATGTTTTACATTAACTTTATTCTCTTTATTTACTCAACACACATAAATAATGTTTTTAAGGATAACTGACTTTCTTTTTCTCTTTAATCAGTTATCATTGCTTCCATACCCATATTTTCATTAACAAATTTCAATATTATTTGTACTATTATATAAATATTATTTAAATTAATTTTTTAATTCATTTTAGTTTCCATAAAAATAATTTAAATTAATATTCTTATAATTCTCTAAGTGTGGTACTTTTGAATTTTACTAAAAATGTTCAATGAATTTTTTTACATACACTGCAAGAAATTACATACCTATTTCCAAAATACTATTTTATTTAAATATTACATTATTATTTTGTATTTTGTTTTAAACTAAAATTTTTCCCTTAATATTTTGGAAATTTTATATTCTAAATAGGTGATTTGAAATAAAAAAAATCTTCAACAAATATTATAGTGATTTTTTAAAGGAATTTTTATTTATAAAAATATCAAATGATTCCTCTTATTATTTACTGTGGATATTATCTAACGTTACCATATTTATTCTTTCTCTTGATGGTTCATGATTGTGATGATGAATTTTTTTTGAAACTTGTATCGATTCAATGAGTTATGATTTGATGATATGTTGAATTTTATGTGATCATATGGAACACATATGTATGGTTTTTATTATGAGATGGGTTGGACTTGAATTATATGTACTAGAATGGGGAGTGAACCTAGTTCAGTAAGGGTATTCTTCTAATATGATGGTCTTGTAGTAATCCTCAACTAATTCAATGATGTAATGGGGAGTAAACCCAATTCACTATGATAGTCTTGGGAGTGATCCATGAATAAGGATATGATTTTCAATAATTATGTTCATGTCACAAACTTGTGTATTAGCCTTAACATATGTTTTCTTATGTCATGATTTATTATTGATGATTCTTACTCTTATGATTTATTTCTTCTGATTGAGAAAACAGTATTCCATGTTTCCTAATTATGATTTATGAATTTGTGGGTATCATTTTATAATGTTTAATTAATGTTCTCAAACACTTTTACTTATGTTATGATCACTTATAATCATTTATTATATCCCTTATTTTTACCCTTACTCTGTATCTTAGCTCACCCTTTCTTATGATTCCCTTCCCTAGTTGGAGAAAGGTTTTAACTATGTTATTCCTATGAAGGGTTCTAATTGTGAAGAAATAAATGGTAAATGATATAGATATTTTATATACCATTTTTTTGTATCACTGTTTGTGAATACACTAAAACTCTACAGCCCTTATATATGGGTTATTATAAAATTTATTGAATATTTATCTAAAATTATGTAATTTTTATTTATGAAAAGTAAGGTTTTATATAGTTGGTATTTGAGGAAAGGCATTTTAACATTTGAGAACAAGGATGAGGAACTTTTAGTGATGTTAGCCCAACTATGTTAAATACACTAAGAGGGGGTAAATTAAGTAATTGTTGATTAAAACTATTTCCCCTTTGGATTTTGTTTCATCGTTAAGAAAAATTAACTTCTCTCTCTTTCTTATAGAAATGTATAAGAATAAATGAAAGCTTGCATGAGACAAAACAGTTTTACTTGGTTCACGCATGTTAGGATGTATCCCTAGATAATACATTATTAATGATCCTCTGTATGAAATCCACTAACACACACTATTGTTACAATGTTCGGAGTGGACTCACTATCCCTCCTAGCTTACAACCAATCACAATTTGAAATATCATTGCTCTCTTAACTAATGTGTGTTCACTGCTCCTTCATATTCTTCTCCTCTTGATCACATAAATCAATAAATATCACTCCTAATTTAGTGCATCAATATGTTCCACTTTCACCCACTTTATTAATACCCTCTTTACCATATAATTACATGGAAAATCCTTATAGGTTCTAAAAACATTGTTTTTCGTGCAACCCTTTCCAGACTTGTGTGTAACTATACCAACTTGCATGAAACATTTATGTTTTTTCAAAGTACAAAAACTTGCATTGTACTTTTGGATTTTCATGGAATTACATTAGTATTATACACAAAAGTCCCTTTTCTGTGTGGAACTAATACTTGTTGTAGAAAGAAATAGATTCATTCAAATCTTGCGTGATTCTGAGATCATATATTCTCTACGTATTGTGCTACTAAAATGAGAGGAGTCACCATATATTTATAGACATTTCCATCCTTCAACGTAACTTCCTTGAGATCCTTCCACAATGAACAAAACTTCCTTCAAGCATTGAAATCTATGTTTTGTTCTCACCTTTGGTGTACAACACCGTCTCTGTTTCATGGGTGCACAAAACTCTTCATGTGTCGTGCAACTCTAAAATTCACACAATTTCATAATTTTCATGAAACAATACCCTTTTCCATATTTTTTATCTAATGTTCTAAGATCTTCACTACTGTAAATCATTTCAAGAAACTTTCACCCTTGCATGAAACTATTTATATTTTCATGAAAATACTTATTTTTCCAAAAAAACACTCATTCTATCATTCAAATATTTGGCCCTAATAAGTTGGAAAACATTGAGAGATGGAACCACCTTGTACATGTAACTTTTTTACCACCTCTAGAGAATCCATTCCTCTATCTTAAAGATTTGTTAACATACCTAATCAACAATAATGATGAAACTCCAAAACTGATCTTTTCATCCTTCTCTGTCAACAAACACAATAAACCCAAAAAACACTATAAAATTACCAAGAGATTTTTACTCAACAATGTCCCCATTTGGGTTTATTGAAAAATATTCAATTGTTAATACCATGTTAAATAATCATCCATATTCTCGAAAAAATTGATTTTTGTGATTCTAAATAGTGATCAAAGGTTTACCCCACACACACACTAATCCCACTGGAGCCAAGATCAGTGTGAGAAACAAGAGAAGAATTAAAATATCATCAATGATTCAATTATTTCTTGATATATCATGATAAACCTTTTCTAATATCAATTATAACAATAAATTTGGAGCTCAAGAAGACACCATTCTTCATCCATATATTGTAAACTACTAGAATGAAAAACTTCTCTCATGGTTTATATTTATTCAAAATACCACTTTAGCATCATTAGATTTTAAACTCCCCCAAATTCACTGATTCCCCTATTAGATTCTCCCCTTACTTGATTAAGACATTTTCTACCCCTTTTATATCCACAACTTCTACCCATTTATCAATGAACCTGAAGGTCATTCCTTTATGGTTTGAAATAGAATAATGTCCAAAGATCATGACATTTAGAGAAAATCACATCATACCTTAGTGAGAGGGGGTCCCAAATCCACACTTATTCAAGTGTGAGGAGTTGACTGAACTCCAAGAGCTAGTCTATGACATTAAAAATGTCACTAGGTAAGGCCTTCATCGAAATAACTACAACTTATAATTCTGTAGGCACATACTACAACTTCACAAGAACCTAATCCACCTTCTCATTAATAAAATGATACTTGATTTCAATGTTCTTTTTTCCTTGGGTGATGGACTAAATTTTTTATATTATTTATACCACTTTAATTATCACAATGAATTATAATCAGAGACTTAACTTCAAATCCAAAATTATCAATCTTCTGCTTCATCCACAATAATTTCATGAAATCTTGAGTAGAGGCAATATATTCTACTTATGTGGTACTCAATGAAATGAAATATTTTTATTTCATAGAAAATAAATACACAATACACCAAGATGGAATGAACCACATCAGGTTGATTTTATATCATCTATTGAACCATCCCAACCTGCATTTGTATAGCCTAATGAATATTTTTAATTGTTTTCATTGTATAAAACATTAAAATTCATTGTTCCCTTGAGTTATTGAAATATTATTTTTACTGTAATAAAGTGTATTTCCATGGGATTTCATTAATACCATGTTTATGTAATGTGGAAAAAATAATATATGGTCATTTTGTTGTTATGTACAGTAGACTGCCAATAGTTTTCCTATATTCTATGACATTAACTGCATTTTCATCATCATATTTTCCAATTTTCATTTGTTTAGCCACTAGATTTATCATAGCCTTGGAATTATACATTATAAATCTTCTTAGAACCTCCTTGATAAATTTTTATTGAGAAATAAATGTGCTACTCCTTTTTTATGTCACCTGTAAATCAAGGAAAAAAGATCAGTTCACCAATCATTTCCCTTTCGAACTCATTTTTCATGAATGATATGAACTATTTTCACTGTGCATCATCTGATCCACCTAAAATTATGTTGTTGAAATTCATCTACACCATATTCCTTTGATTACTTTCATTGTTAAAATATATATTGTAATCAACACCATCACAAAAAAATGGTGCTTCATCAAAAACCGATTGAGATCTGAATACCATTATCTTGATGGTTTTTTCAACACATATAATTCCTTTCATAGTGACAAAAACTATATTCTAATCTTTTTGAATGATATATCCATCTAGATACTCGATATACACTTCTATTTCCATAACCCCCTTCATAAACTCTTACATGACATCCATCTAGAAAACAATGAACATTCATTGCACTATTATGGATAAGAATAATCTGATTGTATCTATCCTTGCATCATGTGAAAATGTTTAATCAACATCGATACCCTCTATCTGGGAGTAATATTTGTAGATAAGTCATGATTTGTTTTGAATCACTGTGTCATCTTAATTAATAATGTTGTGAAATACTCATTTGTTCCTAATGACTATTTTATTTTTTGGTATTGAAACAATATCCCATGTTTGATTCTTCTCTATCTGTTTAAACACTTAATTCATAGCATAAACCTAGTAATCTTCACTAGCTGATTCATTAATAAATTTAGACTCTACCTAAGAGAAGAATAAATCCTGTTGTAAAGAATTAATTCCAAATATTTTAATTAGCATTTATAGATCACTGTTGATGTTTTACCTATCAATTTCAACTCAACACTTTGGCTTACAGGCAGAAATATATTTCATTTCCTCCTTATCACCATTAGTATCTTTTTCAAAATTAGTATTTTGTGTTTCTAATGACCCTAAGTTTCTTAATTCATCAATACTGTCTTTGGGAAACTTTTCACGGCATTGTTGAAGATTCTATTCATTCTTTACTATAGTGACATCATTTCATTCAACTACGTTTCACAGCCTTTTGTTGAATCATTTATATGATTTTGTTTTTCCTAAATAGCCAAGTAATACCCCCTCATCTCTACAAGATTCAAATTTCATGTGTTTATCCCTATTGAGAATAAAAAAATTACTTCTAAATATTGGAAATTATTTCAATGTTGGATTCTTCCCATAAAATATCTCTTATGATTTATTTTATTCCTTAATACAAAATAGATATTTATTGAATATATAGACAGATGACAAGACTAATTCCTTACAGAATTTCATTGGTAGATCCTTTTTAATATGAATTGTTCTGGCCATGTTGTTTATGATCTTTTTTCTACTCTAAACCACTAAAATCTTTTCCCACATTGAATGAGTTAACTTTTATATAATCACCACTATGTAGATTTCATTGTACAATGATCACCGTAATGAATTTATTGCTCTAACGTCATCATCCAATACCATTAGAACATCTTTTGATAAATCCCCACTATCCACACTGGCTGAAATACCATGTGTTCTTGTTGTATAGAAATCAATACATAAATATTGAAAATAGTACTATATTTTATTATTCCGTAATTGAAAATTGTTTCGATAAAATATTGGAATCCCTTTAGGATAGAAAAAATCCTTTGAAACCATTAAGAGAGAAACAAAAATATTAACCCTTTGATTTGATACTAATTGTTATAGGTTAAATAACCTAAGAGTGTGGTGAATCAAGGCATGACTGATTGAAACTACTCTCCCTTTGGATCTTCTTACATCATTAAACAATATTCTTTTGTCTCTCTTTCTCATAGTATTGTATGAGAAGAAATGAAAGTACGCATTAGACACATCAATTTTACTTAGTTCACGGACACTAGGTTACATACAAGGAGAATACATAGATAATGTTATCATGTACCAAATCCACTAAATCACACTACTTTTACATTGTTTGGAGCTAACTCATTTTCCCTTCTAGTTTACAACCAATCATTATTTGAAATCTTACTCATCTCTAAACTAAATTGTGCTCCCTAAACCATCATTTTATTCTTCTCTTGATCACTTTAATCAATAGGTTTTACACCTCATTTAGTACATCAATATGTTACACTTTTATTTATTTTATGAATACCCATTTACCACAGAATTACTATGAAAATCCTTATAGGTTCACACCACTGTGGTTTTCATGAAGCCTTTTCATGACTTACGCCCAACTCTACCAACTTTCATTAACCATTTATGTTTTTTTAAGAAACAACAACTTGTATTAAAATTTTGGATTATTTCAAAATTTATTTGGTCTTATAGACACAAGTCCCTTTTCTACATGAAACTAATACTTATTTTTCTTAATAAATATCTTTGTGAAACTCTTGCATGATTTAGATCCCTTATATTCTCTAATGTTTAAGCTACTGAAATTAGAGGAGTAGACACCTATTTATATACATGGTCAACCTTGTCTGAATATTTGTTTAATGCCTTATATTGTGTGTTCAACATCATTGGATCATTTAACTTCATTTTTTGATGTTGATTTTTGTGTACAACACTACCTCTATTTTGTGGGCACCCACAAATTTTACTATATCAAAAAACACTAACTTTCATACAGTTTCAAAACATTAACACAACACTACACATTTCTTTATTTTTATTTAATATTCCCAAATCTGAACTAGCACACAACTTTGAGAGACACCTTCACAGTTGCATGAAATGTTTTACATTTACGTCAAAATACTTCCTTTTCCAAAAACACCTTTTTCCTTGCTCCAAAGTTTGGACCCCAAAAAATTGGAAAACACTGGGAAGTAGTGCCGAATTGTACACACAACATTTTATACCACATATAAAGAATCAATCCCTCTGTATTGAAGCTTTGTTAACACACCTACTAAGAAATCATGTTGGAACTCCACAGCTGATCTTTTCAACCTCATTTTTCAACAAATGCAGTCAACCTAAAAACATGATAAATTTACCTTGACTTATTTTTTCTAAAATGTGAGAACCCTTGGTACTAGCATAAGTATAAGAGAACATTTTATTTTATGGTAAATAAATAAGAGTGTTTTTTCAAAAAAATATATCCTTATTTGGATACTAAAAGTTGACATTCTTTTTTAATAAATTAATCTAGTGATTATAACCTAGAAAAGAGTTGTCCAAGTATATATTGACTATCATTTTATTGTATATTTAAAGAGACCTTATTGCACACCAAAATTGACACATCTATGGGATATTCTTAGGCTAAATCATCTATTCTTTATGGAATAATATAAATAATTTTTAAAGTTTATGACTATGGAATATCGTAGTTAAACCTAGGGTGTCATGGTTTGAAAAGAAGCCGACATGTCTTAGACATCCTATGAATTTTTTTTCATGATTATATTATTACTCATTATAATTTCTCAAACTATTATTTTTGTTTTAGTTAATGGATACCACCTAAAGGAATTATATTAGAAATAAATTTGATGGAAGATGAAATTATTTTTTCTCATGATAAACCAAATAAGATGGGAGTTGGAATCAAAAAATTTATGATTATTCCTAATTTGTTGTCTCATTATATGATTAAGAACATGAACATTTTTGAGTTTATTAATGATAAAAATAAAAGAAAAATGTATTTTTAGGATAATCAAGGAGAAAATAAGATTCAACTTCCTATATATCGATAATTTTAGAATAATCACCCAAGAAAGTGTCTCAAAGGAAGATGAAGTTGTTTTTTGTGAGGAAAAGAAGGACATGGGGTAATTAATTACTGGGAAAAGTGGAGAGTTTTATAGAGAGAAATAAAGTATTTTCTAAACTACCATTTACTATTCAATTTTTTATGTGTTGGGAACTTTGGCATTATCCAAGGAAATGTATCTAATCCATGGGCTAACTCGTAAACCAAGTAAGGGTATACATTTTTCCAATCATTAAAATAGAATGATTGAAGTGTTTTTATACTGGTATTAGAAAATTATTCAATAGTGGTATTTGATTAAAAATATTCTGTTTATAAAGATCATTAAATATCTAAGAATTTTTCGATAGTAGCTTTTATTTAGGGTTTTTCAAGAATACATTGAATGGAATCGATAACATAGAAAAGTTATTTAGTGGTAAAGTTGTATTTTTGGAAAACATGTGATTAGGGGATAGATAAACCGTAATATGTGACTAATGTTAAGATATTAATGTTTATTTGGGAATATGAGATGATTTATTTTGATATAGTAAATTACATAGTATTTTTGAACTTTAAATTCATTAGTGATTTCATGAAAATTTGAGTTATGTTATCTTTGATTATGTTTATTACATTTTTCTATTTATATAATATAATGGATAATATATGGTTTTAGTTGAGGAATGAGGATATGGTTATTTTTTTTTGGAATTGTATATGTTTTCATTGAAGGTTTATGGTGATTTGGGTTATTATCATGTTTTAGAAGAATACATGATCATGGATTTCACATGCTTGTTATGTGACATTAAAAGCTAATTTATGTTATTTAGGGACTAAAGTGAACTTGGTTTTGGAAATTTTGAGAATTTTTTATAATTTTTTGGGTTTTGAATTTGGTTAGACATATTTTGGAGGAGTGTTAAGGATAACTATTTATGGAACAGTTTATGTTGAAGTTTGGGTGTTATTATTTATGATTTGGATATTAACATATTATTTCATCATAAGAAAATTTATCTATATTGGATAACTTTTTCTAAAAATTTTGATTTTTTGAAACAAATAAAGATATATGGAATGAAATTATACTATTTTATGGGTCTTATTATCCATTAAAGGTTAAATTTTGTGCTCCATATATGAAAAAATTATCTTGAATATTCATTTCTTATTTTAATATATGTGATAGAAGTGTGAATTGATCAAAGAAAAAAATTAGTAAATTCTCCTTATTAAATGGAAATAAATAATGTAAGTGGTTTTTCTCATATTACATGGTAAAATAATCTATCAAACCTAGGAAAAAAGATCTTGAAAATGAAAATTATTTACATTTTACATCAATTTTTTAAGACTTTACGGGTTTTTTCACCACTCGATTTTATATATTTTTCTAGGAATTAGAATTATCTTTCTCATGTTCTAAATCATGCTTTTTTATTATTTATAAATTATATTTCTCATACAGGTCTATGTTTTTAAAATCTTCCTAGTGTTCTATTTATCTAGGAACCTCATTATGTTTTATTTAAGTAACATTTTTGTTTCTGACTTCCTTTTTTTAAAGGAAGTTTTATTTTCCCCTTTAACAATATCAGTTTTAAACAAAGGTACTTTCAAATATTGAACATTTTATTACTAAGATAAAAATTCAAAAGTCAACATTTATTTAAAAGGTTTATGTAACACCTATATATTTTAGAATATATTTTTCTCTCAACAAAATGTATGTGGTTGGAAGCTTTCTTTCCACGCAACTCCAAGTCTATATGAACCGTGATATTGAAAATTTTTATAAGATGGTTATTAAATTAGTAAATATGTATAGTAATATAAATATTTCTAATAATATTTATATTGGTTCTAATTAATTAATATTTATTGATTAATTCATGATAAAGAAGTACTCATTTTTTATTAAAATCATTTAATGCCTCAAAATCGGGTTTTCTTCAAAAATTGTTTTTATTTCATTTTATATGAACAAAAATTATAAATAATTTGTAAAATTTTTATAAATTTTTTCTTAGGAAATTAATATCATTTTTAAAATCAGCATGTCAATATTATATTTGGGGGAATTTTTATGATTTTTCTAAAAATATTCTTTTTTAATGAATAATGAAAAATACCATTTTTTGTAAACATTGGCATTCCTTTCCAAGTAAAATTACTATTATGTTTATAATTTGATAATAATTTAAAATAATTCAGATTAAATTATAAATATTATAATTAATTACATAATAATCATCATTATACTAGATTTTGGTATAAGTTTTTTTCGATCCAGAAAAAACATTTTCCTAAAAATATGTGCACAACATATTTTTATCTTAATAAATTAAAGTAATATTTATTTATTAATTTTTCCATAAAATTTATATATTATACATTAATTAATATATTTTAACATTAATTTCATTATTTATAAGGAGAGTAATGTAAGTAAATTAATTTTTTTCTAAAAGATTCAGTTTTCTAAAATGGGTTTTCGTTGTGGCTTAGGAACTTATTTCATAATAAATACTTCCACATATTGAATTTTAATATTTTAAAAATGATTAAATATTTTTAATAATCATAATTAATATAATCTACTAGGGTTAACTTAATTTTTGGTCTTATTGAAAAGTAAGTATGGTAAAAAAATCAATATGGTTATGGTTAGAATAGGTTTACTGGGCGTTAAACCAAAAGATATGGATAGTATTTCTAACCAAAGATATATAATTATTATTATTTTAATATATTAAAACTCTATATTATTCTAAATTATTATATTTTTAAATTTTCAACCAATTTACCATGAAGGTGACCTTATATTATTAAAATCTTTTAAAAAAACTCCATGTGTGTCTCTCCCCTCACTTATATAAGAGAAATTATTCTACTACCTTATTCGCGACATTTTATCCTTATATCATAGAAGATATAATCTAAATAAAATCATAGAATCATCAAATTCATCCTAGATCTTGTGGTCTTCTTCTCAGACCAATCCTTCTAGGCCTAGGGAGTAAGCCAAATATGGTCTCTTAAAGAAGAGATATAGATATTAACTAATATCTTTCAATTATATTTTTTTCTAATTCCTCTAGAAATGTTTTATCCATAAAAAATGTTGAATCTAATATAAAAAATATACTCATATGTTATTATGATTACGGAATAACCATGTACCCCCTCTTATCAATATGATGGAAGATTAATGTTTCGATCCAGCGTATGTGTGGACTACTACCTCCACATAGTGATACAACTTGTTTTCCACCACCATAATTAATTATTAGTTATTATGATAGAATTAATGTTTATATATTATATTTATATTATAAAAAATATTTTTTAAAATTATGAATTAATATTTACCTTTATATTTTTCATCCATTGAAAAACAAAAACATCACATGTGCATACATATGGACAACAGTCTCCACATAGTGATGTAATTAATTATTCATCACTAATATATATGAATGTTTATAAATATTTATATAATTAATTTATATTATATTTATATAATTATAAAAATTATATAGATGAAAGAACTGTGATCAAAGTTCAAGGCCTATAACTTTTGAACCAGATCATACATGAAAAACAAAGCAGTTAACACCTAAAATGATGATGATATGAAAGATAGATAATGAACAGGTGAAAATATGTTATAAGTAAACCATTTATGGTAATATATATATATATATATATATATATATATATTATTTATTATTTAATTATAATAAACATTACTCTTTTATATAATAGGTTTGAGTTTTTACAAATCAAAGTAGACATGAGGTAAGGGTTTTATGTTACAATCACATTTTTACCAGGTTTATTTATTCATAAATTTTATAATGATGAAATTTTATTATATTTCTCTCCCATATAATATTATTTCACTTTTTATAAGTTTATTCCAATATATTTCATTATTTCCTTTCATTTTCCTCACTTTAAGTACTCAAGAGACCAAATGAATGGGTTTTTAGAAAAACCAATCTTGTTTTTCTCTTCAGTCTATAATCATTTCATCCATATCCATATTTTCATAAAAAAATTCAATAATTATTTTAATATTATAAAACTAGTTTTTAAAGTGATTTTTAACTATATTATACACTCTTTAAAAATTTATAAAAGGGTCATTATTTTTATTTTCCAAATTTTCTACTTTTGAATTTTTATCAAAAATGTAAAAGGAGTTCCTATTTTAACATGCACTACAAGAACATATTTCCCCACCATCATGAACACTATATTATTTAAATATTACTTTCTAAGTTTCAATTATTCTTATAATATAAAATTGGTTCTTAAATATAATGGGAATTTACATATTTTAAATAAATGATTTCAAATAAAAAAAATTCCTCATGAAATGTTATATTGACACTTTAAAGGTATGTTTATCTATAACAATATTCTTTGATATTTATTATTATTTAATGAGGATATAATATAATTATAAAATATATATTATTTCTCTATATGGTTTATTATTATGATTATGAAATTTTTATGATCCCTAAATCTTTTCCTTTGGTTACAATTTAATGATAGGTTAAATGTTTTACGATCTTATTGAACATAGGTGTATAGTTTTCATTATGATATGGATGGGATATGAATTATATATCACTCTAATGAATTTTTTAAATAAGGATATTTCAATTGATAATAAGGACTATAATTGGGAGTGAAATTTTTTCCATAAGAGAATTTTTCTACTAAGATAGTCTTTAGGGTGATCTTTTACTCTATAAATGATTGAATGTGAAGTGAACCAAATCCACTGTGATAGTATTGGTGGTGATCCTTAACTAAGGAAATTATTTTCCATGCTTATGTTTATGAAAAAAAATATATCTTATTATTATAATATTTTTCCATGGCTCATGATTGATTATTGATGGTTCGGTACTCTTTTGTCTTATTCCATTCGATTGAAAAACATTATTCCATGTTTTGTGATTATGATATATGAATTGATAGAGATGATTTTATAATGTATATCTCATGTTCTAAAAAATTTCTTATCTTATTATCACTTATAATCATTTATTGATATATATTATTTTTAAAATTATTGATCACCTGATCTCACCCTTTCTTATGTTTCCCTTCCCCAAGATATAGAGAAAGGTTTTAAGTATATTATTTTTATGAAGGGTGATAAATGTGAATAAATAAATAGGAAATCATATAGATCTTCTATATAATTTTTTTTATATCTAAGCTTCCAAATTCACTAAACCTATACGGTCCTTGAGAATGTATTATTGGAAAATTTATTGAATATTCATCTAAAATGATGAAAAACTTGTGTATAAAATATAAAGGTTAATGTAGTTCTATTTTTTCTAATTTATTCCAATAACATGAAACTATTAGGGATTTTTTATTAATTTAGGGATTTTATGTGTAAAAAAAAGTAATTGTAATGCCTTTAATTCATCCACTAGGTCCAAGTTAGAGAGAAATGACCTCATGCACACCTCCCTATAAGAAATAGGATTCCAAATAGTAGTGAGGGTTTTAAATGTTGATAATGGGGACACTATACCCCTAATATAATATTAGTTTGCCAATAATAATAATAATAAAATATATAACTAAGACTAAAAAAGGTGTAATAATATAATTACAAATGGAACACATAACCTACAACACGTAAATAAATGGGATCCAAAAGTGGCAAGTCCAACCATAGTATAAGTGTAATATATAAGTAAATAAAACCATATTATCCTCTATACTCTATCCTGATATCACCACCTACTCCATTATCTACAGCTCAACCATCTTCCATAGACTAATTTCCCTTGGTTATGTCCCTATACATGAATTCTACATGCGCATCGAGATTTCCATGTAGGTTTGGTGTAATAAAATGCAATAGGACACCACCAATTCATCCTTAAAAAATGTTCACATGTAAAAGAGTTGTATGCCATGATAATACTAAATTTAAAAAATCTAAACAATATATAAGAAGAATCTTTATGCTAAAAAATTTACCACAATCCCCAGACCAACCTGGTTTAACTCTATGTTGGAAGTAGTATCATGATATTGTAGTAACCAAGAACAAGACACAAGGGTATTAAAAATACTACTCATCATTACGTGAACAAGAAACTTGGTATCCTCTAGTAATTGAGTTATAGTGATACTTGACATTAACTAGGACTTGAGTAAACATGCTACATGGAATCTAATATGAATCGAGTGAAGCACATGACATTCATGATGCATCATTGTATCCAATCCCTATGTTCAGGTCCACAATTTCCATTGTCTTAATTCGTGTGCACTCCCCCTCTAGGGATAACCATGTAATGATTTTAATCCTTTTCCAAGAACCAAGAATAATACCTTCTGATGCATAATAACATTACTGATATGGTAGATAATATAAATAAATCATATCATATCATCATAATTAAATAGTAGTGACATACAGTGCATGTGATCAACATCAAACACGACAAAAATAGCTAAAAGTATACTCATCATATCTAGTATCATAAACAAGTATCACATGCTATGTACACACCCACATGTGATCAGAATCAATAATGGAAAAAAAATTATACTAAAAAGAATAAAAATAATGAAACAAGTGTATACAAGATCCCAAAATGGTATGGAACTTCTTACCTCATGGTTGTTGATAAAGTACTCCAAGGTTCATAGAAATATTGAAGAACTAACCACATTGATCACCCATGTAGAATGAGATCACAAATCAAGGATTCCAAACACATGTTTTAGTTTATCAATAAAGTGGTTTAAAATTTAGAGTTAAGAATATTTCAAGTCAGTAAAGTAATTCTATAATTATATACCTTGAGGACTCCATTAATGGAACTAATTTTTATGTATGCAAAAGGATGGCTCGCCAATTCACCGTATTTGTTTTTGACTCAATAACAGCTCCTGAATTACTCAATAATTGTGGAATAGAGACTCGTATATAGACAATGATCATCATTATATCATTAATCTATCAACATAAAATTGATTCAAGATGATATTCAAGTGGAAGGTTCCCATTATTGAAATGTTGATACCTCTTCTAATATACTAAGCAATAATCAAAATATAATGGTTCAATCATAAATATTCTTTCAAGAATAGGTCAAGGGGGATGATCTATAAGAAAATTCATATAGAATGCTTGTATTCATTGGTATATCATGATTTGATCAAGGAACAAATTCTACTTGAAAGGTCTACCACTAATATAAGAATAATGGTAGATATTGTTGTCCTATAATTATATAAATCACATATCCCACATAGATCTATGTTCTTATATCAAAAACGATTAAAAAAATCATGGATTTAAGAGAAAATAATAGTTTTTTCATAAACATATTGGTCAAATCATGATAATGAAAGGGGAGAAGAATGAGGGGGTCATGATGCAAGTGGATAAACATAAAATTTAGAATACTGACATTGTGGTTGGAATTAGACAATAAATAGGGGTCTATGGAATGTGAAATTAAAACCTATGGCATGAATTAATTTCACACTCGGATAGGGCACTCTAATTACCCAGTTGGTATAATTAGTGAGTTGATGGAACCACAAGCTAGAAAAAGTACTTGGAAGAACCACCTAGGTTCTTCTAGTGATTTTTTTGAGTTGATGGGATCTGTAAATCCTTATAGACCTATAACGCCCTATTACATATATTAAGTACTCCCTTTCTCATGATTTGTTTGTTATCCTTGTTTAGTTTCATTTGTGGGATTCTTAGGGATGTAAAACCTTTACTAAGTTAAATGAACTGAATTTTGGTGATATATGTTTGTTTAAATTATTAAATTCAAGGTATAATTTTTATTAAATATTTTTCAGTGTTCTCCCCATGTTTGGGGAACATTAAAAGTGGGTTTTGAGTTTTCTATTGAAAATTGAGGTCCTTATTATATATAGGAATATTACACATTCTGTAAGTAGTACACGCCTTGTATTTGGTGTGGGGATGATGTTGTGAAATGATTCCTTACATGAAGGGTTTACACTTCATAAAATAGGTTCACATCATGTAAGGTTTGATGTCTATAATTTTATCAAAAGTGATGTGTTTTTTGCAGGACTCTTAAATTGGAAATTACATGGCGTGAAATTGTTACATATTGGGTACTAATATGTATGTATCATTTTTATGGTACTATATGGGTGTTATTTCATTTCATTATGTTTTTCATTTTTCCCTCTCTTATCTGAGAGCTATCTAATAATTTTTGGGTGATCCCCTCTCTTCCTGATCACATATCTTGCTGTTTACCTCTTGTAGAACTTTCGTCATGTGTATCGGGAAATAAATTTGTATTACTTTCATTTTTATTCGCCATAGTAGTTGTGTTGACTACATTTATGGTTTAGATTCAATATTTATTGGTGTTTTATACTAATCCTTCATAGTTTTTTATCATTTATTGTCATTTGAGGCATGGCTTCTTGGTTTCCAATCACCATTGTCGAAGGCACCTAGGATTATACCATTTTGAGGTATATGTTTCTATAAAATGGGTAATTTGGTGAATATATTGTCTTCATTGTGAAATTATTTTGGTTTTTCATTTAATTTATGTGATTTATGGTTTTGAAATGGTTTTCGGTAAAATATTTCACATTTGGAAACTTTGGTTCGTCGGTTCATTGGTAAATGTATATGGGTAACCTTAGTTTGTGTGGCACCACAAGGGTTTACTGATTGGATATTTATGGCATGTTGTGGGACTTAATATTTATTAGTAGCAATATATGTATAGTTTAGGATCACTTTTTTGTCTATTATATATTCACATAGGCTAGGTACCAATACGGTGTTCTTTGTATTAATTCTTTGATTATGACATGATAGATATGTGTTTTATTTAACACTTTTACTTCTCATATTTCATTGAAAAAATGAATGGATTTTTAGAAAAAAACTGAAAATTATTTACAAATTGATTAGGATTTGTGAAAATTATTTGTAAGATAATTTTTTTAAGATAAACATATTTCATTCAGGATATTAGATCTTGTATAGACTCTATGGTTTTATCCTACAAGGATTTGTGTTCACGCCCTACAGTTTACTTTATATGGTTGTAGATGTCATATTTTAGGATCTAGTTAAAGTGAAGAGAATCATGTAACAAGTTATCTTCTCTTATTTTCACTTCCTTCACTTTGGGATGGTTTGGATTTGACGATTGGTCAAATAGAGACTTGTGGTCATTTTCGATTCATAATTTTCTAGTTTATCCAGTTTTTATTAGGTTGTATGAATATTGATGTATCATTTTCTTCTGTATTATACTCTTCTTGTATGTCTTGTTTTGTTTATATTCAAGAAATGTTTTATCTATATTGGTTACCTCACCATGTGATAGGCTGACAGGGGTGGAATGTCTAGTTGACTTAGTCATGTTCATTACAATTTATTATCATAGGTAGGTTACGAAGACTGAAGTATGTTAAATATATATGATTTGGTTCTGTGTCTTGAGTAGACAGTAGTTAAAAATATTAAAAAATTTATATTATGTTCCAAAAAGTAGAATATCCAGCTCACTCGCATGTCTGAACTAGATTTACCATGGGTGGTAATAAATTTTTTACATGTTTGAGGCATGATGTTTCAGGTAATTTGATTGAACTATGTGGGAATTTTTTTTAAACGGACCAGTTTCTTTTAAAATTTTCACTATCTGTCAGTATAATTTAAAATTAATTTAAACATTTATTATTTTCAAGATTTTTCATTGGTACCTGAAGGTGTTCCTAAGATTGTGGAATTTTCGCATGACTTGTTGGGTTTTTTCAAATTTATTATACAATACCTCCTATAAGATATCTTCCAGATATAATAGAGGAAGTTGTGAGATATGATCTGGAGGAGAATCCTCTAGTGGGACCTTCTTTGGTTGAAGTTTTAATTTTAAGAACCTAAATCTTCATTTTGTGTATGGATATTGATTTAGGGTGTTTTTGAGAAAAATAAGAGTTTTGGAAATTTAACGAATACACGTCGTGTACCCGGTTGTCATGGGTAGTCATGTACTGGTCGTGTAATGGCCGAGTACGTGGCCGTATGGGTGACATTGAGACCACCTAAAGATGAGTCCAGTTAAGGCATGTACATGGCATGTGCATTAAATAAACACGCCAGGTAATTTTCATTTTAGTTTCTAAATCGGACTGGGATCACATATAATTTCTAGATACACCTTCTTCAAGCCTTGTCTCATCCAAGAGCGATGAAAATCTCTGAATCTTGTCTGAGACCCCGATCTTTCATTCATTCTCCAAATCAAACAATATTGATTGTGTTAGAATCCCCACAGTGTGTTCTTCCTTCTTCTAGATCCTCTCCTCCTGATTTCTCTTCTTTCAGAATATATTCGTGGTTGATTTTTTTTGATGTTTTTGTAAATATATGAAATTATGGGTTTAATAAGCGGATGAGATTCAACTATATCTATCGTACAATGTTGAGGTAGGTGGTTTGTTCCTTTCTGTAGTTGTCTTTGGATTATAAGAGCAAAAAGTGTCGAATACCCTAGTTTAGGGTATTCCGTGT
Source organism: Viscum album (assembly GCA_963277665.1). Classification (NCBI taxonomy): domain Eukaryota; kingdom Viridiplantae; phylum Streptophyta; class Magnoliopsida; order Santalales; family Viscaceae; genus Viscum; species Viscum album. The sequence continues at coordinate 1,210,934,542 of OY728160.1, forward strand.
CTTAGAATTTTAACCCTATTGATTCCTTCTTTTGTTTGTTTACTTGTGTAAGGGTTTTTATTATAATTTAGGTTTATTAACTTTCTTATGGATGTGTTTCCCATGTTTTTTTTGATATTGGTCTTTGGGTATAGAACTGCATGTTAGGTTGTTTTTTTTCCATGCCTAGTGTTATTAGGATGGAGTTGATATGATATGACATGCTTGTGATATGCATTGTAGTTGTTTATCCAAGTAGTATTTGAGTTTTAATTTGGTTTTTGGATATAATTTGTTCAAAATGGTGTTACACAGGTTTGTGAGAACTTGTTGTTAAATCATTGGGGGAATTGACGTTGAGGGCTTCCCCAAAGTGTTTTTTATACTTTTCACATTGTGAGCCCATAGGGGGGGGATTGACAGTGAGTTCTCCCTTAGAGTGTCTATATTATACTATTATGATATCACGAGGGGAATTTACATTGAGTTTTTCTTCCTAGATTTTGAAGTTTATCGTTAAAAGACCACAAGGGGAATTGACGGTGAGTGCTTCCTCAAAGCGTCGTTGTTTTCCTGTGAAAAAAGGGCTTAGACTATGTGAGCTTTCCTAGAGGATCGTTATAACTTTATTGATTTAAATGATAAGTTGAACCAGAGGTGTTAGACTATGAGAACATTATCAGAGGGTTTCTTGTGCATGATTGGTTCGATAATTAATAAATTTAAATGAATGTAGTTCGAAACTGTAATATTGTTTACTTTTGAGTACATCCTTATTTATTACTTCATTTTTCATATTACCTGCTATAAATGTTCACTAATTAATAAATACAGATATTTGGGTGGTTTCCTACTAGGATTCATCTCACATCCTTTGTGGGTCATGATTTTGGACCCAAACATGTCATATTGTAGCAAGTATAGATAAAGGAAAGTGCCCTTCTACCTCATGTACATGATTGTTGTGAAGTTGGAGAGAATGGGACCACGATGAGGCTTGCGATGCTGCTGGAGTTTATTTTTTTTCTTTGTAATTTATTTTCGTACTTTATTTCTTGCATTGTGACTTTTTTTGAAGCTTTCCTAGACATATGTGACATTCATTATTTATATATGTGCTCCATTTGTTTATTGCTTTCAGTCTTCTGTTGTTTACTTATTGTATGGTATTACTGTTTCTGCCACTGTTATCTATTTGTTTCGACTGTGTTACTCTTCCAATGAGGGAATAGTTTCCCCATTATCACACCCAAGTATTTCACTAGTATTCAGAAGCCTCTGGTGTTCGGGGAAATGCGCTTGAGGCCATGTGACCAACCGGTTATGGGGCACCATTGGGCGGCACCCGGAACTGGGATGTTAAAAAGTGATATTATAGGGGTTATTTTCTTATTTGACATGCTATTTGGAGCCTATAGACAGGGAAAGAAAGGAATATGTAGTTACTAATAATCTGTGGTTGGGAGTAGCTAACTTGTGTACAAGGAAAAGTCAATATGCCTCGATTATTGCAATTTTCTGGTTTTGTAATTTTTGTAGTTGATTTGATTTCACTATTGGGTGATTCACATGTTTTTTACTATTATAGTTGATTTCATTGAGGTTATATGTATGTTGAAACCCGATGATATTAGGGTATTCTATCTCATACATCATATAGGCACTTGTTAGAGATCACATGTCATGCATTATTTTCATTCAATTTAGGGTGAATTACCAATTGCATTTTGTTGTGATAGATGTTGTGATAGATATGCATGATGTTTTGATAGATTCCTTGATAGGATAACTACTATTTGATAGGGTATTTCTAATACGTAAAGTTTCTTTTGGATAAGCGCTAAAATTTAGTCACTAAGGTGTTATGGGCCCTCATGGATCAGAATTTTTTGTATCATGGGATTAATTGCACTGTTATACTATGATATGACATGAATATGATGCCAGTATTTGATTAGCGGGGAGTATGGGCCCCCACGGATTGTAATTATGAACATTAATGTTTTTTTCGGTGTTTAATGGGGTTCCAGAGTAGTTTCTGAGACTTATTATCCATAAAAACATAGAATACATGGTGTGTATTTATGAATACAGGCCATGTGATATTTTGTCTGGGAAGGAAATGATTTTCTTAAGTACACGCCATGTAGTACTTCACCGTGTGACTAGCTATAAGGGTAGAGACATAGGGTTGGGTTTTTTTTGGTGGAACACACCGTGTACCGGTAGTACATGTTGTGTTATGGTGACCATGTATTTGGCTATGTGACAGATTAGACGGATGGGAGAAACTCAGGTAGTACACGCTGTGTTCATCTTGAACATACCATGTAGATTCGAACGTGTTTTCAGCCATGTGATTAACTACACGGGTCGGTAAAATCCTACTAGTACATGTTGTGTCTATCATGAACACATCATGTAGTTTTTTTAAGAGAACTGTGTGGTTTATCTGTGTAGAGAAACTCAGTAAGCAGGAAAGATTTGAGTACACGCCATGTCAAAGGAGAAAATGCCATATATATGGGGTGTTACACGACTAATGTTGGAAGATGTACACACCCATGTAAGGATCAAGGGAACACGTTGTGTAGTGGTCACACACGCCATGTATCCATGTTTTAAAAAACATGAATGTTCTCTTTATCATGTTATTTTATTACAATTCTATGCTTCAATCCTTGATAATATTGAACTGAGGTTTGTGATTGACCTTGAAAATTCATTACACTGAGAAAGCCTTCAGTTGTATGCCAGATAGAGGGCATCGATCACACACCGGTCATGGAAAATCTGGGACTACTAGAAGATCCTCCTGTCGTTCATGTATTTCCACCAACTGTCATTCCGGATAAAGGTGTCAATGCACAGTTCTGAGAAGGCTTCATGAGGTTTATGTAGACCTTCCATGGAGCACCGTACCATGCCCCGTCTTTGGAAGAGTTGATGTGGGTTTTTTAGCAGCAGCATCCTCCCACCTTCTCAGGGGATGGTGGACCTCGAGCTATAGAGTCGTGGTTAGAATCCATGTTGTCCATCTTTGATCATTTGGATATTCCTCTAAAGAGGAGGGTGAATCTCGCTACGTATATTCTTAGGGATTCCCCCAAGAGATGGTGGGACATGATATCACAGGAGGCACGCCAACAGGTTGTGGCTTGGGATGAGTTCTATATTACCATCTTGACTACTTCTAACCAGAGACCTTGAGGGCTGATTGGGACTGAGAGTTCATGAGCTTGGAGAATGGTACTCTCTCAGCCATGGAGTATTCTTCTCGCTTCATAGATCTAAATCACTTCACACCCATTCTCGTGGGTGATGAGTTTTTCTGGTGAGGAAGTTTGAGGATGGTCTCAGGCACAACATCCTATCTGAGGTGAACATCTTCATTCTGACTTCCATAACATTTATAGTCAACCGGGTGCTGATCACATAGTGCAACCTAAGGGATTCTGGAGCTGTGACCTAGGGCGACTTGGCATCTAGATTTAGTATTCCTTCGTTTGATATTAGGAAGCATCACATGGATTCTACACATAGTGATCCCAGTAGGCGAGATACTTTTTCAGGTGACCAGGTGGTATGCTACCAGTTTGGGAATAGCGGTAATATGAAGCAACCTTGCCCAAGAGACCTAGTTTAGTGCTGATCTTTTGGAAATATGGTTCATCTTTAGCATTTATATTAGTTTTTCTCACTTGAAGCTGGTGATATGGGTTCTTCTATGACTCCAAATTCAAGAGAAGGACCACTGGTTTCTCATTTGTCAGGGAACTAGAGTTTGTCTTGCCGCTCATGCCAAGGTCAAGGTCATTTCCACATTGGTCGGACATTGAGTTTTTGAATGTCGCATGGTGGATCAGCTCAGGGATCTCAGACAGCTTCACAGGGTCACAGCGCAAGTCAGGAATTTGCGCTCGAGCAGACCCAGTAGGAGCAGGATCCTGGACCCTCTATGGTTAGAGGTACAATTTTGGTTGCTTGAGTTTTATCTGCTTCACTTTTCAATACAGGGGCTTCCCATAGTTTCATATCTATTGCAGATGTGGAGATCCTTGGGCTCTGTGTCTTTACTTTTAAGGATGTCATGATATTAGACACTCTGTTGGGACTAAGGACGGCCAGTGTACTTCTGTGAAAGGAGTGTCCTCTTGAGTTTGGTGGGTGTCACTTCTTATGGGACCTTTATGTATTTGAGATGATGGGATATGACTTCATTCTTGGAATGGACCAGTTATTTCCTTTCTAGGTTGTTGTCTATTTCTATCAGCGTAGGGTGATCTTTATGTCACTAGAGGGAAGATAGTTTCTATATAAGGGTGAGTGGGATGTCCTAGAGATCATAGCGGGACCTGAGCAACATGGGTTGGGATGAGTTAAATCACAGATTGCTAGTTTGTATCTGGATGACCAGGGGACTTCAAATATAGACTTTCCTCAAGTGGTGGATTGTTTTAGGGATGTCTTTATAGAGGAATTTCTAGGTTCTATTTCGGAGAGAGAGGTAGACTTTTCTATTAAGATTGTTCTAGGAGAGACACCAGTGTCTATTCCTCCTTATAGGATGGCTACACCAGAGTTATAGGAGCTCAAGAAGCTGTTAGAGGAGTTACAGGAAAAGGGTTTCATCCAACCGAGTACTTATCCTTGGGGTTCACCTGTCCTGTTTAAAAAAAAGGCACACGGTACCCTCAGACTTTGTGTGGATTATCAAAATATGAACCATTTTATGGTCAAGAACCAATATCCCTTGCTGAGGATTGATGATCTCTTTGATCAGATTCAAGTATCATGGGTGTTCTCTAAGATTGACTTCAGATCCAGTTATTATTAATTGCACGTTAGACCACGAGATATACCTCTTACATCCTTCCGGAGTAGGTATAGTCTATACGGGTATGTGGTTATTTCATTTGGTCTCACAAATGAGCCTATAGTTTTTATGGAACTGATGAACCGACTATTCCATCAATACTTGTACTCCTACATAGTGGTTTCCATGGACAATATCTCGGTGTACTCTCACACTCGACATGACCATGATACCCATAATAAGATAATTTTGAGTACACTGAGAGAGAGCATAAATTATATGCTACTCTATTAAAATTCCACTTTTGGATGGACCAGATTTACTTCTTGGGTCATGTTATCTCAGAGACAGGAGTATCAGTATACCCAGAGAAAGTGAGAGCAGTAGTTTCCTGGGGGTATTTGAAGAACGTCTTTGAGGTACGGAGTTTTTTAGGGATGGCTAGTTACTACAAAAGTTTTTTACATGAATTTTCACACATAGTAGCACCACTGACAGGACTAACTATGAAGGGTGTGAAGTACCTATGGATGTATTCCTGCAATTCATCTTTTTAGGAGCTGAAAGTGAGATTTAATTCAGCACTGATACTAGTTTTTCTATAGTCAAGAATGAGTTATACTGTTTACTTTGATGCATCAGGTATCAGGCAGGGAGAAGTGCTTATGCATAGGGAAGGCGTTGTTGTGTACGGGACTCGATAGTTGAGGCCACATGAGAAATATTATGTGAAGCACAATCTTGATTTCGTAGAAGCTATTCATGCCTTGCGTCGTTTGAGACATTACCTTCTGAGATAGTATTATGTGATGTACACTTACCACAAATGTTTCAAGTATATCTTTACTCTACGCGATCTGAATTTGACACAGTGAAGGTTCTCCAGGGCCAATCTATTCCTCTGGTAAGGGTTTTGTTGCAGCATGGGCGAGTACATGATGAGACTTGGGATAGGGAGGGCGATGTGCGATCGCAGTGAATGGAGTTGTTTGAGGATTATTCTTCTATGCCTCCTTGTTAAGGAAATTCCGGGACAATTTTGTTTAAGGGGGGATGTTTGTAATAACCTGGGTCTTCATTTCAGATATGGATTTTGATTTCTGGTTTTTTTAGAAAAATAATATGTTTTCGAAATTTAAGGAGTACATGGCATGTACAAAGGATTACACGTTGTGTACTCGGTTGCCACGGGTAGCCATGCACTGGCTATGTAACGGCCGAGTACATGGCTGTGTGGGGTGACCTGGAGACCGCCTAAAGCAGAGGCTAGTTAAGGCATGTACATGGCGTGTAAATTAAATGAACATTCCATGTACTTTTGTTTTGTTTGTTAAATCGGACTGGGGTCACGTCTAATTTCCAAAAACACCTTCTTCTAGCCATGTCTTGTATAGGAACGATTGAAATCACCAAATCTTAACTGATCCCCTGATCCATCATTTGTCCTCCAAATCAACCATCGCCAATTGCGTTGGAATCGCCACTATGAGTTCTTCCTTATTCTAGATCCTCTCCTCCTGATTTCTCTTCTTTTGGAAGATATTCGGGTTGACCATTTTTATGTTTTGGTAGATCTATGACGTTCTAGGTCGAATCAAAGGATGATATTAAACTATGTTGATCGTACAACATCAAGGTACGTGTTTTGTGCCTTTCTGTGGTTGTATTTTGATTATATGTTCAAAAATTGTTGAATAACCTAGTTTATGGTATTTTGTGTCTTGGAATTTTAACCCTAGTGATGCATGATTTTGTTTGTTTTATTGGGTAAGAGTTTTTATTATAAATTAGGTTTATTTCCTTTCTTATGGATGTGTTTCCCATGTTTTTATGATATTGGTCGTTCGTTTTAGAACTACCTATTAGGCTATTTTGTTTTCCATTCCTTGTGGTATTAGGATGGAGTTGATATGATATGACATGCTTTTGATATGAATTATCATTGTTTAGACAAGTAGTATTTGGGTTTTACTTTGGATGGTGGATTTTTTTTTGCAAGATTATGTTACACAGATCTGTGGGAACCTGGTGTAGTTAGACCATAGGGTGAATTGACGTTGAGGGCATCCTCAGACTATATGTTATACTTTTCAAGTTGCGAGACCATTAGGGGGATTGACGGTGAGTGCTCCCTCAGAGTTTATATAGTATACCGTTACGAGACCATATTGGGAATTGATGTTGAGTGCTACCTCAAAGAGTTTATAGTTTATCGTTAAAATACCACATAGGGAATTGATAGTGAGTGCTTCCTTAGAGAGTCTTTGTTTTCATGTGACCAAACGGGTTAGACTATGTGAGCTTTCCCATAGGTTCGTTATATCTTTATTAATTTAAATGATAATTTGAACCAGAGGGGTTAGACTATGAGAAATTTCTCATAGGTTTTCTTGTGGATGATTGGTTGAATAATTAATAAATGTAAATGAATGTAGTTTGAAACTTTAGGATTGTTTACATTAGAGTACTTCCTTATTTATTACTTTATTTTTCATCTTGCTTTCTATATATGTTCACTGACAGTTATGCATAGTTATTTGGGTGGATGCCTACCAGGATTCATCTCACATCCTATTTTGGTAAATCATTTAGACCCAAACAAATTATATTGTTGTAGTTATAGATAAGGTAAATTTCCCTTCTACTTCAGGTACTTGATTTTTGTGGAGATGGAGAGCATGGGAGAAAGCTGAGGCTTGTAATGCTGCTTGAGTTTATTTTTATTATTTTTTACTTTGGTTTAGTACTATATTTAAATCACTGTCTCTTTTTTGAATGTTTTCCAAGACATAGGTGACATGTATCATTCATATATGTGATCCAGCTGTTTATTTCTTTCATTCTTCCATTGTTTACTTATTTTATGGTGTTATTTTTTCTGCCACTGTTATCTTTTTTCCACTATGTTACTCTGCCAATGAGGGAATAGTTTCCCCACTATCACACCCAAGGTCCTCACTAGTAGTCGGCAGCCTCTAGAGGTTGGGGAAATTCACTTGAGGCCATATGACCAACTGGTTACAGGGCGCCATTAGGCAGCACCCGGAATCGGGACGTTACAGTAATCCTCATGATTCAGACCATAGGTCAATTGGATATTGAAAACCTAGGACATGTAGTGGATCATGGATCATGATTCACTAAGTATAATCCACTCATATTATAGGCTGATAAAGGACTATAGGAATATGAGGATTGGCTTGAGAAGATTGAGAGAAACTTTAACTTCTTAAAGACTCCTGAATGCTCTAAGGTGTTTTTCCACATATATACTCAAGGTGTATAGAAGGAGATTGTTGCACTCTATTATAAAAGATATTTTTCATAAGGATCTTACTTGGTTTTTCTTCAAGAAAATATTTAACAAGTATTTTTATCTTAATACCTTATAGGAAGAAAATTTCATAGAGTTTATATCGTTGGAGATGGGGGGGTCGTACTGTTCTCTAGTATTTTACCCATTTTGTTAATCTAGTACATATAGATCTAGATATTTTCATTAATGAGTACCTAAAGTTTTGCAGGGTTTAGTTGGGATTGATTTTGGATATATGGCCAACGTTATTTAAAATTTTCATTCTAATAATTTTAATTATAGTTGACAAATAAGTTTTGGAAGAGGAAAATGTTGTTGGAAAGACTAGTTCGGGTGGAGCGTCAATTAGTCCCTTATTGGTTTGGTTGTATCTTTTAGATTGAGAAGGAAAAACTGGGTTTGTTTATTTTCTTCATGACTAGTTTTAAGGTATTCTTTAGGAAAACATTACTTTATCTACTATTAATGTGGAAGGCATGGTCATACCAATCCTAACTATAAAGAGTCTCATAAGACTTTCCATCATTGTAGAAAAACTATTCACTTAAAGTATTTCTATAAAAGAATATCCCAATGTATTAAGGAAATACTCACTCTTAACAAGGGTCCACATGTATGTTTTCATGATTCCAAGGTTTTTTAGTCTTATCTTCTGACCAAGGGATGTGTTCAAGTGGCTAACACTGGAAATCATTATGTTTTAGATTATTCTCTTGACGCATCAGAAGCAGGTATGTCTCCTATTATAGGTATGTTGTTTATTTCATATTCTATGGTTCTAGAATTTTTTGATATAGGTGTTACTCGTTATTTTATATTGTAAAATTTATTTGAACTATTGTTCTTGTGGTCAGATCCTATATCATTCTTATTGGATCTTTCTACTCATTTGGGAAAAAGATATAAATAAGTTTTTGAGTGTTACATGTGTCGGCTGGTGATAGTTGACTACGAGGGGGTCTGGGGATTTTTAGGTCGCGATCATGACTTATTTGACATAATTATCATCATGTATTTGATGATCAGTGCTAAGACACATATTGGGTATTATTATTTTGGGGTTTATTTTTTATCATCAAATGGGGTCACTCATATTTTTTAGGGTGAGTTGGAAACTAGATCCGGAAGGGTTGGGCATGTTGTTCCTTGTGTTGAGGTTATATTATGGGATTTTTCAGAGATGTTTCTTGATGAATTTGACCCTTTATTCGTTATCCAACTTCGAATGGTTGTGTGTTCATACCCTAAGGTATTCCCAGATTATTATTTCTAGTTTACCTCCACAAAAAGAGATCAAGTTTACTATTAACTATCTCCTTGGTATAATGTGAATTTATATTCCATCCTACCGAATGTAAATTGCTATGTTGATAGAACTTAAGGTCCATCTTGAGGACATATAGGCTAAGGTGTTTATTCATCCTATAATGTCACCATGGGCTTCACATGTCCACTTTTCTGAGAAGGAATATGATATCCTAAGGCTTGGTATTGATTTTGAAAAGTTAAATTTGGTGACCTTAAAGGAAAACATATAAATTTACAAGGATTTATGATCTATTTGATCATCTCTGATGGTCACATTGGTTTTTTAAAGATTTATTTGTAGTTAGGGTTCCACCATTTCAGAGTTTGAGGGTAATACATACCCAATATAGTGTGGAGTAGTTAATATGGATTCTTTCAGTTTCTAGTTATTCCATTTGGGCTCACTAACACTCCTACAGTATTTATGGATTTTCTTAAATAAATAATTAATCGGTTCTTATACTCTTTGGTTGTGTTGTTTTTGGATGATATATCGGTTTTTCCTAGATATAATAGGGGCACATGGACCATTTGGATATCATTCTTGGAACATTAAAGGAACATCATCTATAAGGTAATATTTCTAAATGTGAGTTTTTGATTTAAAATGTAAAATTTCTAGGTAATGTGATATATGAGAGGGATGTATCAGTCGATCCTTAAATGTTATAGGTATTCCTGCCCTGGTGGTGGCTCAAAAATGTGATTGAGATCTATAACATCTTAGGATTGGTGAGTTTTTACAGGAAATCTATTCAAGACTTTTCCAAGATTGTATCTCTGATGATACCTTTAACCCATAAGGGTGTAAAGTTTGAGTGGAATGACTTGTGAAAAATATAAATAGTGGAACTGAAGGTGACGTTGACTTTAAATCCATTTTTTATTCTTCTAGAACAATTTTTGGGTAATAATATTTTATATAATGATTTTGGTACAGTTTGGGATTTGTCTTGATTCTAGAGAGGTAGGTAGTTTCATATGTCTCTTTTTAGTTACTCCTTCTTGATATGAAATACCCCACTCATGATCTTCTGTTTCAGGAATTTATACACTCACCCAAAAAATTCCATCACTATCTCCTTGGTGAATGGTGTATTGTGTATTCAGACCATAAGAATCTAAAATATATTTTTACGTAGACGGATCTGAACTAGTGATAGATACACTAGGTGGAGTATCTTTAAACATTTGATTTTGATATTTCATACATTCCAAGAAAATGAAATTTGGTTGATGATTCCTTGATAATAAAATTACCAATACAATCCATAAGGGAATAAGTTAAGGAGTGGTCTTTGGTTAGTTTGTTTGTTGAGAAGAGCTTGGGAGTGTAAGATGATGGTGGATAGGTGTTTATATCTTCGATGAGGGATAAGTTTTTATTTAATAATTGGTTTCATATTGAGACAGTTTCTAACACTAGGTTCCATATTTTTAGTAATGTATTTTATGGTTAAAATACCTCAAGTGAGTGGCCTCGGTCCCCCAGTTGAGCTTTATGCTATTGTAGAAGGTTGCTTGATCAATTTTCCCTACGGTATGCATTGATAGAGAGTAGAAACTGGTCTTATTGGTCTTTAAAAATTAGAAATACGAAGATGTATCATGATTTTAAACATCTATATTATCTTATGGGTAGGCTAAATTTGATTGGGTATTTTGTAACATGGTGTGTTTCTTGTCAGAGAATCAAGGTAGAACACCAAAGACCTGTATTTTTTTGTAACACATACCCATTTTTTGTTGAAGTGGGATGATATTTCCTTGGATTTTATTATTGGATTAAAAAATAATCCTAGTAGGATGGATATGACTTGGGTGATCATTTATTGACTCATGATTTAAGTGCATTTCAAAACCAATCAAGGATATGATGTATATTGAATTGGTTGGGGACTTGTATGTCTGTGATATTGTGAGACTTCATGGGGTCCCCTTTTTTTCTGATAGGAACCCAAGATTTACATATTTGTTTTAGAATGTTTTATATGGGGGATGGGTTCCCAGTTGAAATTGAGTATACTATATCATCTACAAATGGATGGACATATACAGAGGGTTATCCAGACTCTTGAGGATATGCCCTGGCCATGTGTGATTGACTTTGGTGGATCTTCGGAAAATCATTTACATTTAATTGAATTTTACTATAAAAAATATTTATTATTCTTCAATCAATATTTTTCTATTTTATTCTTTATATGGTCGACCATGTAGATCTCCCTTACACTAGGAAGAGTTGGGAGAGCGGTCCTTGGTTGGGTCGAGTCTTGTTCAGGGGACGAAAGAGAGGGTGGAGTTGATCTAAAGGAGATTGATCATGGAACAAAGTCATCAGAAATCTTATGTGGACTATCATCATCAACCACTATATTTTGTGGTTTTTGATAATTTTTTTCTTAGAGTTTCACCTCACCTAGGAGATTATATGGTTAGGTAAGTGGGGTAAGTTGTCCCTATGGTTTGTGGGTTTCTATAATATCATTGGAAGACTAGTGAAGGTGGTCTATTAGTTGTGATTAACATCATGTTTGACTTACATCCATGATGTGTTTCATGTTTCCCAATTCAAGAGGTAGATTCCAGATCCTTCCATTATAATCAGATGGGAGGGTGTTGATCTTAAACCGAATACCACCATTGTGGATCAGCCAATTTAGATTATAGATCACGGGGATAAGGTACTTCATGGTAAAATGATCCATCTACTCTAGGTACTGTGGTAGTGTGTATAGGATAACCATGAGATGTTGGAGTCGAATTCATTTATGAGGTAGTAGTGGCCTTCAATTTTTGAGGATACAAGATCTTTAGTACATTCAAGGGATAGAAAACTTATATTGGGGGGAGATTGTAACATCCTGTTATGATTTTCAGGTACTCCCCTTTTCATGATTTATTAATCATCCTTATTTGTTTGTATTTTTGGTCTTATCAGGGACAGTGTTCCATTTATGGGAAAAATGACCTAATGTTAAGGTTTTTATGTTTTTTTGAATTAATAGAGACCATATATAATTTTTGTTAAAGGATTTGTAGTGTTCTCTCTGAGTTCGAAGAACACCAAAAGATAGTTTTCATTTTCCTTATGAAAAATGGGATCATTATTGTATACTAGAAGATTACATGCCATGTATGTACTACACACCATGTATTTTTCACAAGGTAAGTTACATGAACTGATTCAGGGAGTGAAGGGTTTACACACCATGAAATAGGTTCACATTACGAAAAGTGATATTCTTTATTTTTATCTAAGGTGAATGTTTTTTGGAAGGACACTTAAATCTAGAATTACACAGCATGTATTTGTTAAACATCATATACTAATGTTGGTTTCTCCCTTTTAGGTCATTTTGAAGCTAGTTATTCCTTTTCATTCTATTGTGCATCCATCTCTCTCTCATCCCAGACCTCTCCAAGAAATTTTATGGGATTCCCTCCTTCCTAAAACTCTTTATTTAGTGTTCGCCTCTTTTGGAAGTTTTATCATGTATCATAGGTAAGAAATCCTTATTCCCTTTGTTTTCATTAGTCTTGGAAGTGGTGTTGGCCACATATCTGGTCTAGATTCATGATCTATTGTAATTTTCAACAAATACATTGTAGTTTCTTATCGCTCCTTGTCATTCATGGGATAATATCTTGGTTACCATTCATTGTTGTTGAAGGTGGCAAGGTTTATACCATTTGAAGTAAGGGTTTCTATATAATGGATTAATGTGATGAATTTATTATCCTTCTTGCAAAATTACTTTGATTTTATCATCAAATTTATGTTATTTATAGTTTTGAAATGGTTTTTCATAAAACATGGAATATTGGGAACCATGGGTGTGTCAAGAAAGGGAAATGGGTAACCTTAGTTTGTGTGGCACCACTAAAGGTTAATTTTGGTATATCGATGGACTATGGAATGAAGTTATATTGGTTGGTTCCAACATATTCCTAGATTAGGATCTATTATATATCTAGTACATATTTTCATAGGTTAGGTCCTAATATGGTGTTATTTGAATTCATTATTTGAATATAACATGATGGATATGTGTTTTATTTATCACATACACTTATCATGTTTCTTTGAGAATATGAAATAATTTTATGAAAACCAATGGAAAATGATTTATAAATATATTTTTATTTATGAAAATTATTTCTAAAACTATTTTTTATTGCTAGAATTGTTGCATTATTGATATTATATCTTATATAGACTTTGTGTTGGTATATTGATGGGCTTTTTTATCACACCCTACATTTACCATTGGGTAATTTTAGATGATGTATTTTAGGATCTGGGTAAAGGGAAGAGTATCATATATCATGATAGATTCTATTGTTGTCACTACCTTCGGTTTGGGATGGTTTGGAGGTGACATTTTGTCACGTGGTTACTTGGGGTCTTATGTGATTCATCCTTTTCTCATTTAGCATGTTTAGATTTGGTTGTACGGATCTTGATGTATCATTTTCTTTTGCTTTGTACTATGGTTCTCTAGTCAACTTGGTTTGGTTGATTACATGACCTACTATAATCCCATAACCTAGATGGTGGGTTCTACTAGCTTTTTGATGTTAGCCTTCTAGCCACTAAAATCTAAGCCCTTCTTTAACTTCATTCACCTTCAAAACATTGACCATTATCCACATAAAACCAACCTCTAAACATACAATAATAGGTAAAAATTAAAAGATAAATGATATTTCTAAAAAAATATTCTATATCAAATTTAATGGTGGATGTTATAATTACCCCACCCATCTAATGACTTCTCATCCCCAAGATGTAACTTTAATGGTTCTAGAAAAAAAACTCGAGCCACTGAGCCATGAAATTAGCCTCCAACTCCTAGGGATTCTCTTAGATCCATCCATGAAGCTAAAAACCCCAACTAGTGGTATTTTCTTTCCTAAAAGATTTTTATTTCTTGGGTATAAAATCTATAGCAGGTGATCCAAGCACATTGTGTCAGACTCAATCTGAAGATCCTCAAATTCATTAACCTACACAGGATCAGTAATATACCTCTAGATCTATGAAACATAAAACAATTTTTCAATACCCCATTATTAATAAGGAAGATCCAAATGTTATTTCACTTTCCCAACACACTCAATGATCTCAAAGGGTCCAACATAGCATGGTGTTAACTTCCCTAACTTATTAAAATATCTATAAGAACCCGGTACTTATTTGAGGATGGATTCTTTGTTTTTCAACAAATATTAGTTTAATTGTTTATATATGCCCTAATTTGAATTCCCTTTTAGGTCATAGAAGTGTCGAGGGTGTCTGGGGATGGTTTGGAGCCCAGAGCCCTAGATTTTGGGTGATTTTGGCCTATCGCACAGCTTGACTAAACTGTGTGGGTCAGGTTGCATAGTTTGATAAATTGTTCAAGGCATGGGAAGAGAGAAGGGGTAGGATGTCCTGTTTTTCAAGATCTTTTGAATTAGGTTGCATGACTATGTGTCACGTCTTTATTTTTTGAAAGTGGGTTTTTTATCTCATGGTTAGTCAAACCGTGTGGGTAAACTATGTGTTATACCCCTTCCCTATAGGTTCCCATGTATAGTTGGCGCATGGTTTGGCCAAACTATGATTCCAAACCATGTAAACTGTGATATTTTGAAAAATTAAATGATTTAAATTAAAATAAAATATTATTAAAACCTAATTTTTAGTTTTCTTTCACATGGAAACATGTTCAACTCTTTGAAGCTCCTCCTTGGTGTCTAAACTAGCAATCAAGACAACTCTTCCATCCTGACTTCGATTCAAGCATGATTTATATCATTGGATCTGTAATGATAAGTCCTTGATTCCTTGTTACCCATTATTCATACTTTTGGTTATTGGTTATGCTATTTGGTTGTATGGTATTTTTATCTATTATTAGATTCTTTGTCAATTCATCATATTTCTCTCGATCAAAGTCAAATCATGACCTGATACTGGACGATCTATAAACTATGGACCAATAGTAGGTGGTATCATTTATTTCTCTTTAAGTATAGCTATTTATATATGTCTTCGTGCCACACAGCCAATTTTTAGTTGTCTCCATAAATTAATTAGATTCCTAGAATTTGTAGGTATAGCCTATTCAGTTAAATAGCATTGATAATGGATGTTTATATGTTCTTTACATTGATCTAGAACCACCCCTTGGGTGTGAAATTTATTTAAATCAACCATTTGATGGTTTTTCCATTGGTCACCCTTAGGTGTTCCTTTAACCCTTACTTGGGATGTTAATTGTGAATTTAAATGATAATAGGATTGCAACATGAATGAATTTCAATTGAAATGATTTAATGGTAAGGGATGGATAAATTGACCCTTGGCCAATGGCTTTGAAATATATTGTTGAATCTTGTTTTCCTTAAAGTGTTTTTTCCATGTGAGTTAAATTAAAGTTATTACATGTAATTGTTAATATGGCACGAATTTATCTTAATATTGACTTTTCCCATGTGATTTGAATGATAACTAAGCCATTTATTATCATGTTATGCATTTTAGGCTTGTTATATTGAAAATTACCATGTGAGTAGTTAAAGGAAAGAATTTTATGATTAGCTTTATTATTAAATCCCTTGATTAAGCGTGAATTTCCTATTGCATGGTTATGACCATGTGAGTTAGATAAAGACCATGCCAGGTAATAGTTTATTTAATCTTGAGAAGCTTGTTATATGAACTTTACCATGTGGGTAATTGAATGACCAAGCCTTATGAGGTTGTATTTTGGATTGAGTCACCTTTTGATATGAGAATGAATAAGATGCTCTTGGTTTTTACCTTAGCATGTTAAATTAAATGATTAAATGGAATTTAATTGGTTAAATGAATATTTGAAATTGGTGATACATGGATATATATTATAATTCCATGGAAGGCCTCATTTTTCTATTGAATCTTATGCCTTCGGTGATACGTGAATTCATATTAGAATTCAATGAATGGACTCAAGTGTCTTGAACATTGATATTATTCCATGGGTGATTCTTGGATCCAAATGAAGGATGCCATGGATGGAATCATTGAGTATTGACTTATATGTCTTGTGATACCTGGAATCCAAATGGATTTCCAAGGATGGAATCAAAGAGAATTTATTATATGTTATGAGTGATACTTGGGGCTTCCTTAGAGGACAGGCAAGGATGGAATCGTATGGAATATACATTATACCACACCTAGAGAGACACATGGATTCAAAATAGGTTCTCCATAGATGGGATTGTAAGGTGTTGGTTGATTCTATATTGAGTAATAATTGAATCCAAAAATAGAAATGTAAAGGATGGAATCATGTTTTAAATTGAATAAATAATGAAATGAAGTTATGAAATGTCAGCCAATCCAAAGCACAAGTTTGGATTAAGTCTTGACATGTACCTTTTAGATGGCCTGTTGAGGCATCTATTGTACTGAAGACTATATGAAGTATCTCAGAATTTCACCAGATCTCAAGACATATAAAATCCAAGAAGATTGAGTTGTTAAATGAAACCATTTTAAATGAAATGGATATTGAATGAGAACATGGTTATAAAGATATTTAATTTTGAGTACTTTCTTTTTGATCATTATATCTGCATGTACACTTATTATATATATTCATTGACTGATTGGCACAGACCATGGGTGGTTTCCTACTGGGATTATATCTCACGCCCTATTTGGGACAGTTTTTTGGACCCAAAAATACTATATGATTTCATTTTTTGAATATTGAAATTTCCCTTCTATAGGTACATGATTTTCTACTTATGAGTAGGAGAACATGGGGCCAAGATGAGGATTGTGATGATATTGGGATAATTTTATAATTTTGATCTTTCTATTAAATGTATTTTATATGACTAATGGGTAATAATTTTGGTTATTTTCTTATATACATATAACATATATCATCATTTTTATGTGAGATGAATTTTTTTATTGTCATATTATCAGTATTCCGCTCTTTACCTTATCGTTTTTATGTTTTACTACATACACTAATTGTATCTAATTGATTTAATGTTGTGATACACTCATGTGACGAGTGAATAACCTCCCCACTGACACATCTAGGTCCGTTATGCTATATGGAAGCCTCTAGAATTTGTGGAGATGCACTTAAGGCCATGTGGTGACCAGTCTAGAAACCAGATTAGTGGTCAGTCTAGTATGGGCATTACAAAGTTGTATCAGATCACGTCTTTTTTGGTTTTCTTTACTATTTGGAAAAAAATAGAGTGAGATATGAAGGGATAAGGATTTTCTAATGAGTTTTACTCAGGCATAGAAAACTCTCATATAGGAAAAGGCCAAATTACCCCGAATAAAATTCTTTATCTAGATTTTGACTATTATAGTTGATTTGATTCCACAGTGGGGTGATGCATGTGAATTGTGATTTTATTATTAATATGACTTTGGGTTCTATTTCATTAAAAATCAATGAGATTAGGTTGTTCCATCTCATGCATCATATAGGCACCTTCTAGATTTCACATTTCATGCATTATTCCATTCCATTTAGGATGCATTACTTATTTCATGTTGTTGTGATAGGTTTTTTTATATATATATTCCTTCTTTCTTGATAGGTATCTAAAATATGATATGTTATGAATCAGGTGGATTCCATGCTTTGGTCCTTGAGTAGTATGGTCCCTCATGGATCATAATTTGGTAGACCATAGCCTAACCATTAATGTGAATGTGACATGGAATGGAATATATGGATACCATACATTATTCCTTGAGGTGTTATGGGCCATCATTGAATTTAATTCGGTGAACCATTGTTTAAACCTTGAAAATAAATGAATTCAAGTGACAGTGAAATGTAAAATTAAACATGGGATCAAATGGACACTTATAATAGATAATAGTAGAGAACATGACAAGACCTGACCTTAGTAGTGGGATTCTGGTAGAATCTCTCTCTTGTACTTGATTTGCGTGACACCAAGACCTTACCAATTGTGTAGGCATATGGGTGTGTTTTTATATATGTAGTATTATACCCATCCTATTTCTATTTCTATACTTTTGAGAAACAAACTTGATTAAATACCTTGATTTGAGGAGTATGTTTGGAATTGTAGAGTCATTCCACCATGACATCCTCTAGTCATACGCATGGAGAGTGGTGATGATCACACTCCGAAGGTGGTGGTACATGGTCTATTAGTGGATCCACCAGTAGTTCCAAGTGTGGCCCCAGCTTTTATACTAGATATAGGTGTGGATTCATAGTTTCATGAAGGATTTATAAAGTTCATTCCGACCATTCAGGGAGCACCACAACCTACCCCGACTATGGAATAATTGATGTATGGTTTTCAACAGTTGCATCCACCCATGTTTTCAAGGGATGGAGGACCATAGGCTACAGAGTCTTGTCTAGAGGCCATGCAATCTATCATTGAGCACCATGATATGCCTACTTATAGGAGGGTAAATCTCTCTATGTATATTCTATATGATTCTTTAAATTGATGGTGGGATGTTGTCACTGGGATGAAACATCATCAGGAGATGGCCTAGCTGGATATGTTGAGGGTTGATAGAACGTGGGAATTTTTTCATCTAGAGTAAGTTATGCTATCAGTCATGGACTATTCATCACATTTTACTAATCTCCAGTGCTTCACACCTATTCTGATGGGTGACAGTTTATCAAAAGCTAAGAGATTCTAGGATGGTATCATGTATGAAATTTGATCATAGCTGAATGTTTTTCGATAGACTACCATTTCTAGAATAGTTAATTAGACACTTATCACAAAGCATAACCTCAGAGAGGATGGAGGTGTGAACCAGGGTGTCTCAGTATCGAGATCTGGAACTGCATAAACCTACAGTAGGAATCATCATCTAGAGCATCCATGTAGTGATAATAGCAGTCATACCACATATTCAGGTTATCAGTTGAGGTTCTACTAGTGTGGTAGGCTATGAAATATGAGGCCACAGTGTATGAGGGACCCAGTAGAGTTTCTATATTATGGAAAGATGGACTATCTACTGATCTTCTACAGAACATTTCCACCAGTATCCAGTGAGAGAGAGTCTTCACCTACTCCATATTTAGGAGTAGGTTCAAAAGATTCTGATCATAAAATAATAGGGAGTAAAAGAATCCAATTAGGTCAGGGTGGTTTTTGTGATCGTGGTAGTCAGACCCTAGCTTCACAGAGATAGAACAGTTGATCTTATTAGGGTATCTAGGTAGTATCTTGGGGCCACGATTTAGGCAAGGTATCTGTAGTTCCACAGACTTATCAATAGTAGGATCCCAGACCTTCTACTATTAGAGTTAATATTATATTAGGCTCTACTTTAGCTTGTTTAATTTTTTATATAGTGGCATCACATGGCTTTATATCAGTTCATATTTTGGTGATCATTGGGATCTATTTTTATACCTTTTATGGTGTATTGATTCTTGAAATTATGTTGGGGGTTATAATGGAGGGTTTACGTCAGTGTAGAGAGTTCCCCCTTGATATTGGTAGTTGTCACTTCTTATAGGGCCTATATGTCCTTGAGATGATAGGATTAGATATCATTATCAGGATGGATTGGTTGGTATTCTTCCATGATTTATTTTATTTATATCATAATAGGGTGACCTTCACATCACCATATGGTGGAAAGTTTATTTTCATGGTTGAATGGGATGTCTGTGTGATCTGATCTAGACCCAAGCATCATGGGATGCGTGGGATGACAACCCAGACTTCGAGTTTTTTTCTTGGTGATAAAAGAAAATGAAAGATATATTTACCTCTAGTGATTGATCATTTTAGGGAAGTCTTCCCAAATTACTTTTCAAGGTTACCTTTAGTTAGAGAGGTATTGTTCACTATTGAGCTGGCGCCTGGATTTGATCCTTTATCCATTCATCTATATAGGATGGCTACCACTGTGATGTAAGAGCTCAAGAGGTAGCAAGAGGATTTAGAGGCAAGGTATTTTATCTCACATGGTTCTTCTATATGGGATTCACGAGTCATTTTTGTGAAAAATAAGGATAGAACTCTTAGGTTATGTGTGTATTGCTAGAAATTGAACCAACTAACAGTTAAGAACCGATATCCTATGTTGTGGATAGATGATCTCTTCAACCATCTCTGAGGACCTCAAGTCTTCTCAAATAATGATTTGAGATCTAGTTCTCATGAGGTGTGTTTTAGAACATCACACATACCTCACATAGCTTTTTGTAATGGGTATGGTCTATATAAGTATTTGGTCAAGTCATTCAGTCTCATGAATGCACAAGCGGACTTAATGGCACCGATGAACTAAGTGTTCCATCTTTATCTTGATTTTTTTCTATCATGGATGATATCTTTGTGCATTCTCACAATCAACAAGAACATGCACAACATCTTGATTTTTTTTTGAATACACAATGATAGAACCAATTATATGCTATCATCACAAAGTGAAACTTATAGATAGATCAAACACACTTTATGATTCACATCATCTCAGAGACAGGTTTATAAGTTGACCTAGAGTAGATGAGAGTTGTGGTTTTCTATGAGAAACCCAATAATGTATTTTAGGAATAGTGGATTTTAGGGATGGATGGTTACTAAAAGTGTATCATAAAATACTTCACATTCTTATTATCATCTTTAACATGCTTAACTATGAATGGTGTGAAGTTCATATATTCAGATTACTGTGAAACAACCTTTCAGAAGATGAAGTGGAGAATGAATTTAGAACCTATATTAACTTTTCTAGAGTTATCTAAGAGTTACACAATTTACTATGATGCATCCGGTATTGGGATAGGATCAGTTCTTAATAAGGAGGATAGAGACATGGAATAAGGGTCTCACCAGTTTAGGACACATGAGATAAACTACTTTATGCATGATCTCGAGTTATCTGTAGTTGTTCAAGATTTTCATTTTTGGAGAAACTATTTACATGGAGATCATTTTATGGTGTACAGGAACCATAAAATCCTCAAGTACATATTTTCACAACATGATATAAATTTGAGGAATAGAATTTGGGTTGAGTACATTTAGTATTTTGACTTTGAGTTTGCCTATATGCTTGGTAAAGGCAATGCAATGACTAATGAACTGAGCAGGATGATTTAGATACAGGTGGTGAGTAGGCCAATATCAAGTGGAATATTATGGATTTGTTATATAAGATGCATTTAGAGATGTATGATAGTTAGAGGAATAATTTTCTATAATCCTTAGTTGTGACCTCTATACTTCTGTATATAGTGAGGATGAGATAGTAATCAGATTCTATGAGATTAGTCCTATAAGTGAGTGTTGAAGGTGAGGACTGTCCTCCTAGTTTTACCTTAGGTGAGGATGAGATTATCCATGTTTATGGTCATGTATGGGTCTCTTTAGATATTTTTGAAGAGATAATGAAATATTTTTAGGGTTGGATTGGTAATTGAATCATGCCATCACCAAGATATATCATGATTTACAATGTCAGTACTGGTGGCTAGGTATAAAAAGAGATGTGGTTGGGTTTTTCATGAGGTGTGACACCTATCAGTAGGTGAAGGAGGAATAGTAGAGAGTAGCTATACTTTTACAATAGCTACCCATTCCCAAGTAGAAATGGAATGATGTTGTGATAGGCTTATTGACTAGTTTACTGAGGTCACCTCGAGGTAATGATGTTTTATAAGTTGTTGTTGACAGGATCATGAAGGTTTCACATTTCCTACCTATTAAGGAAACCTTTAGTATTGATGAGCTTGGGTGGTTGTATATCTGGGAGATAGTACAACTGCACTCAATCCCACATTCTATCATTTCAGATAGGGGGAAATTTAATTTCTCGATTCTAGAAAGGGGTGAAGAGGGAGTTAACTACACAGGTGCTTATGCGCACATCATACCACCCCCCAGAAAGTTTTCCAATGAGAGTACACGATTTAGGTTTTTGAAGAAATGTTGCGAGCATGCATCCTAGATTTAAGGGGTCCATGGGAGATACATATTACCCTCGTTGAATTCACCTATAATAATAGATTTTTGGGTACTATTCAGATGGTTC
This sequence comes from Viscum album, assembly GCA_963277665.1. Taxonomy (NCBI): domain Eukaryota; kingdom Viridiplantae; phylum Streptophyta; class Magnoliopsida; order Santalales; family Viscaceae; genus Viscum; species Viscum album. Next base: position 1,210,957,030 of record OY728160.1, read on the forward strand.
CATAAGAGGATTTGTACGATAGTCCATTATGATCACCCTTGTGGTTTTTAGAAGTACAAGAGGTATCTATGCAGGGACCTCATTTTGTTCAGGATACTACAAAGCAGGTGAATTATATTTGGAGGCAGATGGATACCATAAATTCTCATCAAAAATCATACGCCAATCATGGTAGATGACTTGTAGAGTTTAAGGTTGGGATCATTTGTTTCCTACATGTCTCACCATGTTTGGTAAATAAGAGGATCAAGAGAGAGGGTAATCTTTCATCTAAAAACATCGGGTCATTTGAGCTTCTAGAGAGAGTCATGCTAGTAGCATATCGGTAACAACTACCTTATAGGTACTGTTTCATGCACAATGTCTTCCATTTTTCTCATCTGTGATGTTATTTTTCTCACCCATCTCATGCCTTTAATCCTAAGGAGGTTAATTTAAAGGTAGATTCATTTTCTAAGGAGCATCCTATACATATTGTGGATCATAGCATGAAGGTTCTCCAAGGTCGGTCCATTCCTTTAGTATGGGTTCTATGAAAACATGGTGGAGTACATGAATATACCTGGGAGAGAGAGACATATTTATGGTAATAGTGGATGGAGTTGTTCTTAGATCACGCTTTTCCACCCATGAGAAGACAATTCAGGGAAAAATGATTTAAGGGGTAATTTTTTAAGAACTCGGTTATTATTTTAGATAAGAATCGTATATTTTCCATCAAATATCAGTTTAATTATTTCAAATTGTCCAAATGTGAATCCCCTTTGAGTTCATGTAGGTTTCTGGTGTTTCTAGGGATGGTTTAGAGCCTGGATCATGAGATTTTGGTGATTTTGGCTGGTCGCATGGTTAGAGTAAAACTGTGCAGGTCAAGACACAAGGTTTAATAAACCTTGTGATGTATGGGAAGAGAGTAGGGATAGGCCACATGGTTCTTCCAGACCATTCAAGTTGGGTTTCACGTCTATGAAGCATGTCTACAGTTTTTCCAGTGGGTTTTGGCATGGTTTTTACATGATTAGTAAAAACAATTTGTGGGTAAATCGTGTGTTATACCCCTTCCCTACAGGTGCATGTGTACGGTTGGTGAACAGTTTGGCCAAACCGTGTGACCCCTAATATTTTCGAAAATTAAATGATTTTAAATTAAAATAAAATATTAATAAAACGTAATTTTGAGTTTTCTTTCACTCGAACAACAAGTTCAACTTTTGGGAGCTCCTATTTGGTGTCTAAACTATGAATCAAGATAACTCTTCAGTCCAAACTCATATTCAAGAACAATTCATCTCATTGGATCTATAAAACTAAGACCTCAATTCCATTTTAGTCGTTCTCTATACTTCTAGATATAGGTTTTCCTATTTGGGTGCAAGAATATTTACACTATTATTTGGTTCTTCAACCCTTCTTTAGATTTCTCATGATCTGATCCAAATGAGGACCTAATACTAGACAATATATCAACTATCCACCATTTTTTTTAAAAGGTTGGGGACAAAGCCTCGTTTTTATTATTGAAACAAAGAAAAGACCACTTTAACTGGGTAGAGTGAGGCCCATTACATAGCCCAAAGTCCCAGTGGGCATTTAGCCCATTACATAGCCCATAGGCCCAATTTTTTGGCCCAAAGCCCATTGGTAGGTGGTATTGTGCCTTTTAATTCACATAGAGTTGTTTATATATTTCTTTATTCTACACACCCAATTTATGGTTGTTTCCTTAAATGAATTTGATTAATAAACTAGATACGTATATCGAATTAAATTATAGAGGATTGATAATTGATGTTTATAGGTTATGTACATTTATCTAGAACCACTCCTTTGGTGTGTAGATTATTTTAATAGACCATTTGATGGATTTTGGACTTGTAAACCCTTAGTTGAGCCTTGAACCCTTACTTGGGATGTTAATTGTTAATTCAAATGTGAATTGGAATGAATCATGAATGAATTTCAATCAAAATGATTTAATGGGAAGGGATGGAAAACTTGACCATTGGCCCTTGTCTTTGGAATAGATTGTTGAATCTTTTTTCCCTTAATGTGTTTTCCCATGAGAGTTAAATTGAGGTTATTCCATTTAATGGTTAGTAAGGCTGTAATTTATCTTAATATTGAGATCCCCTATGAGTTGAATGATAACTAATCCATGTATTAGCTTTTTATCCTTCTTATGATTGTTATATTAAAATTTTCCATGTGATTAGTTAAATTCAATCGTTATAATCTTATCCTTGTTATAAAATCCCTTGATTTAGTGTAAATTTCTCATTGCATGGTTATTCCCATGTGATTTGGTAAAGACCATTCTATGTACTAGTTTATTTAAGATTGATAATCTTTTTATAATAAAATTAACATGTGATTAATTTAAAGACCACGAATTATGAGGTGGATTTTGGTTTGAGTCACCATTTGAGGTGAGAATGAATTGGATGATATTGGTTTTGAACTTTTCTTGTCAAATTAATTTATTAAATGGAATTTAATTGATTAAATTCTTATTAACAATGGGTGATAGATATATTAATATTATATATCCATAGATGGACTCATTTGGATATTGAATCTTATTCCTTGGGTGATATGTGGATTTATATTAGAATTCCAGGGACGTAATCAGTTGGCTTGAACTTTGATATTATGCCATGGGTGATACATGGATACAAATGAATCATGCCATAGATGGACTCATTGAGGATTGACTTATATACCAATTAATCTTGAGAATCTAAATTTATTTTATGCATAGACTCAAATAGAATTTAGTATATGTCATGAGTGATACTTTTTTCTTTCTTATAGGACCACCAAGGATGGACTCATATGGCGTGGTCATTATACAACACCTAGAGCGATACAAGGGTTCATGAGAGGTTCTCCATGGGTAGGCTTGTAGGGTGTTGGTTAATTATACCAGGAGTGATACTTGAATTTGAATTTATAAATGTCAAGGATGGACTAAGTTTCTAAATACAATATAGAATGAAAGAAATTGTGATGTATCTACCGTGTCAAAGCACAATCTTGGATTCAGTCATGACTTATACCTTTTAGATGGCCTACTATGGAATCTGTTGTATTGATGACTATATGGGGGATCCTGGTCATGCTCCAGGTCTCAAGACTTTTAAAATTAAATAAGATTTAGTTTTTTTAATTAAACTGTTTTAAATGAAATGGATATTAAATGAGAACTTGGTTATAAATAATGTTTATTTTTGAGTACTTCCTTACTTGTTATTATATTTTCCTTCCCAATTGTTATATATATTCATTGACTAATTGGTATAGACCTTGGGTGGTTTCCAACTTGGATTATATCACACACCCTATTTGGGCCATATTTTGGAACTCAAACAAACTATAGGATCGTAGGTTTTGATATGGGAAAGAACCCTTCTACAGGTAGTTTATTTTCTTCTTGTGAGCATGAGCATGGGACAAAACTGTGGCTTGTGATGGTACAAGGATAATTTTGGACATTTCTTATTTTTTTACCTGTATTTTATATGATTTATATATACCTGTTTTGGCAATTTTCTTAGAGACATATGACATGTATCATTATTTGTATATGAGATAACTTTCGAATTTTTTATATTATTAGTCTCACACTGTTTACCATGTCATCTATATGTTATAATTATTACACTACTTGTATCTTATTTATTTTCCATTATACTATTCTCTAGTGATGAGGGAATAGTCTCCCCACTAAAACACCTAGGCCCTCAGTACTAGCCAGCAACCTATGGCATTTGGGGATATGTGCTTGAGGCCATTTGGCCACCGGTTTGGCTACCAGATTAGTGGTTAGTCTATCCAGGACATTAAAAAGTAGCATCAGAGCGTGAAATTTCAAATTTCCTTTTCTGCTTTGTGACAATATAAAGGGATATGAAGGAATAGGGATTTGGTAATGAGTTATTCTCAGGCGTATCTAACCCGCATATAGGAAAAGGAAAAATTCCTTCAAATCAAATTGTTTTTTATGGATTTTTTATAATATAGTTGATTTGATTCCATATTTAGGTGATGCACATGAGTTCTGATGTAATTATTGACAATACTTTGGGTTTTTTTCATTTCAACCTAATTATATGAGTGTGTTCCATATCATTCATCATATAGGAACCTGCTATATTTCGCATCCATGTGTTATGACATGCCATTTAGGCTACATTACTTGTTGTATGTTTTTCTCATAGGTGATATAATATATATTTTCTATCAATATAGGTATTTTAAATTTGATATGGTAAGAATGAGGTGTACACCTTTCTTAGTTCCCTAAGGAGTATGGGCCATCTTATATTGGAATTTGGATTACCATAGCCTAACCATTAAAGTAAATGTGATATGAAATGGAATATAAGGGCACTATCCTTTGGTCCTTGATGTGTTATGGTACCACATGGATTGGAAATTGGTGAAATATTTGTTAAACCCTGAAATTAAATGAATTCAAGTGAGAATTAAATGTAAAATGAAATACGGAATCAAATGGAAACTTCAAATGTCTTATAGAAGAGACACCATACCTGAGCATAGTAGTGGGGATTTTGGTAGTATCTACCACATGAACTAATTTTGTGTGATTCCTAGACCTGACCCATGGGGCAGGTAGAGGGGTGTGTTTTTATATATGATGTATTATAACTATCTTATTTATGTTTATATACTTTTGATCTTTTAGAATTGTTAAATATATTTATCTGAGGCATGTGTTTGGATTTATTAAGGCATGCCACCATGATTTCCTCTAGTCATACACTAGGATAGTGGTGACGATCACACTCTAGAGGTGGTGGGTAATGCGCTACTAGTGGATCCTCTAGTAGTTTTAGATGTGGCACCAATTTTTATACCAGATGCAGGCGTCGAGGCACAATTCCATTAAGGCTTTATGTGGTTCAGGAAAACTATTCAAGGAGCACTACAACCTACCCTGACTATGGAAGAGTTGATGCATGAGTTTCAGTAGCATCATCTTCCCACATTTTTAGGGGATGGCAGACCATAGAAAATAGATTCCTTGATAGAGACCATGCTATATATCTCTGATCACCTTGAGACATCTCCTTAGAGGATGTTTATCCAATCAGCCTGTACCCGAGTGGTAAGGGCTCTTGCTTGGCATCCAAGAGACCCAGGTTCAAAACCGGGTGGAGGTGAATTTCTGGGTACTGTAGGGGTACTGTAAAAGGTACTATAGAAGGTATTGTTCATTACTGTAGCATCTGGAACTATTCACCCGATTTGGGCCTTCGGGCTACTGGTTTGGTCCTACGGGTCTCACGGGCCTTCAGGCCATCAAAGGCCTTCAGGCCATAGGGCCTTCAGGCCATCAAAAAAGTCCTTCAGTCCACAAGGCCTTGGGGCCATTGAAGACCATAAAGTAGCCCAGTTCACACAGAGCAGGCCATAGAAGAGGATCAGGGTAGCAGTAGCAATCACCAGAAGCAAAGCTAACCGGATTGGATGAATGAGAGGGTATGTAAACCGCCATCAGGACCAGGAACCGTGCAGCATTATATGGGGTAATGCTAGCCGATCATCAATGCAAGGTGGGGAGATAAAGGCGATCAATGATGTAGATGCTGCGGAGGGGCAGTCCGAGTGGGTTGGTTCTACATGTCATGTATTGGGCATGGTATGCCTCGGGGAATTTGGGTCATGTCAGGCCTTGTGCCTTGGGATTGCGGGTCAGGTATGTGTTCCCCTTCATCCCTTAAAAGGGGGATTATCTATAATAAAATAAAAAGAAGGCCTTCGGGCCATTCGGGGGCCTTAGAGGGTGTTCAAAATCACTATGTATATGTTGAATCATTATTCCAAGAGATGGTGGGATGTTATCACTCAGATAGAATGTCATTGAGATATAGCCTGGATGGATTTTAATATATCCTTTTTCAATTACTTATATCCTGATATTTTGAGGGCCAATAGATCCCGTGATTTCATGCATCTGGTGGAGGGTATGTTATCAGTCATGGAATATTCACCTCATTTTACTGAGCTTTATTACTTTGCACATATTCTCATTGGTAATGATTTATCAAAATCCAAGCGATTCTAGGATGGTCTCAGGTACGACATCTGATCACATGTGAATTTTTTTAGCTAACTACCATTTCTATAATAATTAATCATACACTTATCAAAGAGCCTAACCTGAGAGTGGTTGGAGGTGTGATCTAGGGAGACTCGGCACCGAGACTTAGAACTGCATCAACCGGTAGTAGAAAGCATCATTTGGGAATTCCATATAGTGATAATAGCAGTTAGACCACATAATCATGTATATATTTATGGTAATACCAGTGTGGTGGTTTAGGACATACGAGGCCATAGTGTGTGAGGGACCCAGTTGAGTTCCAATCTTGTGGCGATATGGTCCATCTACAAAGATTATGTAAACATTTCCACTAGCAACCAGTGAGAGAGGTTCTGCACAGACTCCACATTCAAGAGTAGGGTCAGAAAATTCTCATCATGAAGGATCAAAAGTACATCAGGATAATCAGGCTGAGGTGGTGGTTGTGGGAGTGGTAGTCAGACCCTTGTTTCACAGATACATCTAGGTGGATCTACTCAGGGTATCCAATAAATATCTCAAGGTTGTGGTTCAGGACATTTATATGCATTTTAGCAGACCCATATGGAGTAGGATCCTGAACCTTATACTGTCAGAGTCAATATTCTAGAATTTTATACTTTGGATTATTCACCTTTTGATACTTATGCTTCCCATGTCTTTATATTAGTTCCTATTATTTCAAGCCTTGGGTTTATTATTCAAACATTTGAAGGATTTTTTAGGCTTGACACTCCTTTGGGGATTAGAAAGGAGAGTGTACATTAGTGTAGAGAGTGCCCCATTTAGATTCGTGGGTTTCACTTATTATGGGACCTCTATATCCTCTATATGAAAGGATTTGATATCATTCTTTGGATGGATTGGTTGGTCTAATTTTGTGCCTTCATTGATTTCTATCATTGTAGGGTGACCTCAACATCACCAGGGAAAGTTTATTCACAATGGTGAATCATATATCCATGCGAGCTGAGCTAGACTTGAGAATCATGGGATGGTAAGGATGAAAGAATTGATTTTGAGTTTATATCTGGATTATTAGGGAACACAATATATATATTTCCCTACATTGGTTGATAATTTCAAGGACGTCTTCCTAGATGACTTTTCAAGATTACCTTGAGTGAGAGAATTAGAGTTCCCTAAAGATCTAGTGAAAAGAGATGCACCTATATCCATTCCTCCATATAGGATGGATACCAGTCAGATACAAGAGATCAAGAGGTGGGTAGAGGATTTAGAAGAAAATTTTGTTATCCAACCTTGTTCTTCTATGTGGGATTATCCTGTGTTTTTTGTGAAAAGGCGAATAGAAATCTCAGGATATGTGTGGATTATAAAAAAATGAACTAGCTGATAGTTAAGAACTAGTATCCTTTACTATTGATAGATGATCTATTCAACTAGATTTTAGGAGCTTGGGTCCTCTCAAATATTTATTTGAGATCCAATTATCATCATGTTCATTTTAGACCATTATACATACTTCACACAGCTTTTTGTAGTAGGTATGGCCTATATGATTATTTTTCATGACATTAAATCTAAAAAATGTGTCAGTGGTCTTCATGGCACTGATGAAACAAGTGTTCAATCCTTATCTTTATTTTTTTTGTTTTCATGGAAGGCATCTTGGTGTATTCTCAAAATCGTCATGAAAATTCTAAATATCTTGAGGTAATTCCAAATACACTGAAAGAGAATCAGTTGTATTATAAGATCAAAAAGTAATTATTTTGGATATATCATATTCACTTACTAGGTCACATCATCTCATATATAGAAGTATCAGTAGACCCAGCGAAGGTGAGAGGTATGGATTCCTAGGATCATCCCAAGGATGTCGTTGAGCTATGGAGTTTATTAGGGTTATGTGGTTACTAAAATAATTTCATAGATGACTTATCAGGATTAGAAGTGTCATTGAAAGTCTTGATTAAGAAGGGTGTGAAGATTTTATGGTTATATTCCTCCAATATGGAATTTAATGAGTTCAAGGGGAGATTGACATCATCACTGATACTAACTTTTCTAGAGACATGAAAGAGTTACACGGTTTACTATGACGCGTCCGATATTAGGCTAGGGAAATTTCTTGAGACGGAGGATAGAGTCGTGGAATACGAGTCTCAGCATTTGAGGCCACATGAGAGTAACTACTAAATGCATGATGTCGAGTTAGCTATAGTTGTTCATGCTCGGCTCTATTGGAGAGACTATTTTTTGGGAGATTATTGTGTGGTGTACACATACCACAAAATCCTCATGTACATGTTTGAATAATGTCATTTGAATCTGGGGTAGCGAATATGGATTGAGTACCTTTAGTATTTTGATGTTGAGCTGGGTTATACGCCTAGTAAAGGAAATGCAGTGGATGATTCACTGGGCAGTATGACTCAGATACAGGTGGTTTAGTAGGTTAGTAGAGGGTAGTACCTTATATATTTGTTATCTAAGATGAATTTGGTGGTGCAAGAAAGTTAGGGGTATACTTTTCTATTATCCTTACTTGTGACCTCTTCACTTCTTGATAGATTGAGTATGAGACAACTATTAGATTCTAAGGTCCTAGTACTACAAGAGTGTGTGAAAGATGAGGACCTCCTCCTAGTTGGACCATAGGTGAGGATGAGATTCATTGTTTTTATGGTCATGTATGGGTTTCTTTAGATATTCACAATAAACTCATGAAAGATTATCATGCTTTATATTGGTAAGTGAATCCTGCTATCACCAATATGTATCGGGATTTACATCTCCAGTACTGCTGGATGGGTATAAAAAGAGATGTGGCTGAATTCATCATGAGGTGTTCCACCTATCTGTAGGTGAATTTGAAACACCATCGATCGACTGAACTTTTACAGCATCTACCCATTCCGAAGTAGAAATGGAATTATGTCACGATGGACATCGTGACTAGTTTACTGAGGTCACCTGGATGTACTGATGTCATATGGGTTGTTGTTGAAAGTCTCATGAATATTTCAAATTTCCTAACAATCAAGGAAACCATAGGTGCTGATGATCTTGAGAGGTTGTATATCTGATAAATAGTAGGGAAAATAGGGTCCTACATTCTATTGTTTCAGATAGGGATGCCTATTTTACATCTAAATTTTTGAAAGGGTTGTAGAGGGAATTAGGTAAACTACTTCTTCTGAGCAAAACATACCAACCCCAAACAAATTTCCAGTCATAGAACATGATTCAGGTGCCTAGGAACATGCGGAAAACATGCATCTTGGATTTTGGGGGTTCTTGGGAGAGACATATACCCCCGGTTGAATTCTCTTATCATAATAAATTTCATGCTACAATTAAAATGGATCTATATGAGTCTTTTTATGGTAGGCCATACTGATCACCCATGAGTTGGTTAGAGGATGGAGAGACAACTATGTTGAGAACTCGTCTTATTCAAGAGAACATAGAGCAGGTGTATTTGATTCGTAGGCGGATGGATACTGTGCAGTATTGTCAGAAATCATACACCGATTGTCATAGATGACCTCTTGAGTTCATGGTTGGGGATCGAGTTTTATAATGTGTTTCACCAAGGTTGGGACACAAAATAATTGGGAGACAGTTCAAGCTTTCACCAAGATATGTCAAGCCGTTCAAGATTCTGGATAGAGTTAGGCTAATAGGATATAAGTTATAGTTACCTCAAAGGTACCCGTCCATGCACGCCATTTTCCACGTTTCTCAGCTATTGGGATATTTTGGTCAGTTTTTATTTTTGTTACATGCATTCTATATGATTGATGTGTATCTATTTTGAAAATTTTCTTAGATTCATATGACATGTATCATATTTTGTATATGATATTACTTTTGGCTTTGTTATGTTATCAATCTTCCATTGTTTTCCTTTTCATATGTATGTTTTAAATCTTATTCTACTTGTATCTTATTGATTTTACACTTTTCTACACTATGGTGTTGTGGGAATAGTCTCCCCACGGACACACCTAGGACTCTGCTACTAGATGGAAGCCTCTAGCATTTGGGGAGATACGCTTGAGGCCATGTGGTGATGGATCTAGCTACTAGATTAGTTGTCAGTCTTTCTAGAAAGTTTCAACATCAATGGCCTTATAGAAACCTAATATTTTCATACATAGATATTACATCTTTTTAAATAAATATTCCTTATATTACATTAACACACATATGAGGACCATAATAGTTTAGTGTCTTTGGACACTGGGTACATAATATTCTAATTTAGTGAATGATATTCAACATATCTCATAAATATCTTTCCATTTAGTACTCTTCACAAACATACCATACTTAAAACCTTTATTTATAACCTAGATAAAGGAAAATTAAGAAAGAGTGAGCTCTTGTGATCAGTGAGGGTAAATAAATGAGATACGTAACCATAATATGAACATATGGCTATGAGAACATGATCATAATATTTCAAACCACACCCTTCATATCAATGATCATAGTCTTGAGTCATGGAAAAAATATTTGTAGTTAATAAGACATAAATCATAATAAAATAAAATAACATGACCAATGAAAGAAAAACATTGGCATAAGACACATAATTATGGCATACACATAATCATAGAAATCATTTTCATATTATTCAGGTCTCACTACCAAGGATTTCATAGTGGAATTGGTTCACTCCCCATACCATTCGAGTAGTCAAGTTTTACTCCCAGGACAATCGTAGTAGAAAAATTCCCTTAATGAACTGGGTTCACTCACCATTGTAGACCTTTCTATATCATGAGATATAAATATTTACCTAATGCATTGAAGGGAGATATATGTCTCACCCTTCTCATAATCAAATCCATATTTATATGTTACATAAGATCATAAAAAATTCATATTGACATAACCCATGAAATGAAATGGGATTTATAAAAAAATCTATCATACATTAACCTTTGTAAAAGGGATACGTTTCATAAACATTTCATCTTTTTATCATATCATAACACGTATAAAAATATGAGGGTTTCATATGAATTTTCTCATGGTATAACCCATGAAAGGGAAATGGGTTTCATAAATATCACAAAATCATAAAAATAAACAATTCAGGGAAATAATAATAATGTTTTCCTTGGATCATATCCCCTTTAAAGAATATGTAACATCAATATATTATATCTTAGATGGAAAATTAATTTTAAATACCTTTTAAAGTATATCTTGAGGAAAAAAACATTAAATTTTTAAATGGACTAATTAATATATTAAAAAAATCAATATCATTTTCATTGAAAATAACAGTGGAATATTATAAGGGAGTATTCAAAGAAATTATTATTCATTAAGTTTTATAATTACATTTAGGATGTACATGTTAAAACAAATATTCCTTTCACATTTTTTTGTAAAAGTCAAACATGCATTTGTTTAGAAAACGATATGAAGATTAATTTCAAATAAAATTTTTAAAAAAGTAAATCATGGGTCAAAATTAATTTAACGAATAAATTAAAGAATATTAAAAATATTGAAAACATTTTTAGATAACATTTTTTTGAAGGAAATATTTTTTTTTGATCAGTGAGAGAAATATGGATGAATTTTATAAAAGATGTTTTCTCAATTATTTTAAGTAACAATGATTGAAAAATGGTACTATTACATGGAAATATCCTAAATAACCATATTAAGAGAAAATTATTGAAAATTATTGATATTTAGATCATAATATTTCAACATTGTATAATTATTCATAAAAAATCCCAATAATCAATGAGATTGTTACCAAAATCCATTACCACTTTGGTAACATTTGAAACATAATTCCCATGAAAGAGAGATAATCAAATGGATATATACTTCACATAATTTTCCAGAAATTCATAATAAAATGCATTCATGGGAATCATATACACAATAAAATAAAAATAGGTGGTGAATATGTCAGGTGTCTCATAGAAGTAAAAAGTAAGACAAAAATCCTTTAGTGCTATAGTAGTATTTTGGATCGTAATCCCCAATAAAGAATAAAATAAAATTTAATATTAAATATAATTAAAATAAGGATATTATTGATATAAAATCTAAAATAGGTATTATATACACCACACCAAATAAACAAGTGGTGAATTTACATGTCTCTCAGAAATAAAAGTGAGTCGAAAAATACATTACCTTAAGTCTTGACTTCCAATATTCATGTTCAATACTCCGATAATATATATATATATATATATATATATTATAAATATATTATAGTAAAATAATAATATATAACACATCATATATGATTGACTTATGACCATTTAGTACATATTTATTATGTATTTCATGTTAAATTCGTGTGTCAGGCAATAACTTCTTTGTTTTTCATGTATGTTTTGATTTATTATTTTTTTGGTCCTCTTACGTTGATCATGGTTCCATAATATCCATAATTATAAATTTGAAATAATAATTATATTTATACAACAATTATACTTTCATGACCAATCATTAAATATTTTTTTGATTAATGAAGTATTTCATGATCCTACAGATATTAGACCGTATGTATGCATGAGTAACGTTTCTATTTTTTAACGATCATTATGGTAAGGTGTTAAGAAATATTTTATCATTAAATAATTATAATAATATCATAAATAATATATTATTTGTTTAATTATACTTATACATATCATCCATGTAATTTGGTTTTAAAAAGTGAGAGTCGCATCGCTTCATGAAGGCGGTAGCTACATGTACACGAACGACATTATCATATTTCTATAAGTGAAAATATAAGAAATAAATTAATATATTATACTTTAGTAATGATAAATATTTCATGAATATCTTAATTATTTCATTTATATCACATATATTAATTAAATTTATCCATATTATCTTTCATGTAAATCATTATTAAAAGTGAATCACATCGCTTTGTGAGGCAGTAGTTTGTCGTACACATGAATGACGTTATCATATTCCCTATGGGATATAAAAAAAATATGATATAATGACTAAATATGTATAATTATGTAATAAATATCATATATATATATATATATCCTTCATTGTATCCAACCATGAGTGGTGGTAATGGAAAATTGAATGACATCAGCTTGTGAGGTGGTAGTCTATGGTACACACGAATGAAGGTTTTGCAACCCATTTGATAGAAGTGGTGATTGTTTTTGGTCATATACTTAACATAAAATAAATATCAGATTATATGGAAGATACTGGTTTTATTATATCATCATGGTTTAATAATAATTTAATGAGTTGGAGGAAGAAATAATATAAAAATGCTAGCTGAAGAATGTTACCTCTTCTTCGGGTAACCTTCTTAGGATTGCAGCAAAAGAATTCATAGGATGGATTTATATACACACTAAATATTATATAATGATATATTGAAAGTTTATATGTCATTTGGTCAGGTCTTGGATGACCCAAAATGGTTTTATTGGGTGAATAAGAGAGGATAGGGGTGGCCTTTTATAAGTGATGTGAGTGGCACACTTGTATGTTTTTTAAAATAAAAAGGAGTACCCACATTTTTCTCATTAAAAAATCCCCCAAAATGGATGATTTTATATCATTATAAATTATAGTGTCTAAATATTTAAAAAATATTTATATTTAGGCAAGTTTTAGGCTAATTTAACCCTTAATGTTTTAATTTAACCCACCTATAAACCCAATTTTACCTTAACAGCTATAATTAATTTTTATTGTTATGATTATTTATTTTGGTAAAACATTAAGTGGAAATTATTATATAATATAAATTATGATAATTAAAAATACTAAATCCATGTTTCAAAATTAAATTTGCATGTGTGGAAAATTTTAATTTAATATTAATCTCACTGATGAGACGAGAAAGTGAGTTTTCGAAGATAAAAATGTTCAGAAGTTTGCACGATTTTTATATCAAAATTGAATATAAATTGATTAAATAACCTAAATTGGATTAAATGATATATAATTTAACTAAATTTAATTGAAATCTAATTTAAAATATAAATTAACTTTATAAATAATTTAAAATAAAATGTAGCTTTCAATTAATGTTCAGTATTTTTGAATATTCTGAAAAAAACTATTCTTTTTTGAAAATTCTCAAAAAACCTACAATAAATTTTAAATTCTTATTTCAAAAATTAAATTTATCATTTCAAATAAATTTTATAAAAGTTTCAAAAATTATTTTTAAAATAAGTGTGCAAAAAAGTTAGAAAATTGATTTTAAAAAAGAATATAATTTTTAAGAATAAAATTGGATTTATTCACATCTCTTATCTAGAAAACACATAATATGAATGTTAAATAATTAATTGAATATATACTATATAAATTTCATTAAAATAATTAAAAAAAATTGGTGTGTTTAATTTAATCATTAAAAACATGATTTTTTTCATAAAAATAATTTTTTAGAAAAATATTTCCTTTATTTTCAAATAGTTTTAATTTTAATTTTTTATTAATTGGTCGCCAAAGAATTAATTTTATATAAATTTTTAAACCATATATTTTAATAATTTATTTAATCATTTTCATACCCACACTTCCAACATCTAGTTGATAATTATTATATAAAAATATTTTAATAATATGCCATGCTTGGTTTAAATTCAATGGTGCGGGTAACGCAAGATAAAATCAGGGTCACATGTAACTCAAAATATTGAATATATGAAATTAATTTAAAATAAATTAAAAACATATCAGGTTGTTACATTCTACCCCCTTAAAATGAGTTTCAAGATCGAAATTTATCTCAGTCATCAAAGGTTTAACATTTGAAAATTCCTTTATAGAAACCCACATATTAAAAATTGTTAATAAAACATCCTCTTGAATAGGAGAAAAGGATGTTGTGAATGAAATCTAGAATAACACATACTAGGTTTCCAAATATGATAATATAGGTGGTAAGTGAAAACATATTCTCAAAGGAGAAAACTGACACCTAAATTGTAACACCCTGACCCTAGAAGCCCGAAGCTAGTGCATTACTTTATTACATTGGTATGATCATAAGGAACCGAATCATGAAAGACTGAGGGTTTAGTAGTTTTGGGAAAATATATTACAAAAATTATACCCATTTTACTTTGGTAAATATTAAATGTAACATAATACATAATAAAGTCCAATAAACTGCATCCTTGAAAAATCATTCAAATATCTCTTCTTCATAACCTGGGGAAAATAAACAAAATAAGGATGAGACAAAATGATCAGTAATGGTTAAGTAAATTAGAATCTATAATGAATAAATAATCAATAATAAATAATAAATATGTAGTGGTAAATATTTTAGTGCACATACCATATAAATATCTAGATATGGAGTAATAAATATTTCAAGGTAGATATTTGAATCATATACCAATTAATCAAAAAAATAAGAATAAAATACATACATAAATAATTTCAACGAAAAAATCTCATGGATAATAAAAATAATATAATTCTCAATAAATTCAATGCTTAATTATTATACATCATGTGTGATGCACATGAAAATATACCATCAGGACCTTTCAAAATAATGTTTAAAACTATATGTAGAAACCTATTTAATTTGGCCAACTGATTTGTATCATTAGAACCTGTTGATGCATCAAGGGGATATATAAATTATGGACACCACCTGTCACTTCTATACTAATTAATTCATAAAATAGAGTAATGTATTTAATTAATAAACAATATTCATTATCAAATATTTGTATTGAATAAAGAATATGGATTTACTAATATCTCCCTAGATAACCAAATATCTGTCAAAGTAAACACCTTTTGTAAAAATTGTATAAGGTTTGTAAAATAATAATGCCCATAATCCAAGAATGTGGATATTTAATGAAATTTACAATGAAAAATTGTTAACATAAATTTATTTTTTCATGAGAAAGTTAACAATCATAAAAGAAAGTGAGATTGTTAAGATAACATTTACCACTTGGAAATTATCAAGATAAACCACATGGGTGAGATAATTCAAAGTGAAAATTATAATACCAAGAATTATGAGTGAATCATGATATTAAATGATAAATTTTAATTATATACTCCACATTAAAATTAATTGGTTCTTAACAACAAATAATTTTCAATGGAATGTAAATTGAGATGAAATCCATTACCTTACATTTCTTTTTGGGTGAACATCCTTTAAACTCTTCTATAATTGTTTTAATAATTTTATTAACTTATAACAGAACCATAATTATTTTTATAATATTAAATATTATCTTCTTATAATATCTTATTAATCATTTCTAAATAATCTTTCATTATTTTCACTATTTCGGGTGTTAATTGCCTAGTTTTTCAAGTATGTTTTGACATGTTATTTTTGTTCTTATTTTGTTGATCATGACTTCATCATCTCTAGAATTTAAACCATGTTTTAATTATCATATATATATTAATTTTATATATTTTTGGAATAGTACATAATATTTGGAGAAAGGAAATGAAATGCATTGTTCATGGAGACAGTAGGCTGTATGTAGGCATGAATGCTACTTCTATTTCGTTATCATATTAAAAGAAATAAAATTAAATGATATATATGTATATTATAATTCCATAATAATATTTATTTAATATATGCCACATATATTTATCAAAATAATCCTTAATGCATTTCATGTATAATGTGAATGAATCACAACGAATTGAGGAGACAGTAGTCCAGAAGTCCACAAATGATGTTATTGTATCCCCACAAAATGGAACACATGAAGGTATATGTTATATAGTAATTAAATAAGCATATATTTATTATTAATATCATATATAACATATATAAACTCTAAATCCATCATTATTTACAACCCTAAAATGTGGTAATGGAATAAATAATGACATCGGTTCACGAGGCGGTAGTCCGTCGTACACACGAATGATGATTTCATATCACATTTGATGGATTTTTGTGAAAGTGTAGGTTAAAATAATAGAATAAAAAAAATCAATATATTTAATATACTTAAGGTATTATATAATCATGATATAAAAATAAATTAATAGGTGGATAAGTAAATGAAACAAAAGTGATCGTTAAAGAACGTTACCTACTATCCGGGTAACTCCTTTTGGTTTATTCAAAAATACTTCCTTGGTTTGATTTCTGAACAAATAGATGCTTCTAGGAGGAATTAAGAGATTTTTTTAGAATATTTTGGAAGTTTTTGGACTTGATAATGGGCTCTATATGTTTGAACAAATGTGAGGGATGAGCGCCTTTTCATAGTGGAGGAGAAGTGACATTATTGTAAATATAACAAGGTAAACAATATTGAGAGGTATCACATATATAATATGCCTCAAATAATGACTTAAATTAGCTAAAATGATTATATTGTTGATATACATTTATAAAATTTATTTTTGACATGTTTCTTGGTCATTTTGGACATTAATTTTGTGGTTTAGTCCCTCGTTAAGCTAATTTTTCTCTTAATTGTTGTAATTAATTTTAATTACTTTCACTCATATTTTTGGTAAAATAAATATTTGAAATTAAAATATATTATAAATTATTTTGATTCCAAATATTAAATATATTTTTTCAAATTAAAATCACATAAGTGGAAGAAATTAATTTAAATTTAATCTCACGAATGGGATGAGAAAGCAGGTTTTTAAAGTAAAAATGTTCAAAAGTTTGAGATGGTTTTATATAAAATTTAAAATTTAGATTGATTATAATTACTTAAATTGGACTAATTTATGTATAATTTATATAATTTTACTTTAAAACTAATTTAAAATATAACTTAACCCTATGAATTGTTGAGACAGAAAGTCAGTTTCCTATTAAAATCCAGTGTTTTCACTATTCATAAAAAAATGAAACTTCTCAAAAAAATAGAAAAAAATCACCCTAACCTAATTTATTCATTAAAATATCAAAAATGGAGTACAATTATAAATATAAAATTTATAAAAGTTTCAAAATTTATATTTAAAATAGGTGTCCCATTAAATAGTTGTAAAACTACGTTTATAAAAATATAGGGTTTTATGTATAAAATTGGGTTTGTTCTTATCTTATGCCTGAAAAATATATTCGATGAATGTCAAAAATATTTTATTGAATATATAATATATATTTCATTAATATCATTCAATAATATTAGTTAATTTAATTTTTTAGGATAAAATACCTTTGTGATCATAAAAATATTTTTTTATAAAAACATTCCCCTTATATTCAATTGGTTCTTATATTCATTTCTAATTAATTTTTAACCAATGAATTAAAAAATATATATTCATAATTTATTAATTCCTTTTCATAACCTCCATGTTAATGGCTTGGTTATATATTATTATATTAAATAATAATAATTTAATTGTGTATTTATGTTCAGTTAAACTTTGCATTTCGTGTAACACAAGCCTTCGAAGAAAGTCATTATTGCATGTAACACAATATATACTTTGGGATATGTGTAGTGAAAGATAAAATTAGCATTGAATATAGAATAATCATAACGTGGTGTTTCGTATAATTAAATCTAGAAATAAAATTAAATTTATTCTAAAATGAAAATATAGTTAATTCTTGCGGTGCGACATTCTCCACACCTTAAATAAATTATGTCCTTGCAATTAAATCATGATCTAAGTAATCATGATCTTGACAATTAAAAATACTAGTTTTTAAAACACCAAATTTTAAATAGGTTCAATAACATATATTATTAAGAAGAGGTAAAGGTAAATGTGAAGGTTTCCACAAATCAAGGCTTTTGAGTATGAGAACATTAGTGAAGACATGGATATGGAATAGAAATATAACCATCAAGTTATTATGGAGGGTGATAGATAACATGTTCATGAGAAAGTAGTTGACCACAAAACTATAAACCATAGGTTTGAATAAAGTTCATTGATTCACAAAAAATAAGGATAATAGGACAACATTTTTATTTCAATACCATTTTTCCTAGTCTTGAAGAATTATTTCATTATCTAAGAATATAAGTAATTACACTTACATCATATATTTCTATAAGAAAAATCTTATCCTTTGGGTGTTCCTTGAACTATTTCAAATTCTTTCCACAGAACATGTTCCATTGTATGGTGAAGTTGAACAATAATATCTAAAACCTCATCCAATGTCCAACTTAATACATTTCATAAATAGTTAACCTTATGACCCTTTCAGGTATTATGATCCAAAACATTACAATTATTTCCAATACAATCTATAATATCCAATTTCATTTATCTATATCACTCATCTCTTTATCTAGGAATCATTATCTCAAGATCATGAATATGTTACGGTTTATATTTCCCTCAACCATATATTTTCCAAAAAAAATAACTTGCTACTGAATCCCTTTTCTCGGTACCATTCAACAAATGATCTCAAGTTTAGTGAAAAATTTATCAAGTAATATCCCTATATATTTTATAATTCATATTATGATAATATCATCAATAAAATACATTTAAAATATACCATATATCCAAATAAAAAATCACATTAATCATTATAATTTGGCCATGTTAATAACATTTGATTGACCATGATCCCTTATCTTCTTATGAGGTATATTCACTTGATGCCTAGGGAATTCATTTAGATAGTTCCTTATCCCCTTCCTGTTTTAAGACTGATTATCAAAATTTTCCTTCTTCCGTTTTTCTTTTTTTACATGGTGACCCTTTTCTCCTTACTTATAACGAACTCCAAATCCTTTCAATAATTTCCCAAGGTGATTATTTCTACAATTATTACATGTATGGAAATATTTATTTCCCTTATTCCCTTTATCTATTATTTTCTCTTCCATGATTTTCTTCTCTTACTTACATTGGAATCTGTAATACATTGAGAATTATTTCTCTATATTGATATAATATAAAACTATTTCAATGTAAGAAGAAAACCTTTGAGACATCAGTGCCCTTCAGAGAGTTGGATTAATCACTTCAAATAAGTGATCAATATTGCACTATATGTTTCATATGAAATATGTATCAATGAATGATCAAATTGTAAATTAATCATCATACTCTGCAATAATTTATTCATTTGATTAATTTAATCAGTGGAATTTTTATTCATCTCAGTTTATTTCTCATATGGGAAATATTTTTCAAAGAATGTATCCTTAAAAACATTTCATTCCCTGAGTTCTATTTCCTCCTCCTTTCTAGTATTATGGATCAATGACCACTACTGATCAGTTTCTCCATTGATGAAATTCACATCAAGTGTAACATTTTTCTTTTCACCACATTCTAATTAAAAGAATATCTTCTCAAAAGACATAGTCCATTTATCTGTCACCATTAGGTCAGTAATACCACAAAATGATGGGTCCTCTATCGCATAAAAAGATCAAACATTGGGGAATCTTGTTAGGGAAAACGATTCTCTATCCAGGAAAGTTTATGTGTCATAACCTTGTTAATCTTACCTAATATATCCATAACTTTCTCAGTTCCAATACCAGATAGGTTGGATTTCTCTGTAGGGAAACCACTGAATTTTCCATGAGTATTGATATCATTATTCCTTTTAATTCCCATTTCTAAACAATGGAATATACTAGATTAGATCATATCACTATGAAAAATAATTTATAATCCCAAAACACGTAAAATACCTAGCATAAATTTGAAAATTTATATGCATCTAATCTTATAATCATGAACATGGTTTCTTTGGGGATATCTTTACTTTAAAATCCTTAATAATGGTTTGTAAATAAAAGTGAATAATCCAAAGAATATCCTCTAGGAGTATCAAACCAAGATCATAGTAATGCCCATTTTCATGAACCATGTTACACTTGAGTCAGATCAGATGTAGGTTTTTAGAGTTATTACCCCTTAGGTAAAATTATTCCAGAACCATTTCAACTTTTATTATCCAGATAGAGATGTGTTTTTAAAATTACCCACATATTATCTACCATACCAAAATTATATGATGTTATTTTATACTTATCCTAAAATTATACCTTAGGTTTTTGTGCCTAAATCTATTTTTCCTAAATCTTGTTCCCAAGGATTCTATTAAATTTACATTAATACTAACTGTAACTCCCTAACCCCAGAACCCTATAGCTAGAGCATTACTTTATTACATTGGTATGATTATAAGGAATAAAATTATTGAAGGAATAAAAGCTTAGTAGGTTCGGAAAAACATACTACATACATGATAACCATTTTATATTGGGAAATAAAAAATGAAACCTAATACAATAAAGACTAGTAAACTTCATCCTTGAAAAATCATTCAAAGATCTTCTTCATAACCTAGGGAAAAGAAAACAAAATAAGGCTGAGATCAATTGATCATTAAGAGATAAGTATAATGGATTATAAAATGATTTGATAATGAATAATAATTATGTATTGGTAAATATTTAAGCACACATGTCATATAAATATCTGGATAAGGCATAATTAGTATTGCTTGGTGGATAACTAAACACTTGTCAATTAATCAATAAAGTGATAATGAAATGATTCCATATATTTTTCAAAGAAAAAATCTCATGGATAATAATAATAATGAAATTATCAATAAATAAAATTCTTAATTATTGTTTTTCATGTATGAGGCACAAGAAAACATATACTATCAAGACCTTTCACAAGACATATTAAAAATATATGTAGAAACCTGTTTGATTTGGCTAACTAATTAGTCTCATGAGAACATATCGATGTTTGAAGGGGCTATATAAATTCTAGGCCCAAAAATTCAATGATATTATATATCATTCCTTATATTGATTAATCTATTTAATTAATAAAAAATATTCCTTATCAAATATCCATATACAATAATGAATACAGATTTATTAATATTTCCCCAAATTATCAAATAATTGTCAAAGTAAACACCATATGTAAAAAATGGTATATGATTTCAGAGATAATATTAAACATAACAAATTAATATGTATATGTATGGAAATTTTTAATGAAAAGTTATTCCAATAATTTAATTGTTTCAATGTAAATTTAACAATCATAAATGAACGTGAGATTTCAATGATAAATTTTACCACTTGGTAATTTTAAAGTTAAACCCCATGGGTGTGATAATTAAAATTGAAACCTAAAATACTAATAATTATGATTTAATAAAGATATTAAATAAAGAATATGAGTTATATACACCTCATTAAAGTGAATTGGTTCCTAATAATATATAAGTCTCGTTGGAATGTAAATTGAGACAAAATCTCTTACCTTATATTTCCTTTTGGGTGAACATCCTTTAAACTCATATATAATAGTTTTAATACTATTATTAAAAAATACCAGAACCATAATAATATTTATTTTATCATATAGTATCTTCTTATAATATCTTAATACCCATTTTTTAACAATCTTTCATTTTTTTTCACTATTTTGGGTGGTAATTACCTTGTTTTTCTAGTTTGTTTTGACATGTTATTTTTGTTCTTATTACATAGATCGTGATTTAATAATATAAATAATTTCAAAAATTATTTAATTATAATATATAATAATAATTTATTTATTTATAATAATCCATAATATTTGGATATAGGAAATGAAATTCAGAGTTCATGGAGGCAGTTGGTCGTACGTACGCATTAACACTACTTCCATTTCATTATCATATTAAAAGAATGAAAAGTAAATGATATATATGTATATTATAATTCCTATATAATATTAATTTAATATGTGTAAAATATATTTATTAAAATCATCCTTTTTACATTCCATGTATAGCGTGAATGAATCACATCGCTTTGAAGAGGCGTTAGTCCATACGTCCATAAAAGATGTTATCGTATCCCCACAAAATGGAACGCGTGAAGGTATGTGTTATATAAGAATTAAAGAACAATAAATACATTACAAATATCATATATATCATTTATAAACTATACATAAATATTTATTTACAACCTTAAAAGTTATTAAGGGAAGAAGAAATCATAGCGGTTCATGTGGTGGTAGTCCTCCGTACATACGAATGATAATTGCACATCCCATTTGATGGATGTGTGTGAAAGTGTACGTATAACCCATATAATAGAAACATATAACTATATTTAATATACTTATGTTATTATATAGGTTTTATATAAAAATAATTTAAGGGCTTTAGAAGTAAATGAATCAAAAGTTATCGTTAAAGAACATTACCTCTTATTCAGGTAACTTCTTTTCGTTTATACCAAAAGAATTCCATGGTTTTATTTAAGCACAAAGTGAGGTTTATAAGAGTATGGCAGGTATTTTTGGAGATTATTTGGGAAGATTTTGGATGATCCAATGGTATTTATGGCTGTGACTAAATGGGAGGGTTGAGTGTCTTTTTATAGTAGAGGAGGAGTGGCCTTCTTGTAAATATAAATTGGTATACACTATTGTGAGGTATTCCTTACATCATGTGACTCCAATAATTAACCCATCTATATAAAATGGAGTATATGGTTTATATATGGTCATAAAATGGTATTTTATATGTTTATTTTCTATTTTTTCCCTTAAGTTCAAGGTTTATTCCCTGGTTAATCTAATTTTTCTCTTCATCGTTGTAATTAATTTTAATTACTTTCACTAATATTTTTGGTAAAAATATAAGTTCTCCTTACTAAAAATTATTAATAATTATAATTTAAAATATGGAATCCATTTTACCAAATTCCAGTCACAGAATTGGTAGAAATTAATTTGAAATAAATCCTGCAGACAGTATGAGAAAGTAGGGTTTTAAACTAAAAAATGATCACAAGTTTCAGATGTTTTTATATCCAGTTTCAATTCAAATTTTATTAAAATGAACTAAATTGGATTAATTTATGTATAATTAATAAAATTTAACTTTATAACCAATTTAAAATATAATTTACCCTTATAAATTATTGAGACAAAAATTCAATTTTTAATTAAAATCCCGTATTTTTCATTATTCCTCAAAAATTGAAACTTCTGTGAAAAAATCTCAAAATTAACAATAAAATAATTTTGAAATTACACTTTCAATAATTAATTTTATTTTAATATATAAAATATATAATGGTTTCAAAAATCATATTTAAAATAGGTGCTCCATTAAAATGAGGTAAAACTACCTTTCTAAAAATATAGATTTTTTTGTGTAAAATTGGGTTTATTCTTATCTTATGACTATAAAATATATTCAATTAATGTAAAAAAATATTTTATTGAATATAATATATATATATATATATTATTAAGATAATTCACTACTATTTTTAGTTTAATTTTTCAGGATAAAATGCCTTTATGAGCACAAAAATAGTTTAATAGAAACTTTCCCTTTATATTAAATTAGTTCTTATATTCAATTATAATTAATTTGTAACCAATGAATTAAACCAAATATTTTGAAAATTTATTTATTCATATTATTAACCTCAAACATAATGGCTAGTTTATATCTTATTATATTAAATAATAATATTTTAATAATATATTGTTGTAAGGTAAATCTCGGCCTTGCATGTAACTCAATACTTTGAAAAAAGTAATTGTTGCATATAACATAAGCTATGCTCATTATTACATGTATTTAAAGATAAAATTATAATTTCATAGAGAATAATATTAACATGATGATGCGTATAAATAAATATAGAAATTAAATTAAATTTATTCTAAAAATAAACTGTGGTAAAGTCTTGGGGTGATAGACAAATATAGATGGAGAGTGATAGAGAATATTTTCATGAGAAAGCTAATGACCAAAAATACATAAAACAAATAGGTCTGAAAAAGATCATTGATATCATAAAATGTATTGATAATAGGATAAAATTTATTTCATGATCATTTTCCTAATTTTTTGGAATTCATTTTCCATCTAGAGTGAGAACATATGTAAAATTGAATTACTTGATATCTTATCATTTCATGGGAAAAATTTCATCCTTTTTGTACCTTGAAATTTTTTTACTTAATAGAATACTCTAAGAGATGAATTTTATATTTTTTAAGTACTAAATAAAATTCAAAAAGGAATGATAATTCATTCCTTCTATCTCAGATTAAAAAATGGTCAACACTGGTTATCCAATATGAATAATTCTTCATATGATTTAGTAATACAATAATCTCTTAAAACTCACCCAAATTACAACTTAAACCATTCCACAGATGGTAAACCTTATAAACCTTCCAAAAATCATAATTTATAAACAAAGGCAATAAATTTATCGAACTCAACATACCATTAATCCTCCAAATAACATTATGTATCTCTTAATGGTCAAATTCAAAATATTTGATTACCTTGGTCACATATTCTCCTCATGATTTGTAATAAATATAATTACCATAAAAAATAGTGAAATCATGCATGCTTCCTCATTACTTAAATAAAACCATATATTATTTAAAATATTCAATAAATATAGTAATATTTTTATCTCCATAAATGATAATATAAACCAAATTTTCAATAAATCATTTATCATTAATGAGGTCATAAATACTATCCAATTTACATTATCCATATCAATTATCTCTTTATATAAACTAAAAAAAATTCTCAACCTTAGAAACATATTAAGGGGTATCTTCCTTTAATCATTTATTTTATATAAAATATTTCCTTTCTATTAAATAATATTTCTAGGTCATTAGTACTATTCATAATATTATTTTATATCCTAAACAAAAAACTAATATTGAAAAATACTTATATATTTCATCATTTGTATAAAATAAGTCATTAATTCCAATATATAAACACTTAAATCATGGAACTTCCTTCTCAACCCACTAACTAGGCTTCGTCATCTTATTAGTTAACACTTCCTTACTTTGATATGTCTTTTTAAGTCTCTTAAACATCAGCAATGTTATCATTACTCTTACAACCTTTATAATTCTCTTCAGGATATTTCTCCATAGGAAATTGATTTTCATAATTTCCACAAATTCCATATTTAAAACATTTAATATTCAATGACACCATGGGGATCCTATTATTCTCCTCTATTGTTCTAACCAAACATTTTATTTTTCCATTGAATTTACCTTCTTTTTTTACTTCTTTTCCACACCCAAAAATATTCTCATAACTTTGATACATTCTCTTCAGTGATTATTTCCACATTATCGATATATATAATGTTGAATTTTCTTTCTTCTATGGTCTCCACAACCCGAACTCACAACAACCTTTATCTTTATCATCTTTGGTGAGTCTAAGGGTTGGTTAAGGTAAATATTATTAATCATGTTCTGGGATAACTAATTAGTAATAATCACAATATCCTTCACCCCAGTCATCATTCCATTTTCTTCTCATCATCAAATAATATTTCACATTCAATGTTAACCCAGTTATTTCTAGTTACTGCTATTAACTAAATTCAAAAATTAAATTGTGAGAAACTCTAATCATAATGGAAAACCACATAGTCTAAAAAATCATTTATAGTAGGTCTAAATTTAGAAACCTTATTTTAAATCTATTACACCTTAATTTTGATATATTTTATCCATTATCATTATTTATTTAAAATCTTTATAATGATTAACTTTTTTTTAATTTACAAAGCATATCCCCCAAGAGTTTCAAATCAAATGTACAACAACGACCGTTATTGTGCACTGGGTGACAATCAAGTCCATCTCAATTCACCCTTTTTTAAGTTATTACCCCTAGGTATCTATATGCTACATAAAAATCCACAAGTAGTATTCAGATAGGTATGTAATTTCTTGGAAAGCACTTGATCTATACATTACCCAACTTTTTTTAAATTTTCCTATTCTTTGACTCATCGTTAGACTTATCCTTAGATTCATCCCCAGACTTATCAATAGAAATATCCATAGGGATCTTGTTAATTTTATCTCATCCTAGTTTCGAATGTAAACTAATCCTTTCTAATGATACCAACTATAATGACACAACATTTTCATACATTGATATAGAATCTTTATAGATGAATATTCAATACATTCCACAAACACATTCTTAATGACCATAATAGTATATTGTCTTTGGAGACTAGGTACACAATATTATAATTTAGTGAAAGATATTCATCATCTACCATTATGATCACCCCCTTTAGTACTCTTTACAAACATACCATACATAAAACCTTTCTTCATAACCTAGGGAAAGGAAATATAAGAAATTGCGAGCTCAAGTGTTCAGTAATGGTAATGAAGGTAGTTATATAAGCATAACATGAACATATGATTATGAGAACTTAAGCATAACATTTTAAAACCATACCCTAAATATAAAATATCATAGTATTTAGTCAGGGAATAAATATTGGAATTTCATAAGAAATGAATCATAATAAAATCAAATAACATGAGTTATTATAGCATAACATTGAAATAATACATGGAATTTTGACACGCACATAATCATAGAAAATCATTTCCATAGTATTCAAGGGTCACTAAAAAGGTTATCAAATTATAATGGGTTCACTCCCCAAACTATCATAGTAGTCAAGGTTCACTCCCAAGACCAACATAGAATAAATATTTCAATACTAAACTTAGTTCACTCCCCATTCCATTTTTGTATATCTCATGAGATATGAATCATTACCCAATTCATTATAGGGAGATATAGGTCCCAACCATCTCATATGAAAAGCATATTTATGTGTAACCGATATCATAAAAAATTAATCTTATCATAAACTATGAAATGAAATGGGTTTTTTAGTAATTTCATTATAAAAATCATTTTTAAAGAGGTAAATTTCAGAATCAATTCATAATTTCATCATATCATAACTCATGGAAAAAAAGATGTTTCAGTATAATTTTATCATGGTATAAATCTTTTAATGAAATTTGTTTCATGAACATAATGTCATCATAAACATAAACCATTTTGATAATGAATAATAATATTATCCATGGATCTCTAATAAGGCATAGGTAACATCACTGTATTGTATCTTATATGGAAAATTATTTCGAATGTTTATTTAAAATATTTCTTTAGAGAAATATCCTATCCATTTTGAAAAAAAAATAAATAAATCATTTTCCATGATAAATACCTTGTAATATTATAAATTAGTATTCAAAGAAACTATTGGTGACCGTGGAGGATAATTCAATCCATGACATATACATTAAAATGAATATTCCTTTCATATTTTCGATAAAATCTAAATGTGAATTATATAGAAAAAACATAAATATTCCCTTAAAAAATTTGTAAAAAATAAAAACAAAATATCTAAAAATGAATTTAATAAATCATTTTAATAATTTTAAAAACATTTTTTTAACCATTTTTAAAAAACATGGTTTTTGAATAAAAAGGGTTTTCAATCGAAGAGAGAAATAAATGAAATTTTTCTTACCAATATTTTCTCATTTATTTTAAGTACCAAAGAATGAAAATATGGTAATATTACTTGATAATATCTTCAATAACCGTAGGATAATAAAATAAATGAGAATTATTTAGAGTTATATCATAAATTTTCAACATTAGATACATAATCATAAACAATATTGATAAACAATGATATTATAACATAAATATATTACCACTTTAGTATCATTTGGAACATAATCCTTCCGAATGAGAGATAATAAAATGAATGTGTTTTTCCCATAATTATTAGTATAATAATCATAAAATGCATTCATGGTAATTAGATACACCATATAAAATAAATAGGTGGTGAATATGGCATGTGTCTCATAGAAGTAAAAAAAGTGAGATAGAAATCCAATACTATTATGGTAATATTTTTTATATTAAGATCCAATAAATAATAAAATAAAATTAAAAATTAAATATCTTTAAAATAAGTACATTAATGATATAAAATGTATGATTAAAGCATATAGAACACATAAAATAAAATATTAGTGAATTTTCTTATATCACCTATAAATTAAATAGAGTATATATCTTTTACCTTAAGTCCCAACTACCTTCATACTTGTTCAAAACTCCAATATAATAAATATTATTTTATTAAAAATATTTTATAGAACTATAAATATATATATATAATACCATATATTATTTACTTGTGACCTTTTATCACCCGTTTATTAACAATTCCATGTTTAAATCACATTTTGGGCAATAACTACTTTGATTTCTGTGTATGTTTTTGTTGTTATTTTTTTAGTTATCTTATATTTATCATGGTTACATAATAAAAAAATGTTATATATGATATAAATACTATATTTTTACATCAATTATTCTTTTAGGACCAATAATGGAAGATGGTTTTGAAAAATTAAGTATGTTATGATCATGGAGAGGATAGGTCATATGAACGCAGGAGTAACATTTCCATTTCACAATGATCATTATAGAAATTAGGTAAGTAATATTTTCTCTATAAATAATGAAAATAATATAATAAATAAAATATTATTATTTTAAATATACTTATACATGTCATCCATGTGTCTTAGTTGTGGAAATAGAGAGTCACATCGCTTCATGAAGACGGTGGTCTACACGTACTTTAACGACATTATCATCTTTAAGTGAGTGAACGAGCAAGAAATAAAATGATATATTATCTTATAATAATGATAAATAAGTCATTAATATAATAATTATTTCATTTAAATCACTTATATTCATTAAATATTCCCTTATTATCTTCCTTGTAAAGCGTTAGTGAAAACGAATCAAATTGCTTCGTGAGGCAGTAGTCTATCACACACAAGAATGGAAATATTGTACCCCTGTAGAATGGAAAGTAAAAAAGGTAGATATTAAATAATGACATAAAAGTAATAATTATTTTATAAAATCTTATAAATATTCTATACCCATCATCATACCGAACCGTGCGAGGTGGTAATGGAAAAAAAATAACATCGGTTCTTGAGGTGGTAGTCTATCATACACACAAATGATGATTTCATAACTAATTTGATGGAAGTGGAGACGGTTGTAGTTAATTACAATAACATAAAAATATCTCAATATATTTAATATAATGTGGTTACTATATCATCATTTTTTAATAAAAATTTAAGTATATATGGGAAGAAATAAAATTAAAATTTGTGTTGAAGAACATTACGTGTTCTTTGGGTAACCTCCTTAGTTTTTCACCAAAATACTTCATAGGTTTAATTTATTCCCACAATTAGGCTCCTAAAATGATATTATGGAACTTTTTAAGTATTTTGGGTATGTATTATCTGAACCAATATGGTTTTAAGGTGTGGAGAGGAGAAGAGAGGGGTGGCCATTTATAATTTAGGTGAGGGGCACACTTGTAATTTTTTGAAATGAAAAAGGTATACCCACGTTTTTATCATGAAAAAAGGATCCAAAATACAATATTATAGATCCTTATATATTATATAGTATAAATATGTCCATAAAATAACTTTTAGACAAATTTTTAGGTCATTTTAAACCTTATCATTTTAGTTTAACCCCCGATAAACCCATTTTTACCTTAACCGTGGTAATTAATTTTTACAAAAGTCACTATTATTTTTTTAAAATTTAATTTCACCTTATTACATATATAAATTATGTTTATTTAAAATATGGAATCCATTTCTATAAATTAAATTTATATAACTGAAAATTTTAAGTTTAAAATTAATCTCGTAAACCTGATGAGAAAGAGGGTTTTTAAAGAAAAAATGTTCAAAAGTTTACCCGGTTTTTATATAAAAATAAAATATTAAAATGATTATAATGAACTAATTTGGATTAATGGACATATAATTGAACTAATTTTAATTTAAAACTAATTTAAAAAATAATTTAACACTGTAAAAAATTTAAACGAAATGGAATCTTTCAATAAAAGTTTAGTATTTTTAACTATTCATCAAAAAATTAATCTCTTTAGAAAATTCTCAAAAATTCACCATAAGATAATTTTGAAATTAGGATTTAAAAATGATAATAATTTTTTCTATTAAAATTTCTAGAAATTCAAAAAAAACTAGTGGGCAAAAAAAGGTGAAAAAAGTTTTTTTAGAAAAAATACATTTTTAAGCATAAAATTAGATTTATTCAAATCTCTTATCTAAAAAACACATAAGATGAATTTTAAATATTTGAGTGAATATATACCATATAAATTTAATTAAAATCATTCACCAAAATTATTTTCTTTTATTATGGAAAAATGTGTTTCCATAAAAATTATTTTTTAGAAAAAGATTTCCATTATTTTCAAATATTTTAAATTTTAGTTTTTAATTAATTGGTCACCAAATAATTAATTTTATATAAATTTTCAAACCATATATTTTCATAATTTATTTAATACTATTCATACATATCATTCTAATAGCTAGGTGATAACTATCATATAATAATATTTTAAAAATATATAATGTTTTATTTAAACTACGTGTTGCCTGTAACACATGATAAAATTAGTGTTATGTGTAATAGAAAATATTAAAAAGATTAAATTCATATGAAAAAAAAAAATCAAAAAAAATCTATGTGTTAACGGCCTAATAGAGGAGTTGATCTCAAAAATACCGATCACCTATAACAAACTCTATAGGTCTCCTCTTTTATTTGGGATAAGACTTATATCATCTCTATAATGTGATTAACCTATTCTAAATAAGTTGCACACCCTAGGGGGTATTCTATACTATAATGGACCTGACAAATACTACCTCTCTAGACTTATGTAAGTAAATTAGGGAATTATATGGCCTACAATAAATAGCCTCATAAGGAGATATCTAAATTGAAGGCTGGTAATTTTGTTTGTATACAAACTCAACAAAGGATGGGTGATCATCCCAAGATCCAATGAAGTCTAAAATGAAATATAGGAGACTATCCTCTAATATATGTATCATTAGCTCTGGAAGTCTACCTATCTAGAGATTTTATACTATGATCGGTCTCAGCTGAGTCCCTAAGGGTTTCTATAAGCCCAGCCAAAAACCTGATGAAAAATGTGCATCCCTTTTAGGTATGATTCTTAGGGGAACTCTATGAAACCATACAATCTTATAGGTATGAATTTTTCCCATATCATCAACTAAGTGGGTCTCATGAATTTGTAAGAAATGATTAACTTTTATTAGTTTATTCACAATCATCTAGACAGCATCATGAATCTTCATAGCTCTAGGTAACCCCATAAAAATTTTCATCATGAAGTACTCCCACTTCCATATGGGAATAATGGAGTGGCTAGAGTAGACTACTATAACACTAGTGGTAAACCTTTATGATCTAGTAGGTAAGTCATCGGGAAACAAATATAGAAACATCCCTCTTTGTCCATGGCCTCCAGAACTGCTTCCTGAATGTTGTGTACATCTTTATCCGCCTAGGATGTAACACCCACTTATTGGTGTGGAAGTCCCTCATAAAATCTTCCTTGAAAATATTAAGGACTAAAAATCACTAATCCATAAGGATTACATCATTATCGTCCAACAACCACATGGGTATAAGATCACCACCAAATAGTTATTCCCACATAATAGCACTCATGGGGTTAGTATCATTTCTATCCATTACCAAGTCTACTAAATAATAATTTAACCCTAATAGGGAATATATCATCAATCCTTGGTCCATAGAAATATTCATCCTCCAATCATCCAACAATCTTAATAGATGTCATTATTCTTCTGAAGACCTTTCACCAAGATCCCAAGATACCTGTGTCCTATGGAAGAAGAATAAACAAATATATTTCCTATAAATGGTATATATCCCATATAAAAGTTGAAAATATATAGATGAACAACCTAATGCCTCTGAAAAAAGTTTATATCCCACTGTGTGAAGATATATCAAAGGATCTTATGGTTAGTGTAGAAAAAATCTCTTACTGAAGAGATAGTGTCTCCAACACTTAAAGACATGGATAATGTCTACTAGATCCAAGTCATGGGTAACATAGTTTCACCCATATTTCCATATTTAATTTACCTATAAGATAATACTCACTACCTAAGGAATGAAACTAATCTATAACCAACACTTGATGCATCGTACTAAATAGTATAACCAACCCATGTATTATAATGTATCAATATAGGATTTATTTTCAACCAATTCTTTTTCTTAAGAAAATCATCCTCGCATCGGTATGACCACTGAAACTTAACTCTCTTCATTTTTAATTCAGTCATGGGTATATATTAATGAGATATTTCTAAGATAAAATGTCGGTATTATCCCACAAAACCTAAAAATTATTGGATCTTGAATATCTTTTGAGGAAATTTCAAGGACATTAATACCTAAACATTATTTGGGTTCATGGATATTCCAGTATTATAAACCACATGACCTGATAATTTCAACTTTTGAATCCAAAAGTTATACTTTTATATCTTGGAATAATGTTGGTGTGCCCAAAGTGTACTCAAGACTATCTCGAGGTGTCTAGTGTAATAGATTGAACTATTATAATTAAAACTCCCCTTGTGATTTAATTAAATGACTTATTATGTTATATGGTTATAGAAAACACATGCACTTATTTGGTTTTATTATACCCTATTAGATTTAAAATACCCTTAATCATATTTATCATTGATAATGTAGTTTTCGAACAGTGATAAGACGATTAGTATAAATATAGGGTCTTAACAAATTCAATAGACATGGAAAAATGAAGTGATGGCCTCAACTAATATGAGAATACCCTATAAAGCCCATTTATCAGAGCTTATAAGGGAGATAGCATCACTGAGATTTTCCCTTGACCAATAACAAGTTGAGATCAAACCACTTAATCATGATTAGAACTATTTATGGGGGAAGTTCATGCCCATTGAGATCATGGACCAAACAACATATATCAAACCACCCTAGGAAAGTCTAATTGTCGCGCAACTTACTCTTAGGGTGTTTTCTGATATATTAAATGGATATGTATCAATACCCTAGTGATATGAGTATTTAAATTAATTTTTATAAAATAATTAATATATTTTCATCATATTATTATTACTTTATAATGTATTTTTATTTTGATACAATAAAATAAAAATAGTATATTTTGGTAATATTAAAATTTAATTAATGAACTTATTTTAATGAATTAATGGATTTTTGTAATAAATAATATTTTAATAAGATATTATTTTTAAAAATTTTTATTAAATATAAATGATCATATAATATTTATGAAGGAAAATGTAAATATTATAAGGGTTCAAAAATTGTAATTGTTAAAAAAACCCTTCATTTCTCAATAAATATCGACTCTAATTTTAAAAGTGAAAGTACACATATTTAAAAAATTAATTTGATAAAATTAATATTATTTATGGATTTAGAATGTCAAAATTATCCAATAGTTAATTTTTTATAATTTTCCGAGATAGTTAAATTTTCAGGAAATATTTAAATACCGTATAAATATATGGTGTGCAATATGACATAATATTGAACAAAAATTGATGTTATAAATAATATAAAGGGCTTCCATGACCAAATATATGCTTTCCATTTAAAAAAAATGTGAATTTGTGTTTATTTTAGTAAATTTATAAAGACTTTATGAATACTCCAAAACTATTAATATATTTTATGGTTTTAAAATCGTTTCATTAACAGTTTGACTCACTTTCACATAATAAATGGTATTATTTTATTAATTTTATCCATTTTCCTTATTAAATAATGAAAACCAATCCCATTTGGAATCAACCAAGATCAGATTTCTCTTCACTCAAGATCCTTGGAACACATCCTTACTCTTCTATACCCTCAGTAGAGTAATCCAAAGGTACCCCCAATATTTCAAGAAGATTCCCGCAAGAGTTTGGAGTCACACCCTCAACATAATGGATCCTCTCATTATCCACTTTACTAAAGTTTGTTTATTATATTATTCCTTCAATTTCCAATTCCTAATGTTTGGATATATCTTTCCATGTCCCTATTACTTCCCATTTTATATCCTAATGATGGGAGACCCCTATCTCTCTCATCAACACATTTTATTAATTTTTATATGACGTTGTTATGCACCTGAAATTCAAATGTGATTTTCCATGACAAAAAAATTATGTAGTGAATACCATACCCATTTCATATTGTGGGTTTTCACCTTTATACACTTATAATCATTTGATTTTGGAATTACATGTATTTATTTCACACTCTTTTATTGTGGAAAAAAATATGATGATGAATGAATCCTTTTTTTATCATCTATGTGGAACACTTAAGCATGAGAATGAAATGAACGTGATGGGTACACCCAAAATTATATAGCACTCCAATGATTTGGGTAATGCTTAGTGTCTGGAAATGATATTTTAGGGAAAAGAGTGAACCTGATTCCTTTATGGTAATTTTTTCACCATTATTTCTTGGTAGTTATCCTTGACCTATCTTTGTGATTTAGTTTTTTATGTTGTTTCCATATTTCCCTTGTTTCCTTTATTTTATCATGCTATATAATTCCATATTCATGTTTATGATTCTTATCCATTTTTGTCCCATTGATATGCCTATTGTCTAACATGTATTACCTTATTCATGTTATTCTATGTTTATTCCCTTATTGGGATTTATATCTCACCACTTACATATGCCCCTAGGTTATCCTGTTCAATTTTGAAAGCCATGAAATTTTAGAAGAATGTTAAGGAAGTTTTCAATAGGGTTGTTGTATCCCTTGTTCAAAATTTTAATTTATGTACTTAATTCCTAAATATTCTATACTTATATATATTCTAGGTTGTATTATGTGTAGCCTTATGTAATAAATCATGTATTAATGTGAAATAAATAAAAGTATTGTTAAATTTTGTATCTAAAGAAAATTTTAGTCATTTTTTTGGATTTTTATTAGAAAACTCTAGCGAAAGCCTTAGGGATAAGTCTAAATAGAATAAAAAATCTCTAAATTTTGGTAATTATAGAGTAATTGGTTAATAAATAAAATATATATTTTTATGAATAATATAAGAGGGTGTGGCTCAAGCACATATATAAATAGGGGTAAAACCTGAAAACGTTGTGTTGAGCTAAACTCAACCAGGAACTGGTGCATGATAACAGGCCTTACTGCATACCTAGTTTGACACTTCCTGAGGATATTATTTTATAACTTCACAAGCTCATTGTGATCCATTATTAAGGGTACATAAAACTAATAGTAAGAATACATGTTATTAAATAGATCATGTATAATGTAAATTAAAGTGTAGAAACTCTTAATTTAAGGAAACCCAACTAATTTATATGTTATTTATTTAATGTCATTGGATTCCTATTTATTTTTTTAATAGTTTTAAAATACTCATCCCAAATTTTATCTTTATTCTAGAAAATAGACAAAATAAGAGGAATCAGGTAAAAAGTCAACATGACAGGCAATGTGATGACTTCCCCAATGAGATTCCCAACTCAATGGGAGAGGGAATCAAAAAATTTGTAACAATACTCTCTCATTTGAATCAAGTTTTTAATATAAACATGGATTAGGAGGAGCACCCAGATTCCCTTAATAAATAACAAGCTACAATTGGGATCTTTATGAGACAAAGGCCCCTTACTTTCAATAGATTATCTGATCCCTTAATCATGGAAAAATGGATCAACTCCATTGAGAAGATCTTCTCCATCCTTCAATATTCTGATTAATAAAAGGTTCCAATGTCTATTTTTCATATGGAGGGAGAATCTAAATAGTGGTGTACATTGATTAAGAATATGAAGCTTGAGGAAGAGATCGAATCCATGGGGTGGAAGGAATTCTAGAAAAAAATCAATAAATATTTTCCTCATACTCCCTATATTAAAATTGAATGGGATTTCCTTTAACTCAAGGAAAAATATGATGAATATATTAAGGTGTATTAGGAAAACATCACGAGGCTTTCATAATATGCCTCTATATTTTTCTGTATCCCTGAATGCAACGTTGAACACTTATTTTCTGGTCTAAAACCTAGTCTATGAAAATCCCTGGTGATTTGAGACATTGATAGATATGAGGAAATTTCTGATGTTCTCTCAAAGTAGAGATGGAGGTAGGTGAGTCTCAGGTGTATCATCGGGATAATAAGAAAAAGGTTATGTTTAATTCTGGTGGTCCGATGAATGAATATAAACGTTCCAAGAAATTTCAACTTCCAACATGTCAAAGGTACGAATAGAAGCACCCCAGAAATTTTCTAAGGGGGGTGAGGATATGATTTAGGTGAGTAAAGGAAGCTAACCTAGATAGATATTTACAATAAAAGAAATCCACCAATGTGATAGAAAAATGGAATTATCTAGTCAACCCTCTGTGCATTGTTCATTGTTAAACTACAGGGAACCGGGGAACTTTGAAAACCAATGCACTAAGAAAAGGGTTTTTTAGAAAACCAAGAACCTCCAAGGTATCAAGGATAGGATTTTTACATCACAGCTATTGAGTTGGATCCTGAAAATGAAGTGGTGATAGGTATTATGGTTATTCATTCAAGAATAGAGAACGTACTTTTTTATTCTAGTTCTACACATTCCTTCATTACATGGAAGTTTAGTATACTATTAAAACACCACCACAAATCATGGAAGTGATATATTGGTGAAAAATGAAAATTGGGAAAATATTGAATCTTAGGTATATAAATCCTTCTCTTTCACAATTTGTGCACTGAACTTCCCAACGAACCTTGGCATACTCGCTTTGGTAGAATTTGATGAAATTTTGGGTATGGGTTTCCTTTCCCTATATAGAGCAAACATAAATTGTCCTAAGAAGGAAATCACTCTCTGTATCATAAATAATCCTATAATTATATAAAATTTCATGCAGGAGGATGAATCTTCTTCAATGCCAACATCTGAAGAATGGATATTATTTCCTTTTGATCAAGTATATCAAGCACAAATGATTGATTCTATGGAAAATATCATCCTTGAAGACATACCCATTGTGAGGAAATACGTTGATGTGTTTCCCAAGGAATTTACAGGTCTTCCTCCTAGCTGAGAGGTTGAATTTTCAATTGGTCTTATACCTAGGTCATTACCATTATCCAAGACTCCATATAGAATGGTTGTTTTGGAACATGAGGGAAAGAATAAGTAACTATAGGAGAATGTGGATAAAGGTTTCATACACCCAAGTGCTTCACCATAAGGTGCACCAGTCCTCCTCATCAAGAAGAATGATGGTTCAATGAACCATTGCATAGATTATCATGATCTCAATAAGATCAAGAAAAAGAAAAAGTACCTGATTCCACAGATTTATAACTTATTTGATCAGCTACATAGAGAACAATACTTCTCCAATGTGGATCTTTCATCAAGATTTTACCAAATTAGGGTGAAGAAGGATGATATCCCCAAGACTGATTTCCGTACAAGGTATGGTCACTATGAGTTCATATTAATTCCATTCAGACTCACTAATTCTCTAGAAATATTTATGGACATGATGAATATATTCTTTAGGTATTACCTCAACAATTTTCAATAGTATTTATATATGATTTTAAAATATAGTTCAAAATAAAGGAGGAACACGAGGGGCATTTGATAACTGTTCTAAAGACCTTACAAAAGGAGAAGCTTTATGTCATGTATAGAAAATGTGAGTTTTGGTTGAAGGAAGTCTCATTCTTGGGGGAATATCACAACAATAAATGGTATATCTATGGACCCTTCAAAGACAGAAGCAATTGAAGTATTTCTAAGTCCAACCACATCCAACATTAACTTATTATTATCATTATTTGGAGATGGGAAAAACCCTACACAGAACAAACCTAAGGAGGTCTAAAGTACTGGAGACGAAATGAATCTGCCCTAACAAAGTTACCACATGCCTGTGGAAGAGACCCCAACCTGGAAAACAAAAAATCACGATCAACATTAGTAATTCCAGAAGTCAGGAAGTCATCCACCATGTTCCCCTCATGCCAAGTGTGGATAAGAATCACCTGTGGGTCTAACAGAAATTTTCCCTTACGAATGATATAGACAACAGTACAAGGGATTTGGAACTTCCCCTGCAGTGAACCATGGAGAATAGCTTATTCAGTCTCGACCAACTCTAACTTAATGTTGTGCGAATGAAAAAGCTCAATACCTTTTAGCATCGCAGAAACTTCCTCCATGAGGGAATCTCCCACTCCAAAGCCATCACTGAAGGCCAGAATCACTACTCCTCGGGGATCACGAACCACTCCCCCGCCCCTCATAAAACTAGACACACATGACCTGCCCACATTGAGTTTCAACCCACTACTCGGAGGATTCCACTTCACCCATCTGCCTTCCCTGTTAGCATCTTGTAAGGTACGAAAAGAAGAATTACCTACCATGAAAACTATAAGCGTAGGAATAGATTCCCATCATTTGATTAGAGAAACCAATTCGACCCCGATGCACCTAGTTCTACCCATCATGGCCAGGCACGAGCAGGACATGCCCCTGTGATGGCTTTGGTTATGAGTACTCCAGATGATCCAACAGCCCACAACAAGAAACACTGCCATTGCCTTCTTCTCTATGGCGTTATTTTCAGAACCCAAGAACCAAAGTTTAAGAAACCTGGAAAGTGTGGCTATTCGATTTCCCCACTCGAAATCCTCACCCAGGTATCTCCACACTGTAGCCGCCCAGTCACTGACAAATAATAGATGATTGACTGATTCCTCCTTGGAATTAATACAGAAAAGGCATTTAGATGCCAAATATATCCCTTTGTTCCTCACTTATTCATCTATTGGGATAACATTGTTTCGAAGACTCCAAAAGAGGAAGTTGTATTTCACTGAAAGGTCACCGCACCAAATCCTTCCACTCCATCTATCGGAAATACCATGGTCCAAGGACACCGAGTGGTACCCCTTAGCAGAGAAGGCACTCGAAGCCGACCCCATAAAGATGAGATTTTCTGGTTCCTCATTCATAGTTATGTCATTAAACACCTTAAGTTGGTCATGTGTTAGGATGGCCTGAATAAATAGCCTAAAATTTCTTGCCTGAGAAAATGAGACCATCGGGCCCGAATAGCCTGGGAACCCCAGCGGTGAGCCAACCCAGTTCTCCTTCTAGAAATTAATTTGCACATAGCCCACAATTCACTTGGAATTCATGAAGAGAAAGGGTAAATGTTTATAAATCATGAGTCAGAGTCGCGATGAATTCCCTCTACCATTGTACATTTGTTTTCCATAGCGATTACTGATAAATCTTTACCACAGTGATGTATTTTCTTGAAAATCCCATGCAAGTTTAGCTTGCATGCCCAACATTTCCCCTTTGACAATTCAGATATTAATACCACTATCAAAAATCTCTCTAGCAATCCATTCCCAGGAAGTCCAGTGAAGTCTGCCTTCATTGTGTGAGTCCCATATAAATCCTATCAACACCTTTTCAATATTGTTCAGCACCACCTTTGGAATGTTAAGCACTGAAAGAATATTCAGGGGGATCGAGGACAAGACACAATTAACCAACGTGTTGTGCCCCCCAAAAACAATAATCGATTCTTCCAGTTGGTAATACGAGTTTTAAAACCCTCTTACCAAGATAACTCCAAATGTACTCAAGTTTTCTTGGGATTAATTAATGTGAAAAGAGATTTAAGTAGTTGAAAATGAGTCTTATCACTACACATGTGATTACACAACTCACTAGTAGTGAACTTTTCATGGTATTAAGTGATGGTTCAAATAATGGATTAGGTTGTGTTTTAATGGAAAATAAAAATTTTATTTACCTATGATTCGAGGAAATTCAATGTTCACAAACAAAACTACCCACCATATGATATGGAGTTATTTGTAGTGATCATGGAATTCAAAATCATGCTAAATTATATCATTTGGGTGAATTAAGAGATATATACAAATCAAAAAATCTTCAAGTATGTATTCACATAGAAATAGATGAATATGCACCAGCTGTGATGGTTATATATTATCAAGGAATATGAATCATCAATCCACTACCATCCTGGTAAGGAAAATAAAGTGACAAACACTCTAAGTAGAAAGGATCCACCAATTCTATCATTGAATATAATTGAAAGGGATCTTGTCTTCTTAGACTTGAAGATAATGGACATGAGAATAATAAAGTAATGGACATCATCAATCCTATAAAAAATGATTTATCAACCATCTATTTTTTAAGGGATAAAGGATTCTCAAAGAGATTATGTGTAAATTTAGAAAAAGGTAAAAGCTATTTGAAAAACAAATCCTTAGAGATAAAAATTTATGAGGAAGAATTCATAATATTTGGGTCCTGACTATGTGTACCATCCAATAAATAAATAAATAGAGAGATTCCGAATTATGTTCACAATTCAACTTTCTCTATTCACCCAAGGAGAACAAATATGTATTGAGATCTCCGAGAGAACTATTGGTGGGATAATATGAAGAACAAGATCACTGGATATACATCAACGTGCCTGGTATTTCTACAAGTGT
Organism: Viscum album; assembly: GCA_963277665.1. NCBI lineage: Eukaryota > Viridiplantae > Streptophyta > Magnoliopsida > Santalales > Viscaceae > Viscum > Viscum album. The sequence goes on from OY728160.1 coordinate 1,210,998,512, forward strand.
CGGTATAAATGAAAAATTCTAAGGGGGTGATGCAACCATTGCCCATACCAACAGGGAAATTTGAAAACATCCCCATGGAAGTTTTTCCCAGACATCAAAAGAAATATTGAAGAAACGATTATATATGGATTATTATGGATTATTATGGATCATCTTACAAAGAAATATCAATTTATATCTATTATACAGGACTTCTCACTTGACCAAATAGCACAGATATACATCATAGCAGTGGTGAGGCTTCATTAAGTACCACAATCAATTCTATCCGATTAAGATCTGATATTCACCTCCAAGTTCTAGAAAAGTCTCCAACATACTCTAAACACTAATCTAAATTTCGGTATGGCCTATCATACTCATGTTGATGTCCAGTCTAACAAAACTATTCAGACACTGGAAGACATGTTGGGAGAATGTTCTATAGACTTCAAATGAGGATGGGACCAACATCTTCCATTGGATAAGTTCTCATACTATAACACTTTGCACTCAAGCATCTAATTGGATCCCTATGAAGACCCTTATAGGAAGAGGTGCAGAACACATTCATGTTGGGATGAAGTTGAGGATTGAAAATGGATAAGTCCTAAAATGGTTGAGGAAATGGTGGAAAAGGCATATACCATTCAACAACACATCAAGGCTTCTTAGAGTCAACATAAGATCTATACTGAAAATCATCGATGAGACCTAGATTTTGATTTTAGAGACATGGTATTCTTCTGTATATATCCATGAAATAAATTTATGATATTTGGGAATAAAGGAATTCTTAGTCTAAGATACATCAGTCCCTTTAAGATCCTTGGTCTCATTGGAGTGGTGGATTATCGACTATTACTCCCACCTAACCTATCTAAAGTACACGATGTACACCATGTATCTATCTTGAGTATGTAAATAGTAGAACCCTCACATGTACTCAATCCATAGGTGGTACCATTGGATAATGATATTTCCTATGAAAGGAATATGGTGAAAATCATAGACAGTTGAGACAAAGTTCAATAAAATAAGACAATACACCTTGTCAAAGTGTTGTAGAGAAACCGCCTGTTTGAGGAAGAGACATGGTAATCGAAGAAAGTGATGTAACAGAGTTACCCTCATCTTTTTTAGTGTGGGAAATGAAAATTTTGAAGGTAAAATTTCTTAAGGGGTAATATTATAATGATCCAAATAATTATAAATAAAATTACCATTATGAATTAATTAAATGTCTTATAATGTAATACGGTTATAGAAAACACATTCACTTCATTGGTTTTAATTATACCCAATAATATTTAAAATACCATTAAGAATATTTACCATTGATAATATAGATTTTGAATAGTGATAACATGATTAGTATAAATATTGGGTTTAAAAAAATAAAATTGACATAGACTAAGGAAGTGATGGCCTCAACTAATAGGATTGTACCCTATGAAGCCCATTTATTAGAGATTCTAAGGGAGATAGAATCAATTGTATTTTTCCTTGACCAAACCCAGCTAATATCAAACAAATTAATCATGATAAAAACCATTTATGGGATAAGTTCAATCTCATCAATATCATGGTGAAAATCATGTATGCCAAACCACCACTTGAAAGTCTCACCATCGCACACCTTACTCTTAGGGTGTTTAATGGTGTATTAAAGGAATATGTATCAATGAACAAGTGATATGAATATGTACATTATATTTTATATAATAATGAATATATTTTCATCCTATTAATGTTACTTTATAAAAAACTATTTTGATACCAGAAAATTAAAATAGTATTTTTGGTAGTTTACAAATTCAATTAAGGAATTTAATTTAATGAATAAATGGATTTTTTTAATAAAAAATAATTTAATAAAAAAAATTTATTAAATAATTTTTATTAAATATAAATGACAATATAATTTTTATGAAGTCAGAGATAATTTTTATAAGGGTTCAAAAATAGTTATTATAAAAAACCTGCATTTATCAATAAATGTCAATTCTTATTTTAAAAGTGAAAATACACATATTTAGAAAATTATTTCCATAAAATTAATATTATTTTTGGAATCATAACATCAAAATTATCCATTAGTTAATTTTTCATAATTTTCTGAGACAATGCAATTTTTAGGTAAAATTTAAATACCGTATAAATATACAGTCTGTATTATGACATCATAGTGACCCAAAAGTGGTGTAATAAAAACTATAAATGGTATAAAAGACCAAATATATTTTTTAAATTTAAAATAATTTTATTTTATGTTTATTTTATTAATTTTATAAAACTTTTATGAATCCTCCAAAATCATTAAAATGTTTTAATGTTTTAAAGTCATTTCTTTAAGAGTGTTGCTCACTTTTACACAAGTAAGGGTATTATTTTATTAAGTTCATCCCTTGGGATTATAAAATAATAAAAACTACTCCAATATTGATGCAATCACGGGAAAAAACCATGTGATGATTTTTTGCGTTATTTTATTATATAGAGTCCAAAACCTATATATGAGAAATAATAAAGAAATAAACACTCATTTCCTATATAAACCCACCCAAGATCCCATTTATCATACCTAAAAATCATTGGATCATGTCCTTACTCTACACTACCCTCTATAGAGTCCACCCAAGGATCCCCCAAGATCTTAATAATCTCTACTAAGTATTTGGATTTACACTCTCAAGGTAAGGGATCCTCTCATTCTTCTATTTATTAATGTTTATTTATTATCTTATGTCTTCCATTTCCAATTCCTAATGTTGTTATATGCATTTCTATGTCCCTGTTACTACCCATTTTATGTCCAAATTATTAGATACACCATTCTCTCTCATAAAACTATATTATGAATTTTTATGTGATGTTGTTATGCTTCTGAAATTCCAATGTGATTTTCCATGCCAAAACAATTGTGTAGGGAGTACCATACCCATTTCCAATCAAGTGTGTTCACATTTATACACTTATACTTAATTTAATTGGGATTTACATGTCTGTATTCCACACTAATTGATCATGGAATTAAATATTATGATAAATGAATCCATTTTCTATGATCTATGTAGAACACTTAAGAATGAGAATGAAATGAATGTGACAGGTGCGCACAAAATTATAAATAACTCCAATTCCTTGGGTAAAATTTATTCTCATGAGATAACATGTTGTGATATAGAGTTATCTTTATTCTTTTATAGGAATTTTCCACCTTTATTTCTTTTTAGTTATCCTTGAATTATGTTTATGATGAAATTTTTAAAGTTTTTCCACATTTCCCATGTACCCTTTACATAATCATGTTATATCACACCATATTAATCGTTTTTATGATTCTAATACATTGTATGTCCCATTGATATTCCTATTTTCTAACATGTATTTCATTCTTTAGATTATTCCATGTTTAGTCCCTTATGGGGATTTATTTCTCACCCCTTCCTTATGTATTCCCTCAGATTATCCTGTACAGTTTTAAAAGACATGAAAGTTTAGATACATGTTAAGGAGGTTTTTAATAATGTTGTTGTATCCCGTGTTCATGAGTTTAATCTATGTACCTAATTCCAAAACATCCTATTATTATCAAAATTATGATTTGTATTATGTGTAATCTTATGTAATAAATCATGTATTAATATGAAATAAAGAGAAGGTTTGTTATATCTAGCATGCTACTTTGGGGACGATGAGTAGATGAGGATGTCATCAATGAACACCATGAAAAACCAGTTGAGATATGGGTTGAAGATATTGTTTATAATATCTATGAAAATTTTCAATACATTCATAAGTATAAAAAAATCACCATGTACTCATATTTCCCATAGCTTCTCTAAAATTTCATCTTTGGGATGTGATCCTCTCTAACCTTCATCTAGTGATAACCAGATTAGAAATAAATCTTGGATAACCACATAGCTCCCTGTAACTAATCAAATATATTTCCATTATAGAAAAATAATATATTTCATTCACCATCACCTATTTCATCTTCTAGTAACCCATTTATATTCATATAATACCATAAACCTTTTTGATGATAAGATAGGTACACTGCATGGTGATTTACTCAGCTAAATAAATCTCTTCTACTCCAAGTCCTCCAGCTACAACTTGAGATCCTTCAACTTGTCCAGTACCATATGATAAGGTGTTAAAAAAAGTTATGAACACCTAGTATAATATATATCTTAAATAAAATTCTTGTTTTAGTGGAAATTATTGTGAATTTATCCAAAAATATATTCGGATATAGATCCATAACTGTAGGAAAAGGTACGGAGGCTACCATTGGTCTTACTGAAAGAGCCAAACATAGGATCTACACAATGATCATCGAAATATGAATTTATTCTAGACCAACACTACCTTCTCCCAGTTCCCACTCTCTGTTCATCATGTACTTATCTCCCTTTGGTGAGGTAAATTTTACCCATATCTGATATAAATCAATTTAAGATTGGAAGTTGGTAAACCATTCTAAACAAATAATCACATCAAAGAACATCATCTTCAGAATCATGAAGTCCCACATATGTCAATAACTAACAAAGAATATAGGACACTATGTTAATAACTAAATATGGTCCAAATTTTATCCCAATGATGTATCAAGGGAAATTAACTCAAAAGATAACATGATTGGAAAGTTAGTTATAGAAATAACTTGTGTAGATATAAAGGAATGGGAATCATCATTATCAAACAATGTGGTAAATAACATAAGGGTGAACCAAGACCATACCTTGAATAATATACATCTCTTAACCATAATATAATATTGTATGTGCATGTATATAAACTCAATATCCCTCAACTCTATGACCCTGTCCATGAGACACATGACCTGCATAATTCATCATTATCCGAGTCTGCTGACAAGGCCCCAAGAAAAATTTCATGTTCCTTGACCACATCCTCATCAACCCTATGTAGAACCCTAACCTTATATATATAGAGAAAAACTACTATATATTCCTCATTTTACTTCATTTCCAACACTATCTTTGAGCTGTTATATAGTCCCAGGAGTGATCATCATCCTCTATATATTGGATGTATTATGGTACTTCTACTAAGTTAACTGAATAAGTTGAACATGGCTCTATCAACAAACCACTAACTTACATCAAATCCATGTTCTTCCTATTACTTATACCATAAGTGGAATTTATTATGGTAGTAATAGGTACACCTTCCTATGTACTAAAGGGTAGAGGATGAACAACTACACAATCCTCCTCAAGTCCTTATTGATAGTCATGGATTTTCATATAATCTCTGAGTATGTTTCTAGTTTAAAGGTCCCAACCAATATCATGATGTCATAATTAAGGAGAATTGTGATTTTCCAGGACTTATAAGAATATTCTTAGACTAAGGTAGGTTAAAAAAATATGTCAAAAAATTAATTTAGTGGAGCATGCAGATATAGTTATAGACCCCTTCTTTTGTTCCATGAACTCTTGCTCATAATTCAAATTAATATTACGGGGGAAAGTGAAATAATAGGTCTTTTAAGGCCTTCTATGTGAGACCCTCACATCTTCTATCATGTCCCATCATTCCCCATAATCTTATTACAGGTCCCTATAGCATGAAAGCTTCCATATTCACCCTCTTGTACTAAATTGTATCAATAGGGTCAAAGACATCCTCAATGATGTTTATCCAGTCCCGTACATTCTTTAACCCTCCAGTGACATAAAACTTTGGTGGATGATGGATGTGGAAGTCTATATTTTAGTTGAACATGGACCATGGTTCCCCAATTCTGTAAATAATAATAAGTTGAAGGACTCTCGATTAAGGTGGGGATACTTCCTACACAACTATAGTAGATGCTGTAGCATTATTTCGTGTACCCTTCTACAAAGTAGGTGATAGAATATGGGGAATCCTCCCTGGTGGGATAATCTGAACCCATGTCCTCTAGTAGTCCCATCATTCTCCTTTAGTGTGGTATCTTATAAAATGTAAAGGAAACATTAGAAAAAATTGAATTCATTAGGAAATATCATAATCAGTCCTTGGGATCACAAAAAGGTTCTCCTAGGTGTCTACCCATAACCCAAGGTATGTCCCTCCCATCACTAATCGAGGTTACCATCCCTACCATTATTCAAAGTCATGTATATGTATAACATAATATCATGCCCATTTCAACTAATTGATTCCAATAGTGATATATCACAATAGCACATAAATAGATATACCACCCAATCAAAAATATAGTTATATCTCAAATTGATATAAAAATCAAGGCATTAAATTAAATAAATAATATTCAGTGTGCAATAGATATTAATATCGAATTTGATTTTAGATACTTAATCATGATATGTTAATACACACAAATCCTCATATAAAGAGTAATTGTAATCCCATCAATGGTAATTAGAATGTTTTTCACCCATGTACTATCTAGGAACATGGAAACTCCCCTACCAGCTACATACTCCATGGATCAACCATCGTCCATGGTACCCTTTCCCTATCATTGAAACCTATACATGAATTATTCACACATATCAAGATGATCATGTAGGGTGTGAGAAATAAAATCTAATTGGTCACTACTAATGTATCCTTAAAAAATAGACACATTCATAAAATTTGTATTCTATAATAATAGTAAATGTCTAAGAAATCATAACAACATATACCAAGAACTTATGTACTAACCAATCCTCCATGACCCTAGATGTTCCTACACCAGCAACATGTCAGAAGTAATATAAATATATTAGTAGTAACCAATAACTATCCCCAAGGATATAAAACATACTTCTCTAAATCGTGTGAATAGGATACTAATTATCCACTACGCATCAAGTGATTCATGTTCTCGATACCCCGTAGGAATCGACTGATCATTCTCTTAGAATCCACTAGGCCTCAAGTAAACATGCTACTTGGAATCAAAAAGGAATTGAATGAATCACACATGATTCATGGAGCATAATCATATCTATACCTTATGATCAGGCATGTTTCTACCATCATCACAATTCATGCACACTCCCCCTCTAGGGATAACCATGTCATGACATTCCACCTATTATAAACACCATGGAAGAAGTATTATAAGGAATGGTAAAACACATAATAGGTTAGATCATAAAAAATAAATCATATAATATTATCATGAGTAAATAGTAGTGACACACAATACATGTGATCAACAACAAACATAAACCAAAAGGTTACAAGAATACTCATGGAATCAAGTACCACAAATGGGTATCACGTGAAATGAGCATGCCATAATGTGATCACAATCAAGAATATAAAAAAAATAATAAAATAAGAATCATACTAGTGAATCATGTTCATAAAAGATCCCCAAATGTTAAGGAACTTCTTAAATTATTGTTTTTGAGAAAGTACTCCAAGTTTATTTAATGTATTGAAGACATAACCTCATCCCACACCCATGAAGAATGATTTTACTAGTCAAGGGTTCATAAATCAAGTTTTTATTAATCATGAAATAGGTTTAAAATAGAGACTCAAGAATATTTTAGGTCAATAAATGTTTTCCAAAATTATATACCTTTAGAAGACCTTCAATGGATCCAATTTCTATGTTTTTTTATTGAGGGGATTCCAACTCACTGAATTCATTATAGATTCAAGAAAAAATAATGAATTCCTCACCAATTATAGAATAGATCCTCATGTAAATCAAATGGTCATTGGTTCATCATTAACACATCAATAGAAAAGATATTCAAGATGAGATCCAAGAATGATAAGGCCTCATAATGATTATTCTAAATAAAATTACATAGAAACATCCACCATTGTTGATGATTCTATCACTGGTCATGGGGTTTGTTATGAGAAAGTAAATACCTCAACCAATCTACCAAAGAATAATCAACTTAATAAGGATCTATAATAAATTTTTTATCATGAAAATGTAAATAAGGACGATCCATAATCACTTACACATCAAACACTCATATTCATCAGCGAATATTGATTTGGTCAAGGAAATAAGTCTAATCGCTATATCCACCACTGATTAATGAATAAGGGAAGAAATATTAATCGAATCAATATAGAGAACCTATATACATCATATATCAATGTTAATCTCTTATGAATGACGAATAATTTTTCATGTATCTATGAAAAAATAACTATTTTGTCAAGATTGGATCAATCAAAGGTTAAAGAGGTAAGGGAGGAAAAATGGTAGAGTCTTGATGAAAGGGGAGATTTATAAAATTTTAATTAGTTAAATAGGGGTTTGAATTATAAAATATATATAGGTTAAAGGTTTGTGAAATTAAAAATAATAGGGTGTATTAATTTCACCCTCAGACTAGGTGCATTGACTACCCAGAGAGTTGTACTAGCTAGTTGATGTACTTAGAAGAACAACATGGGTTATTCTAGGGAAATTGGGTAGCTTTTGGCACCCCATTGACTACTTGATGGGTGTTAGAAGAACCTTATTGAACTACAGGAATCCCACTGGTAGTCTTTTGGGCCCACCATCTTTTCAGGGGTAGCCTTCCAACCACAAACAGCCAATCCCTTCCTTAACTTCTACCTCCTCCAAAACATAAACACTTTACCACTTAAAAACATCCTATTAACATATCTTAAAAATGGATAATTAAAACTGAATATAGAATTTCTAAACTTAAAATCTCATACATTGAATCAAAGTGTAGATATTATATAAACATTGTTTTTTTAAGGATTGGGTCACTACATTAAGGAAATGAATCCTAGTGTAGAGGAGGCTAGTGGTAGAGGATATAAGTTTAAATGAAATAGAAATAATTCATGATATAGAGTGTATAGGAGTTTAAATGGGGAGACCTAGAGGTAGAGGTGATGTAATATATTATTCTTCATGGTTATGTTTCAAAGGTATGTTCGAAGGATGGCTGACATCATATGCCATTTTGATATAGATTATAAGTTCCATCTGTGATGACATTGGAGGTTTTCGTGAGTTTCATAGTTATATAGTAGTATTTTATCCTATAGTTTCCAAGATTTCTCATTCATTGATAGCTCATTTTTTGTGGCCAAGGACGAAGTTTTCATTAGTAGGGTTTGTATTACAGTTCTTGGTCAATCAACTGGTGAGGGCAGAGAATCATTTTTCAATTGGTATGTTGCTTCCATTGGTTTTTCTACAGTATAACTAATAAGGCATCTTGATATATTTCATCATCAGTCTACCTAGATCCTAGAGAGGATGTGAATCTATTTTGGTGATCTTGGATCAGTTGACAAATTCATCTCATTTACTGGTGATGGGGGACTTGAGTTTTGTGAAATATTTCTCAATGTAGTATATGGATGAGGTAGAATAGCTCCCTGAGGTAATGGAGACCATCAATTTTTACTATCATCCTTATTTTTCATCATGATTCAGAAGATAATTTCAACGTGATTTGGGATCCCAATTAAAAATAAACACTATTTTCCATCCTTTAATAGATGGTTAGATGGGATGGACCATCCCAATTATAGAGGATATGTTTCAAGATTAGATTAAAAATTTTGGTGTATCTTGAGTGTAGTACTTTACCAAGGATTGAGTTTTATTATGAAAAAAGTTTTCATTAATCCATTTCCATGGATTATTTAGTGGTGTTGTATAAAAATCATTATCTATCACAATTATTCTAGACTATGGTTGGGTAGTAAACAGTCCTTGGAAATGATGTGGTGTAGGGTATGAAAAAAAATTAAATCGTTTGGTTCAAAATAAATATGGAAAAATATCTTCAAATTTCATATACGGATTGGTTGATGAGACATATGGTGTTTAATTTTTCTGATCATGTGTTCTTAAGGGTTTTCCCCTATCATGGGTAGAGATGTTTTGGTTGGGGGGTCTAAACTATCTCCCTAGTGTATTAGTACTTTTTATGTATTGTGGCATCCTGGTGAGGTGGTGTATTAGTTATCAATTTCTCTATAAGTGGATCATATCCATAATAACTTATATGTGTCATATCTTTGTTAATATCTTCATGATTAATACCTTATCATCTACTAGGGATAGTTAAATGTTTAGGGTGATGCAACGTTCATCGAGAAGTTGTTTAAGAATTAAGATTTTTTAGAGAATGTGTTAGGTCGATATGTTATTCCTTGTATTCTTATCTTGTATATGAATGGTGTCCTGGAGTAATTCACATGAGTATGTGATTCATTGATTCATTCTTATTATCTCAAGTTGTTTTTCTTACAATATTGATGAGATGTTATATTTTGTAATGAATTCGGTCGAGTTTTTGTTAATGGAAGGTTATATAAAATATTACTTATGGTGTAGTTTCAAACTTTGATAGTGTTGTTATTTTTTTATGTGGTATATATTGAGGTTAAAAGGGATTATATGTTGAGGTTTTTGGTGGTCATTATTTTCCTTCTAGGTTTATCTTATATTATTGAGGGTGAGAATTGTCTGATAGGTATATGATGTAATGTCTAGGACATTTCCAACATGATCCTTTGTGATATTTGAGTGTTATTGTCATTGAGAGGAGTTTGGAGGAAGGGTGGTGTTGTTTAGAAATGAAAATTATGTTGGAATAGTAAGTTATTGTGTGACCCTTGGGGTCACAACATGGGTGTCAGTTGGTAGAGATGGGTCATGTGGTAGTCTGGTAAGTCACAACATGGTCTGGTTAGTCAAAACATAGTGGAATTAGAGGGGAGTTTATATATTTTATAGTATTTAGTGAGCCATGGAATTTTGGGGTTTAATTTAAAATGCTAAGTTTCTCTATGTAGTGATGGATTTTTTTATATGGATGAGCTTCACGGTGTGGCTATATTTTCCACAGTATTTACCTTGTATGGTGGTTACTAAATACCTCTATTTCAAGTGATTATGTGGTATGATGGTATAGGCTAGGACATAACCATTATTCAGTTGAACTGGATCAATGTAATTCACCAATTTTCATATTATTTATTTTTTGGTGGATTTACATTTTGAATTTTATATATTTAGTAGATTGTGACTCTTCGTGACATGGTGATGGAATGTTTCAGTGTGATTCATTCTATTCCTTGGATGATCATTGAATAACGATATGTTCCATGAAACATCCCTATATTTTTAAATCATGGGTATAAACTTGATCTCCCTTTCGTTTTCCCTATCTTCCAATAATTCTATTGACCCTTGGGTGTATTTAGGGGAAATTTTTGGAGATCATTCAACCCCTCTTCCTTGACTTTGATCATCAACTCTGAGATAATTATTGGTGATCCATGTGGACTTCCCCCTCTTTTCTTCTTATTTTATCCCATTATTCACTAGGTTATTCAAAAAAAATTGTATTGATTTGATTTGGGTGATTTTAGGGATATGATTTTAATGAGTAATTACTATGGGTTAGGTTGGTCTTGGATTCCCTTGTGTGGTTACTATCATATCATCATCAACTACTCTTATAAAACATGTTTTAAAGCTCTATTTGTGGATGGGGATTCAAGAACTCTCCTTTATTTTATGTCAATTATGGTATTATTATACATATGTTTTCATTATATGAGGAGTGTAGATTATCCTAATGAAGATAATGACTTGGAAAAAAATAAATTTGAGAGAATGGGGTGAATCACATGTGTTCACGTTCTGTGTGATATTTTCAAGAGATGGATGCATTTTTATACAGGTTATTATAATAATTATTGATGATCCTTTTTTATCGTTTTTGTCATTTTTCTGTTGAAATAATCTTTATAAAAGGATAATAAGTTAAATATGGTAATGAACTAGTTGTGTGGGAAAAGGGAACTAGCATGGAATTATGTTTTTTATAAAGAATAATATCTAGTGTGGGATGATAAAATATTTTATTTTCTTGTATTTAAATTTCTTGTTGTTTTAGTTTTGATTGTGTGTTTAATTTCATGGTTTTTTGGGTGATTGTTTTGATTAGAAATAGATTCATTGGTTAGTCCGTGTTAGGAAGTTGGGCTACGCTGGAAAGTATGTGTGGGGCAGCAGGGCTTCATTGGGTAGTATTTATTTGTTACATTGTTATAGTATCTCATTCATTTCATCTATAAATATCACATCTTATTAGATGAATATTTAATACATAACATTGCATTAGAAAATAATACCAAAATGGTTTAATGTCTTTGGAAACATGGATATATAAACAACCTTTTCAAAAAATATCTATAACATCTCCCACATAGTTCTTCATAACCATCATCCTTCTTAGACACATCATACATAAAATTTCCCATTATATCCTGGGGAAAATAAAACATAATAATGGGTGAGATTAGATACTCAGTAAAGGTATACAAGGGATATATCAATAATGAACTAAGAAAAACATGAGGGTTGGGGTATGAGAACATGAGATTAACATTTTAAAAACATACCCAGTATATCATAGATCATAATCCTTAGTTTTGGAATAAATCTTGGTAATTCAAAAGATATGAATCATAAAGGAATCAAAGAACATGGGCCATGAGAATATAACATTGGTATAAGATCATGTCATTAAAAGTGGAAAAAATTATGTCATAATCATAATGAAATAAATCTTCTTTCATGGATACCCACCAAGACATTCATAACATGTTAGGCCTAGGATAAACACCTAAGTACTTTCTTTATACTTGGGATAATCTCTAATGTACCCTCTTTCAGGCTCATTATAACCTCCCATGTACCATATTGTTACTTACTTGAGATAACCTCATGTTTACACTTTGAGCTCAGGGAACATTAATACTTGCCCAATTAATTTATAGAATATATAATTTTATTCCCACCATCACACAATCATAAATTCATTCATATTTATGCCAAATGATCAAAAAACATTCATCATAACTTAACCCATTAAAAATAAAATGGGTTTAAATGATATTTTGATTATCATAACCATAAACCATCCAGAGAAAGAATAAATATTGTATCATTGGATCATATCCCCATTAAATCCTATGTATCATTAATGGGGTTAACATAGATTAAAAATACCTTTAAAATAATGATGTAATATTTCTTGAGAGAAATACCCTTTTCATATTTAAGTCACATATAAAAAATAAAAAAATTCTAAAATATCAAGGAAAACATTTTCATTGAAAAGAAACATGGAAATTTTTAATTTAATATTCCAAGAATTTATAGTTCTTAATTGTGGTAAACTTTATTCATGATTTTTATGTTAAAAAATTCTTCCATTCACATTGTTTGGTGAAATGTCAAAAGTACCACATTTAGAAAATGAAAAGAAGATTCCTTTTACACCAGTTTTTAAAATTAAAAATTGGATAAAAATAAATTTAAAAAATTATAGGATAATTTAAAATCATTTTTTAAATTAGTTTTATAAAACAAGGATATGGAAGAAAAATTATTTTTCGACCGAAGAGTGAAATAAATTCATTTTCCCTTAAAAACATTCTTTTAGACTCTTTAGTACTTAAAGTGAGGAAAATGAAATAAAAAATATATATTATAAAAAATTAACTACATGTGGATAAAATTAAACTTATTTACTAAGAAAGGGTCATAAAATTTCATCAATGGAAATTCAATCATAAACAATCACAATTAAAATGACATTGAAATATAAATATCTTACTGCTATGGTAACATTTGAATCATAAGCCCCATGTAAGAATAAAATCAAATGAAACATTAAATATCATTACCAAATATATATTCGTGATATAAAAAGTAAACATATATATATATAAACCTAAAAAAAGATAACATTTCCATAACATAACATATGCCTCGAAGAAGAAAATTTGAATGATAAACCCTTACCTCAAGTTTGGCTTACTTCAAAAGTGCTCTAAAAGCCTGTATTACAAAATAAAATTTGTTATAATTCTATAATTGAATAATTTAAATACTTATAATAACATTTATGATCAAATTATAACATATCAATGCCCATTTATTAATAATTCCTTATTAAAATCATCATTTATGGATCTTAACTTTTCATTTATCATGTGAATTTCGATTCAGTAGTTTTTGTCCTTGTACTTTGATAATGGTTTCATAAACAATAGAATTTTGATCAATATATAAATATAATATATATTAATTATGTGTATATTTATATTCATCCATAAAATCTAGAAATTGAAAAATTAATTACACTGTTCATGGAGACGGCGGGTCGTAAATCCGCATGAATGATGTTTCTACTTTTTAATGGATGAAACAATAGTAGGGTAAACAATAATTCATCTATAAAAAATAATTACTATATCATATATATTCATTATATATGTACTTATTACCATCTTATTAATGATGTAATTTAAATGGATAAAATCGCTTTGTGGAGGTGGTAGTCCACATATACCAACGATCGACATTATCATTTTCCAACAGATTGGAAGGTAAGAAGGTAGATATGAAATTCTAATACATAAAGAATAATTATTTCATAAATATCCTATATATTCATTATATATATCATTATATACATCCAAATAAAATGGTGATGAAAAACAATTTTCACGGCTATGTGGTGATGGTAAGTAGTATGTATGCACGAACAATGTTTTCGCTTTTCCTAGGATGAAAAATATATTGAAAATAATTTTAAAATAATAATAATAATAACTAAATATTTTTATTATAATATATTTATTATTTTAGTATGGGTACAATTTATTTATAGGATTTAGAAGAAGAAATAAATTTTAAAGAGTCGGTAAAGACAATTATCTCTTCTTAAGTATAATTTCTTTAGAACCCTTCTTTGAGACCCTTGAAAATGTATTTTAAGAAGAATATAAAATATAATTCTTGTATTGGGAAGTTTATATTGGAATTGGGTAGGTTTATTTTGATCTATATGGTCAAAGGGTGTGGGGAAGAGAGGATAAGATGTTCCCTTTTATAAGTGAGGAAAGGTTCACTCTTGGAATTACTTAAAGTATTTAATTGATATAAATTAATTTTCATTTTAAGGTGACTCAAAAATTAATATATTTTGAATATTTAAAAATTATGAGTCAAAATAATCTCATAAAATAAAATTTTACCATGTTTAGGTTATGTTTTTACCCATATCTCTTTGTTTTAACCCCATGTTTCCCCTTTTAACAATTACAACAAAATGAATATTTTTTTACTATTTGAGGGTCAAGAAAATTTCCATAAAAATACAAGTGACCCAAAACTATAAAATAGTTTATATTTTTAACCATAACCAATTCAAATCTCTATATATAGTATTTTTATTAAATTTAAATAATTTAATAAAATATTTTTTATTTTAAACTATCATTAATGTCATTTTTGGAAAAACATGAAATATTATAATATAATATGTGTAGAACTCATGTAAAATGGTTATAAAATTACTTTTATTGGAACAAGAGGAATATATAGTTTTAATATAATTACCCAATTAAATTTTCATATGTTTTGATACCATTTTAAACCTTATATTTTTTTATTAACCCATTGGTCAACCAAAGTTTAACCCTAACTATAGTAATGACTTTTTCAATATTAAAGGGATATAATTTAACTTATAAGGTTACAAGTATATCATAAATGGAAAAATTGTGAAATTTTATACAATTTAACATCCATAATTTTCTCTTTCAATATTTTTATTAAAATAATTTAATAAAATATTATTTAACATAAAAGAAAAGTAATGTTATTTTAAGAACTATTCATATAATTTGACTTTGAAAAAAATATTATAGTAATTTAATTTTAATATAAATACTTCAAACGCATCTAATATTTTATATTTATCATAGAAATTAGTGTTAAACTTTAAATCAGACAGAAAAAAATACTTTTATAGTTTTTAAAATCATTTACTTTATTTGTTTACTCTTTTCAAAAGTAGTGAGTCAGTGTTGTGTAAGCATTAAAGGTAATTATTTCATCACTAAAAATTAAAAAAAATTAACATGATAAAAAAATAATTTTTCTTTGAAATAATAAATTTTAACCTAACATAATATTTTAACTTCGGTAAAAAAAATTATAGATATTAAAAGCACGAAACTGATATTTTGGACTTTCTATATACTAAAAATAATATATACGTCATTTTCATAGATAAATGAAACAAAATTGCAATAAATTACTATATTTTAGGAGTATTTTCAAACAACACTCATAAAATAGATTAAATAAAATTGTTGGAGTTATTTTTAGTCTTTATCATATTATTTTCAAACTTTATTACCCGATTTACCCTTACGGAGGTAATGAAATTTACTATGGTTATTATTCATAGTCACCAAATAAAAGGGAAATATATAAAAAATTAGAACCTATTAATTAAAAATATGGAACTGATTTTTCAGTATTCAATTTCTATAAGTGTTATAAATCAAAGTTAAAATAAATATAGAAAACACAATGGAAAATAGTTTTTAGAAAAAATGTGTTTTAAGTGAAAAAATAATCATATATAAAAATAAAGTATAAGGATGAATACTATGTAATTAATTAGATTACATATAATTAAGGAATCCTCGTGTTACTTTAAGAAAAATTAACAGAATAATTATATTTTTAAATTAAAATAAATTATAGTTTTTCAAAAATTGGTATTTTTCACTATTTACTGAAAAATTAATATTTTAAGAAAAATACCTAAATTTAACCATAAGATAATTTTGATAGGATGATTTAAAAGATATATTTATTTTTTTTAAATATAATTTCTAAAATTTTCAAAAATTAATTATAATTTCCTTGCACAAAATGAAATAAAAATATATTTTTATAAAAATTCATTTTTGAAACCTAAAATATCTTCTCTAAAAAATGAGTGATTAATTCATAATAATTATTATATACATTTGTATTGAGTTGGAATGATAAAAATATATTTCATAATGAAGTTATTTATATTAACACCCACCAATTCAATGTCAAGGTAACATTTAAATAATAATATTTTTACAATGTATCTCAATTAACTTAAATCTCTATGTTGCGTGTTATGCATGCTATCAACATATTATTATTTCAAAAAAATTGGGGTGCTACATTCCCCCCGTATATTAATTTTTTCCTCAAAATTTAAATTTAACTTAGTAATTAAGGGTTTGGAATTTGAAAATACCTTTGTTCAAAACCCTCATCGTAAAAAGAGTTAATAAAACATTCTCTGAATAGGGGAAGTGGGAAGCATAAATTTTACCCCAAATAACCCACAATTGGGTTCTCATTTATGGGAAGAATTGGTGGGAAGTTAAAATATATACATGGTGCACAAAACTATCATTTAAGGATTAATAGAGATTAACATATAACATGATCATGAGAATGTTAATGACCACAAAACCATAAATTTGTGAGAGGTGAAAAGTCTATCAATTCAAAAAAAATAAAGGTAAAATGATTAAAAAAATTATTTCTATATACTTATTCTAAAGTTGAGGGAGTATTTATTTATCAATAGATGGTATATGAGAAAATATTCTTACATTATTTTTTTCATTTTCAAAGAATAATTCAATCCATTGGTTGTGCTTCGGTCAATTCCACTTTTATCTCATCTTTTACTATAAGAAATAGATATTTATGATTAATTTTTCAAGACTATATCATTGAAATTAAAATTTAATGATTCATAAGATCCATAAGGCACTCATTCTAAATATAAATATTTACCAAGATGAAAAAATCATATGTCATCGATTATGGATAAATACAATACATTAATCTCTAAAACATCAATAATAACACCCAAAGTTCAACATAATCCATTCTTTAAGTATTTGAACTTAAGAGTCTCTAAAAATATGTATGGATAAATTAGAAAACAAAAATCTAAATTATTTTCTCATATATTTTTTTCATGATCAACTGTAATATTTACCCTATAAAAACAAGAAGTATCTCATAATGTCACATACTAAACATGTGAATACATTGATTCTCTTAAAACAATCTAATAGCATAAATCACCATAAAACCTCAATGAAAACACATATTCCTATAAAAAATGAAATAATCTTTATTCCTAAAATAAAATCACATACTATTTAGTATATTACATAAATCCAAAAATGTAATAAAATTCTTCAAAGATGGCCTAAATCACTTTTTCATAAAATCGTTATCCATTTTAAAGGTCACCAATATTATCTCATTTACTTTATCAATGAAAATCATCTTTTTAAATCAAGTATACATTATTATATCAACATTGGGAACATATTATAGGTTATATTTCCCTTAATCATGTTTTTACCAAAAATATATCCTTACATATAAATCAATTTTCTATGTCCTAAGTAACATTCAAAATAATATTGAAAATACTTAAAAAAAACTACTGCATAATAATCATTATATTTTTAATTTTCTTATAACCAAAATATTATTGAGGAAATAATTTTATGACATAATTTTCTATTACTAATACATAAATTTTTTTAGTAATTTTATTTCAATGGTTATAATAACATAGGTCATTCTATGTTCTAGTAGTTAAAATTCAGAAGAGGGAATATACTCAGATAATTATTAGGTTCACCACATTTAATAAAATTAAATATAAATGGATCCCTATAAGTTTGTTTATTTCCCTCCATGTAAAAATTCATTTTTTTCTCAAAAAATCATTGATCTATACCCATGTTCTTCCCACATAAAAAATTTTCCTATTCCGTTGATAAATTATCTTCGGTTTCCCTTTCCACATTTATTACATGAAGGAAATTGAGGAATCATTCCTCCATAGTCTCCACTACCCCAGCTCTCATTGAACACTATTATACTCTTCTTTAGTTATTTTGATATTTGATTAATGTATATTTTATTAATAATAAATCATTATAACTGAGTATGCATAATCATAATATATTTCACTCTAGTCATTATCCCATTTTTTTCTCTAAATAACCAAATTACCCATCACATTCAGCATCAACATGATTCCTTCTGGTTCCAAACATTGAATAAAACCAAAAATCATTGTGTGTGTGAAATAGTAATAATAATCATCAAAAATAATTTGTAGGATATCTAAATCATGGAACCTTATTTTCAATCTATCACACATTAGGTTTAACCTAGGTTATCCAAGATAATCATCTATTACAATCCTTTATAATGGTACAAAAAGAAAATGTGAATTAACTTGAGCATACACCCTAGGAGGTTCAAACCAGGTGTTCAATTAGGTCAGAATCCCCATACACTATAATTATGGATGCGATATACTCAAACAACTCTTCTCAGGGTTACTATACCTTTATGCATCTCTACTAAAACCACATCCACTTTTAGTATCCATACAGAGATTTTTTTCTATGAAACACTCCTTTCCTTAACACAACATAAGACATCCTCATATACATAGGATTATCCAAAGGGTTCTCTCTAACGTTTTCTTATCCTATTTTACAAAGGTAACTGAACTTTTATATGATACCAAAAATATCTACCCATAATTTTCATACATAAATATCACATATTATTATATTTGTATTCAATACATAATAATATGATCCATTCCATAAAGATAAAGGTTTAATGCTTTTTGAAACGTGGATACCTAAAAAACTTCTTCAAAAAATATCTACATCATATCCTAATTACTTTTTTATAACTTGTACCCTTCTTATACACATCATACTTAATACTATTTTTCATATACTATGGAAAATAAATTAAAATAAATGGTGATATCATATGCTTGGTATGAGTAAAAAAGAGATATATTGATTATCACTTAATAAAAATATAAGAATACATGTATGATAACATGATATTGACATTTTAAAACCATATCCATCATATAATAGTTCATAATATTGAGTCCTGGAATAAATCATGGAAGCTCATAAGACATGAATAATAAAGTAATCGAATAACTGGAGACATGAGAACATAAAATTGGCATAAGATCATTTCATAAAAGAGTGTAATAAAGTGTGGAAGAATCATAATCATATAAATATTATGTTAAGGCTACCCACCAAGACATTCATAACATTTTAATTTTGGTATAACCGCTCATGTACCTGTTTCGGGCTTCGAATAACCTCATGTGTACCCCCTTTTAGGCTTCGCATAACCTCTTGTAAACCCCAATGTGACCTTTGATCTCATAGAACATTAATATTTAACAAAATCAATAAAGGGATGTATACTTTTAGGCTAAATATCACATAATCATAAATCCATACATATTTATACAATAAGATCATAAAAACATTAATTTTAACTTAACCCATGTGAACAAAAATGGGTTTTATCGATATTTCATTATCATAGAACTAAACCTTACATATAAACAATAAATATGGTATAATTTGATCATATCCCCAATAAAACCTATGTAACATAAAAAGATGTTATTATAGATAAAAAATTATTTTAAAAGATCTCTAAAATATTTCTTGTGTAAAAAACCCATTTAATTTTTAAATCAAAAAATTAAAATATAACAATTTCCAATATATTTAGGAAAAAAATTTAGTTTGGAAATAAAATTGGAATATTTTAAATGAATCTTTAAATAATTGATCTTTTGTGATAAAAATAAATTATTTTTATGTCGCATACGTTAAAATAATGATTCCTTTCACATTTTTGGTAAAAAAGTCAAAAATACATCATTTGAAAAATGATATGAAAATTAATTTTAGAATATTTTGTAGAAAATTAAAAATTGTTAAAAATTAAATTAAATAATCATATAATAACATTAAAAAAATTAATTAATTATTAGAAAACATGTACATTGAAGAAATAATATTTTTCAACCAAAGAGTGAAATAATATATTTTTCCATAAAGTAATTCTTCAGATATCATTAGTTCGTAAAGTGAATGAAATTAAAGAGAAAATATATTATATATAAATAAATAAAGTATAACAAAATTAAATGGATTTATCAGTAAAAATCACATAATTTCCTTTAATGTAAATTCATGCACAATCAATCCTAATTAAAATGTGACTAAAAAATAAATCACATACCACTTTGGTAATTATTAAATCACAAGCCCCATGAAATAATAACTTAAAATGGGCCATTAAATATCATTATAATATATATATTAATGATATAATATGTATAAAGGTATATATATTATCCTCATAAAATAATATTGGTTCATGATATAACATATATCCCAAGAAAATTTGAGATGATAAGCCCTTAGCTCATGTTTTACTAGCTTCTAAATCACTCTAACCTCATGTATAATAAATTTAAAATTATTATAATTATATAATATAATAATTCACATACTTATAAAATCATATATGTTCTAATTATTATATTTAAACCCCCATTTATTAATAATATTAACTAAAATAGTGTTTTTATGTGTTAACTTTTTTTTTGGAGAATCTCGGTTTGGTAGTTATAGTCCTCGTTATTTTTTTTAAAGTTACATTATCCCCATAGTTTTATACATGATATAAATATCATATACATTAATTTTCTATATATTTATAGTCATGCATAAATTGTATAGATAGAAAAATTAATTACAACATTCGTTGAGATAGTAGGTCGTACGTATGTATGAATGTTGTTTTCACTTTTTGAAAAATGGAAAAAAATAAAGTTAAATAATAATTCACCTTTAAAAATCATTATTATATCATATATATCACATTTATTCATTTCATTATTCGTTATTACCATCCATGTAAATAATAAATGAAAAATATATGACATCACATTGTGGAGGTGGTAGTCTACACATACGCATGAGTGAAATTATCATTTTAAAATGGATTAGAATGTAAGAAGGTTCATATGATATTATAATTATTTAATAATAAATAATATATATTCATTATTTACATATTTATAACCATCCAACTAATATTTTTTTGAAATTCAAATTTCCCCGCTACGTGGAGATGGTAAGCCATACATATGTATGAGGTTGAAAGAGATTCTATTAACTACATAGATCTCTCATAGTTTGGGATCCTATATATTGGTTTATCTTTTATCATAATATATTGTACATGGATTTATTAAATAAGTGTTTGGATGCTAATCACACTTGGCATGAGGTAAACAGAGTTGAGGAATCTTTATCTTCTTAGGGGTCTCAATAGGACACCCTTATTATTAAGTTTTGTACATGGTCACTTCCTTAATACTGTATGAGAATTATTTTAAAACACACCTTGAGACACCATCACATTAAGCCTCCTTGATTTTCCAGGGTTTGGATATTACTCTAATAAAATATCATATTTTGTGTGTGTATATGATGAAAATGAGATGGAAAATGATTATATCATAATTATAATAATCCTCAATATTTTTATGATACTAGAGTTATTATTTAATATGTTTATAATATATTTATATTAAGTATAATAACAAATAAATTTTAAAGAGTCGGTAAAGACGATTACCTCTTCATCAGTAGAATTCCTTTATATCCATTTTTAAAGACCATTGGAATGGTCTTTTAAGAAGGCTAGAACCAATAATTAATTTCTAATTAAGATAAGAATAATAATTGGGTAGGTTTTTCTTTAGATATATGTCTCAAAGTGTGTAATAAAGATAGAATAATATCTATCCTTTTAAAAGGGAGGATAGGGGCACTCTTGGAATGACATAAAGTATTAAATTAATATAAATTAATTACCAGGTTCGGATGGATCTAAATTGATATATTTTGAAGATATAGCGAGTAATATTAAAATGCTTCTCGTATAATAAAATTTTGACAAGTTGAGGTGATTTTTACACCCTTATCTCTCTTTTTTTAACCCCCCCCCCCCCCCCCCGTTACCCCTTCAAACAATTACCACAAAATCAAAGTTGTTTCATAATTTATAGTCATTAATGTTACTATAAAGAAAAAAGTGACCCATAAATGGACATCGTTGATATGTTAAACTATATCCCATTAAAATGGATAAATATATGTTTTTTATGAATATTTAATCATTTAACAAAATATTTTTTATTATCATACATCTTTGATGTCATTATTGGAAGTACATGGAATATTAAAATATAATATGTGTCTAACTCATGTAAAATATTACCAAAATGAAATTTAATCTATGATAAGTTGGATACGGTCTTAATATAATTACCCAATAAATTATTTATAGGTTCTCATATAATTTTAGAGCTTTTTTTGGATTGACCCATTCAGTAAAAATTATTAACCATAAATTTGGTAATGAATTTGTCATTATTAAAGGGTTATAATTTTAGTAATAGGTTAAAAATATTCTCATAAATAGACAATGGATTACATTTTTGAAAATTGATAATCATAATTATCCTCTTATAGTATTTTTGATATTTAAATAATTTAATAAATAATAGTTAAAATAAAATACTATTAATGTCATTTTAAGTACTATTCACATAATTTGACTTTAAAAAAAACATGAAAGTAATAAAATTTTAATATAAACCATTCACACATCTGTAATATTCTATATTTATAATAAAAATTCATTTTAAACTTTAACTCATCCAAAAAAATATTAATTTTAGATTTTTTAAAATTATTTACTTGATTTTTCTACTCCTAGAATAAACACTAAGTTGTCATTGTATAATCATTTATGGTAATTTTTCATCACTAAAAATTTAAAATAAATTACCATGATAAAAAATTAAAATTATAATAACCATTTATAAAAGATCATAAGTATTTTTTATCCCTATCAAAATAATTTATAAATATTAAAAGTAAGAGAGTGAGATTTGTTACATTTTATATACTTCAAATCATATATAAGTCATTTTCAAATATATATGAAACAAAATTTCCATAAATTAGAATCATGGGTGAGGGTTGTTAAACACTATTCATTAAATATATTATAGATATGTTCTATAGTTATATTTAGTCTTTATAATATTATTTTTAAACATAATTACCTAATTTACACTTATCGAAATGAAAATATTTACTATGTTTACTATTCATACTGACCAAATTTAAAAGTGAAATATTTAAAAAAAATAACCTCTAGAATTCTAATGTGTAAATCATTTTTTGATATTAAATTTCTTGAGGTGGTGAAAATAATTTTTATAGTGACCCTTTATTTTCATACATTAACATTACATAAAATTTTAAGAATAAATAAAAAATTATACAAATAGATTCCCAAAGAGTGTACCGGTCTAGTTCCTTTAGAAACATTGAAACATAAACACTGATATAAGTGAGCTACATTATCTCCCACTATATTCTTCATGACCAGAAACCCTCTTAGACGCATCAAACCTAATACATATCTTCATAACCTGGGGAAGGAAACATAAAAAGGGGTGAGCTCAAATGCTCAGTAAGGGTAACAAGGGAGGAATGTAAGCATAATCATGAGCATAAGGGTTTGAGGTCATGGTCATGAAAATAGATAGATCATACCCTGTATATAAAATATCATATACATGAATCATGGAATAAATCTTTGTAGTTCATTAGACATGAATCATATGGAAATATATAATATAAGCCATGAAATCACAACATTGGAATAAAACATGGAATTGTGGTATACACAAAAGAATATATAATGTTATTTCCATAGTATCCAAGGCATCACTTCCAAGACCATCTTGTTAGTATAGGTTCACTCCCCATACCACCATGGTAGTCATGGTTCACTCCCATATCCATATTATTAGCATGATTTCACTCCTCATACCAACTTGGTAATCATAGTTCACTCCTGTGTCCATATTAGTAGTCAAGGTTTATTCCCAAGACCATATTAGTCTATATCATGATATATAAATCTTTACCCAATGCATTGAATGGAGATATAGGTCCCACCCATCTCATAATGAAATCCTACATACATTTTCCACAAAATAATCAACAATAATATCATAACCCATGAAATAAAGTTGTTATTACAAATATGAAATCATATCATAAAATGTGGAAATATATAGGTTTCAAAATAATTTCATCATGAACATAACCCGGGAAAAGAATCAGGTTTCAAAATAATATAAATCAAGAAAGAGAAATGAGTTTCAAAAACATAATTCCATCAAAATATAATACATTAATAGGTAAAATAGAAGTAGAATCATTGAATAATTTCATCATAAAGTAATGAGGAACACCATTGTATTTTATCTCAGATGGGAAAAAATTTTGAATTATTTTTTCAAAACATTTCTTGTGGAAAATATCCCTTTTGAGTTGAAAATAATTTTTAAGACATAATACCTTTTCAAAAACATTTTATTTGAAAATATCTTTGAAAACATATAATTGAAACATATAAAAAGTTTTCAAAAAAAATTTCCCTTGAAAATGGGGTTTAAATATCTTTTAATATTTTTTTGAAAACATGGTTTTTGAATATAATAGATTTATAACTATAGAGAAAGACCATCATATTTTACATAAAAATGATATCTTAAGTACCAAAGAGTAGAAAAATGGTACTAATTAATGGATATATCTTAAAAAAATAGAGGATAATGAATCTCATGAGTGTTATTTAGATATGGATCATAATATTTCATCGAAGGAATCACAAACATAAACAATCACAAAAAGTTATGATATTGTCTCAATAAACTCTTATAACATGGTAATATGGGATCATATTATCCATGTAAGAAAATAAAATTACATGAAGCTGGAAATATATTTACAATAAGTAAATTCATTATATAACATTTAAAATGGAAGTACACAAACCTTTAAAAAGAGTTTATGTGCATACTAAAACATGAGTCTCAATGAAAGAAAATTGAGACAAAACATATTTACTGATTTGGTAACTTTTTGAAACCTATACCCCATGAATGAAAGGTAATTACATTGAAATATGATTACCCATAAATTTAATTATAATAATTATAGAATAAAATCATGGTAAGTACATAAACAACACAAATGGAAATAGTGCTGAACATAGCATGTATCCTGTGGAAATAAAAAGTGGTATTAAATCCCCATACCTTGTATCTTGACTCTCAACATACTCATTCCAACCATCTGTATAATAAATATAAATTTATTATACATATTTTAAATAACTATATTCTTATATACAATAACATATATATTTTTATTATGACCTTATATTACACTCTTGTTAACCATCCTGTGTTAAGGTTTCACTTCAGATAATATTGGCTTTGTTCTTCACATGTGTCTTAATTTGTTATATCTATGTTCCTTAAAATTATATCACAATTAAAGAATGTAAACCATGATATGAATATAATTTATATTCATTATATTTTTATGATAATAATTTCTATAATATATAATTATGAAATACAATACACCCTTCGTGGAGACAGTAGGTCGTACATATGCATGAATGCTATTTCCGTTTAATTTTCTTGTTGAGAGAAAGGAAGTAAAAGAAATATATGTATATATATGTATATATATATATATTATTAAATTATATTTATGATAACATATATGTCTTATATATTCACTAAAACTATCCTTAATACAATCCATGTAGTGTATGAATGAATCATATCACTTTGAGGGGGCGGTAGTCCATACTTCCTCAAACGAAATTATCGTATTAACATTAAAGGGAATGTAAAAAAGATTTGTTTTGTAAAAGGAATAAATAAAATTAATGGAATAATAAATATAATATATAACACATATAAATAAATTTCACATCATAATTTCTACCCTGAGAGGTCGTAATGAAAATTGAGCAATCATCGTTTTGTGAGGCGGTACTTCTTCATACACATAAACTGTATGTTTGTTATCAATTAGATTGATGTGTATGTAAGTATAGGATGAAAAAATAGAAAAAAAAATCGTATTATAGTTATTCCACATGTTTTTTTATATAGGTATGGAAAAAAATAAAATGGAGGGGTTGGAGAAAGTAATAAAAGAACGGACATCAGATAAGACGTTACCTCTTAATCGGGTAACTCTTTTTGGTTTATGCCAAAAGGCTTCCTTGGATATATTTATTACTAAGGGGAGTATTATTGGAGGAAGGTATGGATGTTGGGAAGTGGATTTGGAAGATATTTTCTGTACTTAAGAAGTTTTAGAGGCGTGAAAATAGGGATAGGTGGTGGACTTTTATAGGGAAGGAGTAGTGGCACTCTTGTAAATATTTGAAGAGAGAATTCCACCCACATTTTTCATATTGAAAGTGGGTCCAATAATGATAAAAAGATAATAAAATGGATAATAGGGTCAATATATATCTATAAAATGGATTTTAATAGGTTTAGAGGTCATTTTGGGCAATAAGGTTATGGTTTAGTCCCTTATTAAGCTTAATTTCACCTTAACCAATGTAATTATTTATAATCACTTTCACTAATATTTTTGGTAAAAAAATAATTTGAACTTATTATACATTATAAATTATTATGATTAAAAGTACAGGATCCATTTTCCCAAATTCCAATCATATGAGTTTCATAAATTTATTTAAAATTAACACCACAGTCGGGTCGACAATGCAGATTTTTAAAGTAAAAAGGGTCAATAGTTTTCTACGTTTTTTATCCAATTTCAATGTGAAATTGGTTAAAATTACCCAAATTGTATTAATTTATAAAAATATTTTCTATTTAAACTTTTAACCCAAATTAAAAAACAATTTAATCTTATAAATAAATTAGATGAAAAAATAGTTTTGAATTAGAATAAAGTGTTTTTCACTATTTATCCAAAAATTAAGTTTCTCATAAAAATAATAAAAATTTACCCTAAGATAATTTCAATATTATAAATTAAAAATAAAGGTTAATTTATCAAATTAAATTTCAAAATGTTTCTAAAATTAATTTTTTTATTCAAATTTCTTTATTCCAGAAAATTGTATTTTTAAACATAAAAGGAATTTACCAAAAATCATATCTTTCATTATCAAAATGTTTTATTTATATAAAAAATTTGTATAAAATATTTTAAAAGTTTTTATTACTAGTAGTATTACTATGTTTAATGTCTTGGTTATAATTATCTCATTTAAATAATTATAAACAAAAAATGATATTTCGTAGAAACATCGATGTTTTGTGAAACGTACGCCAAGTCAGTGTTTCATGTAATGTACATCGTGTCGACATTCCATGTAATGTACACAGAGTTGGTGCCTTGTAATTTAATATTATTTGGTTCCATGTGAAAGTAATTTTTCACTTAATTCATTTCAAGATGTAAATGAAAATTTAATTTTTTTTAAAAAGGTCCATAAAAACTCAGGGTGTTACATTCTTCCCCCCTTAAAATGAATTTCTCCCTCAAAATTCATCACTTAGGTAAAAAATTATGATAATTATTCTTCATCATATCCTCAAGTTCCCACATAGCTTCCTTTAATTAGTTATTTCTACACAGAACTTTGACCATGTGAGTGGTCTTATTTTGTATAACACTCTCTGAATAATCTAAAATTTCAATAGGTTTCTCCTCGTAAGAATAATCCTACTTCAGCAGTATGACCTCTGAGTTTAGTATATATGAAGGTTTAGGTATGTACTTCCTCAAGAAAGATACATGGAACGCATCATGTACTTGATAGATATTGGGAGTTAATTCCAAAAAATAGGCTACCATCCCAATATGATCAAGAATCTCAAAGAGAAAGATATTCCTAGGGCTTAGATTCCCTTTTTTTAGAATATCATAACATTCATATAGGGAGAGATTCGTAGAAACAATTTTTCACTTAATTAAAATTATAGATCGCATCTATTGTTATTAGTGTAACTTTTCTTCCAACTTTGATCTCCCTTGATATGCTAATGAATGGTTCAAGCCTTCTCAATCATTTCTTCAAAAAAATCAGGTTCAAATAGCTTCATTTCTCTAACTTCATCCCAGTATATTGGATCTCTACATTTATTACCATAATGTGCTTAAAAAGGTTCTATATGAATTCTTTAGTGAAATCTACTATTTGAAGAAAAATCAACTAGAGGAAGGTGTTGATCCCGACCACCTTTGAAATCCAGATAAGAGGATCTCAACATATCCTATAGGGTTTGAATTGATATTTCAGACTGATTGTATGTCTAAGGATGATAAGAAGTATTGAAACTCAATTATTTACCATTTTCTAGATAAATACTTCACAAAAACTTTGAGGTAAACTTTAGATCCCAATTATATATAATAGAATGTGGTACACCATGAGACCTTACCACTTATTGTATATCATGGAAAGCTTATCCAGAGATAAGTCTTCTCTAATAGAAATGAAGTGTGCTGACTTAGTAAGGTGATCGACTGCCACCTAAATAGAATTAAACCCTTTAGAGGTTTTGGGTGGTCTGGCGACAAAATCCATTGCGATGTTCTCTCATTTCCATTTTGGTATGGGTAATGGATGAAACATCCCCTTTCACTTTCTTCTTTCAACCTTACCTTGTGAGAATACCATGCACTAAGATACAAGCTATGTGATATCTCAATTCATTCCGTCCCACCTGAAGTATTCTATCAAGTCTCTATACATATTTTTACTTCTAGGTTGACTAAATAATGAATAACTATGATCTTCCTCTAATATATCCTTCTTAAAATATGGTATGGAAGGAACACATACACTATTCTTGAACCTTGTAATTCTATCCTGATCAAGGTTAAACTCAGGAACATTTTTGACTTTCTTTTTCCTCTCTTCATCTTCCTTCCACGCCTCCTTAATCTTCACTTGGAAAGAGGGTTTAACATTAATTTGATAAAGATAATACTTTTACCCTTCCTTCATGATTTATATATCCATCCTTTGAAAATCTAGAAATATTGGATCTTTTTTTATCCTCTCCATGTATAATCTAGCATGATCCTTCTGACTTAAAGCATCTACTACCGTGTTCACTTTCCTTGGGTGGTAATGTATTGAGTAGTCATAATACTTTATGAACTTTATCCATCCTCTCTAGAGCATGTTCAAATCCTTCTATGTGAATATATATTTCATAGTTTTATGATTATTATATATATCACACTTTTCTCCATAAGGATAATTCCTCCATATATTTAATGAAAAAATTACCGCCACTAACTCCAAATCATGAGTTGGGTAATTTTGCTCATGAATCTTCAACATTCATGGTCATAAATGATAACCCTATTATTTTGTATAATAACCAATCCCAATACCTTCTTGTATGCATCGTTAATGATTATTAACCGTTCTCCACTATAGGGTAATGTAAGCACAGGTTCACTGATTAACCTTCGCTTTAATTCCCTAAAATTTTCCTCACATTCATCTTTCCAAATGAACTTGACACCCTTCCAAGTTAAAATGGTTAGAGTATTAGACAGTCATGATAAATTCTCCACAAACCATTAATAATATCCAGCTAAACCAATAAAGCTATATATCTCAGTCATTGTGGTTATTCTAGGCCATCATTCAATTGTAACATCCCAAGAAAATAAAGAATATGAAATTTTCATATTTATTAATATTTTTGAATTAAATATTAATTTTACTTTAAAGGGGTTTCTTTGTTTGATAGTGTACTCGATACATAATAAGGGATTTCTTTGAAATCTTACGTTGCACACTAATAATATAATAATATTATTTTAAAATGGTAGTTAACTCCTAGCCGTTGTATTGGTGGGAATGAAAAAACTAACAAAGATATGATTATACATGTTTGTTAAATGTATTTACATTTATCCAATAAAATTTAGAGGCTTAAAATGTTAATGAATCATATTTTAAGCATAATTTACAATAAAAGGTCGATTTACCGCCTTTTAATTGAGAACCCTCTTTAAATATAATCTTGGTCACTTTAATACATTCTATTTGACCAAATAAAATCCTTATTTATAATGGGTATGTCAAAACATACTTTGAGTAATTTTTTGGAATTTTTCCGATAAAGTTCATTTTTAAATGAATAGTGAAAATATTGTATTTTAATTCAAAACTACGTTTTAATATAATTTATTTATATAGTTATATTATCCTCTTAATTGGTTTTAAAGTTTAATTAAAATATATTTTTACCATTTAATCCAATGTTGGTCATTATAATTAGTTTCACCTTGAAATTGGACATAAATAAGTGTCAATCTATTGATAAATATTGTTTCTTAAAAACACACTATTTGTTTTGATAACGGAAATTAATTTTAAAAATAATTTATTCCACTTCTATGTTTTTAATTTGTAAAAATATACATCAATTTTTAATTTGGAATATCATATAATTCGTAGGCTGAATTTTTTGTATTTTTCTGAAAAACC
This sequence comes from Viscum album, assembly GCA_963277665.1. NCBI lineage: Eukaryota > Viridiplantae > Streptophyta > Magnoliopsida > Santalales > Viscaceae > Viscum > Viscum album. The sequence goes on from OY728160.1 coordinate 1,211,029,689, forward strand.
TCAATTTTTGATGAATAGTGGAACCACATAGTGGTAGTTTAAAAAACTGAATTTTTCATTTAAATGAAATTTTACCACTTCTGTTAATTGAATTTTAAAAATATGACATACATTGTTATTATCAATAAGTAAAATTTGGTTCAATAAGATTAAAAATAATTTTTGGTGAATAGTAACTTTTGACTTTTATTTACCACAATTAAAGGTAAATAGGGTAATTCAAGGTAAAAAGAATATTATAATAATTCTAAATTATCTTAACACTTGTCTAACCCTTATTGGTTGAGTCATTAACGACCATGGTCATATTTGGGTCGATTTTGGGACCCCATTGAGCCACTTGGTAGTGATAATGACAATTTAGATTAATTAACTTAAAGTAAGGGCAAAAATGACAAAACCAAATATCATTTAGTAAATTAATTTTCAAAAGGGGTTATATAAATTATCTTTTCGACTATAAATATTCATTGGAAAGTTAAAAATATTTCCTACATCATGGTATTGTTTTTATAATTTTTAGACATCATATATATTAAATTATTTATGACATAATAATGACGTAGTATTTATCTCATTATTAAATGATTTAAATAAATAAGATTATAATGATTAAATTATTATCCAAAACATGTCCAATTATGATTGGATGATTTTATTTCATATATGAGTCATCTTATCTTTGACCGTAATTATTTTTGGACCATTAGAAAATGAATATCATTATATTATAAAATAATATTTTCACACTTTCTTAAAGAGCCCCTCCTCTCCCTTATAAAAGTAGACCACTTCTAACCAATTCCTCACACCTCTCAAGCCATTTGTCTGGTCCAAACTCTTACCAATTAAACTCCCTACATCCCTCTACTCTACCTATAAGCCTTACCTTAGGCAGAAGTAACTTCAAGAAGTTCATTGGTTCAAACCAAAGAGAGTTTCCCAAATTAAAGGTAACAGTTTCTCTTAAATTGTTTTCTTTTATTTTACTTCTGCAACCCCTAAAATCTTTTTATTTCCATTATTTTGTAACAACACCAGTATCCTAAATATACTAGTATGTTGTTATGATAAATATTCTAACTACACTTACACACAACTCCATATAATGGATGAATAACATAATGTTTCTGTGGTTGTCAAACTAACGCCTCATGAAACGATGATTGTTCAATTACATCTTACCCCCTCTCATGGTGGCCATTATGATGGAAATGTATTTATATATGATATATATTATGTTTATTATTTACTTCTGATTCTGTACTTCCCCATTTATATCAAGCCTTTATGGTTTTCATAGTGGGTAAATACGATAATCTTATTTGAGGAAGTGCGGACTACCGCCCCCTCAAAGTGATGTGACTCGTTAATGCATTATGTGGGATGTATAAAGGATAGAGTTAATGATATTATATATTATATTATACTGTAATTATAATATAACTATTTATAATTATGTTTTAATTCCATTAAAATAATAATTAGAAATGAATTTAGCATTCATGCGTACGTAAGGCTTATCGTATCCATGAACGGTGCATTTCATTTCTTACCTCCAAATGTTATGCACTATTATAAATACATGTATATACTGGATATATATGATAAATATTATATCTAAATCATGAATACCATTACGGATATAATGGAATATTTACCACTTGGACAACTTGTAAATATAAGGTGCTCATTTTTTACTCAATTACCAAATATCGACAAAACGAACATTATTAACTTAAATGATTACATAATGATTATATCATGGTAATAAGTGATATAAAAAGGAATAATAAACTTGAAAAAGGTTCTTAAGCAAGTATAAATTAACTTTAGTTTATTATTCAGGAGATTAAAGAATGATCGGGTCATGTCGGACACAAGGTAAAGGATCCGACCTCTCTCTTTCTTTTCAAGTACTCTCTTTTATGTCATTTCTTTAATGCTCAATGTTCTTATATTGGAGGATGTTATTTTATATTCAAAATACTGTAATTTGTATTTTCATATGATGAGAGACCCTCTCTTACTCTCATTAATTAATTTTAATAATTTTTAAGTGGAGCAGTTAGGCTGCCGAATTTTAAGGGATTTCTTATCTCACTTTTAATTTTGTGAGATTTCCATTATTCACCACTTATTTATTTTATGTGGTGTCTTGTGTACAGAATTTTGATATATATTATCATGAATATCATTATATTCATGGTATTCTGTGTTTCATTTGGTGGTTATTAACTTTGGGTCATACGACTCGATTGATTACAACGTGGTAAGGGGTTTTTCATCTAATTTTTTATCCCCGTGAGATTCCTGTTATATTTGCCACTACTTCCTTTTGTGTGGTGTATGTACTACCCATGATTGTATTATTTGTGAAAGATACTTTAATTTATGGTAATTTACATCTTCATTGTATGATCCTTCTTTCATGTGGTGTATGTTTCGTAAGTTACCAAATCGGTAAGGGAACCTTTCACCCTCCTCTTTTTAAAAGACTTATTTTTGTTATGTCTTTTAATTTACATCTTATTATGTTGGGATATATTCTTATATATCCTTATTGATTTAAAATTTATGTACAATTTATTATAGAACCTTTTTATCTCATCAACTCATTTTCTGAATTTTAAAGAGACATCGTTAGGCTGTCGAATCTTTACAGGGGAACTTCTTAACCGAATTTCGATTCTTTGGGTTCAACTTGTACTTATTGAATATGTCATCCTATTAATATGTGTGAATGAAATCTGATTGTTTTACACCTAATATCCACTTAAATAGGGTTTATTTATATTTTTCACACATAATTATGGGATTTATTTATCCTTAATTTAAGGATACCATATTTATAAGGTATTTCATCTCAATTTACATTTCCATTGAGACTTCATTTTTGTTATGAACCAATTCCCTCTTATATGGTGTGTATATTGTTCTTTGCCATATTATATCATGAATCCCTTTAATTTTCATGATATTATAAAGTTATTATTAAATGTTATTCCTCAATTATTTGTATTCAAGCGTCTCTTATTTTGTTAAAAACTCTTTAACTAAAATATTGTTTTAAATGTTTTAAAGATTTATTCTTATAAATCATTATCATTAATGTCCATGTTTTAAAAATGGTTTTAAAGATTTATTTATATGTATATTATTGTTTTAAAATGTTAATTCCTTTAAAATCTTCAAATTGGTATGGGACACATTGATTCAAAAATCATTTTTTAAATGGTTTTTGGAAATGGATTGATTATTTCAATATCTTGAAATTACTTCTTGTGATTGCAAATGAAATTTTATTAGTGAAATTTTTATATTTGAAATATTTTATGTGCTATGATGGTACTTCGAAATTTAATGGGTGGTTACGTGATTAACCAAATAACGGGTGTTTCCGTGAATACCAGGACGGGTGGTTACGTTATAACCTCCAATGCATTGGGTATGGAAGTCGGCCGTATGGCTATTCCATTTAGTGATATGTGTCGAAGTCGACCGTATGGTTATTCCATTTAAGTATGTTTATTTCCCAAGTTACATTTTTATGTTATGTGTTCTTTATATGAGTTTTATGGTAATATTTTGGTTACAAAAGGGTAAGTAACGATCTTTTATTTAGTGAAGATTATTTACTACTTCATAAAGGTGAAAAGTATTACTTATGTTAAAGTATTCATGGTTTACTTTTTGTTTTGAAAAACTAATAGTTTTACTTATTTGTGTATCACTTACTGAGCATTTTATGCTCATCCCATGTTTTTGAAATGTTTTCCATAGGACTTAAAGATGAATAGGGTCAAGGATGGGATCATAGAAAATTCATGCTATCTAAAATATGGAACTAGACATGTTTCTTTTTATGATTTTTTATTTTATGAAAAAAATGGATACTGAGTAGTAGTGTCTACTTGTAATATTCAAGTTTTTATGTAATAGTTATAGCCTAATTCTCTAAAACTCTAGACCTGAAAAGATCCTCAATGTGAATTATTCATTTAATTAAAGATTATATAATGGTTAAGGTCGGGTCCTTATAGTTGGTATCAGAGGTCGGTTTAGATAACTTTAGATGTCAGGGAATTCTTTAATCATAAGTGACATTACCATAATGGTTAGGATTTCAGAAAGATTCATAGTTTTTTAGATAAAGTGAATGAGTTTAAGATTACATTAATAAGTATATCTTAGTTTTTACCATCCTCATAAGATATTATATGATGATTTTACTGATATACTCACACTTACCTTTTTGGTTTTAGTCAATGGATGGATCTAGTAGGAATCAAAGTAACAATGGATTTGAAGAAAACTATGATGGTTTTCTGAATGAGAAATTGAATGAAATGGGAGCTACAATGAGAACTCTTGTGGCTATTCTCAACCAAATATCTGGAGTCATGATTGACAACCTTAACCTTGGTGATTCTTATAAGGCGTCATATATGTGAGAAACAAATCCCTACAGAAGTTCGGGTAATAAACATAAAGGTAAGTATGTTCAAAAAACTTTGTGTCAAGGATGTGGAAAGAAACACCTAGGAAAATGCTTCAAAGGGACGAGAGGATGTTATAGATGTGTAAATGAAGGTCATAAATCAAGAACCTTCCATGAAAAAAGGAAGCATCTAGTTGACTCTAGGAAAGGGAAGGAAGTCCTTTCTGGGGGATCAATTGAATGTTTTAAATGCGGTGTGCATGGTCATTAGGAAAACACATGTCCTATGAAGAAGTTTTGGGAATGGGATCACCAGGATCATACAAATATTCATTTACCAATACCTAATTCCATTCTGATTTAGGATGAAGAATCTCACAAGGACCAATGAAAGGTATGGATTATTTCTTAACAAATGTTTTCCTATTATTGAAATATTAGGATATGATTCATGATTTTGTTTTTAGGAAATAACTATTTAAGAATAAGTTTGAAAGGAATGGTTAATGGATTGTGAAGAATGTTGAATGAGTAAGAAGTCAACATATAAGGGATTCAAGAGTTATGGTAGAATTTAGAATGGTGAAATGCTTAAAAGTATTAAGGCTCTTCTGATGATGGGATTACATTAGAATACTTTTTATACTATGTGTAACCCTGATGTTTGATATATTAAACTTTTTATTTAAGGAATAATTATCTTCTCTTATGTGGATATAGTTATAAAGAACCATTTGGGTTTATATGATCCTTGAATTTGAGGCAATTACCGATTAATGCATTTTGGGAGGCAAAACGAAAGTTATTAGATAACCTTTATGGTTAAAATATTTTATGGTTATTTCTAATGAATTTATCTCTTTTTGGGAATGTTTTAAAATTATTTAGTTTTTGAAAAGGGACAACACACAAACCGTGTGACAAACCGTCGCGTCGGACGAAGATGTGGGAATCGAACCCACAACCAAAGTGCAGCTGGTATTTATCGCCTACCACTGGACTATGTGAAGTCCCTGGTTAGTATGACTAATTCTTTTTAGATAGATGATCTTATGAATCAAGAATAAGTTTATTTTGGGTTATCTATGGAAATTATTAACCTATCATGGAGGATATGTGATTAGGTTAATTGCTTTTCAGTATGAGACTTTAAGAGTAACTGATGTTATTTGGAGATAAATGTTAAGATTTACCTTGGAAGACTATGTGATTAAATCCTTCAATGATTTGGGATTCAATCTTAGTTTGGATTACTTTGAATAATTTTAAGGATAACTATTTATTTAATGGTCTTTCTTGAGCCTTGGGTTCTTTTTGAGGAATTTTAGAGATTAAGAGTAGTATTTCTTTTTATAAAGAATTATCCTTTTGGTGATTATATAATCCTATACTAACAATTTTGGTTTTAGTTGACATCTAAATTCAAGGTAAATAGATAGTTCTCATTTTGTGGATTATGTGATTCTCTAGAAGATGATTCTTTTGCTTTTGATGTGACCAAGTCTTTTTGAATTCTCATCGTTTAGATAAATGGTTAGTTTTGGTAGAAACGTCTTAAAATATGAAACTATACTTGAAGGTAATTATATTTCCTTATGTTTTTATTCTATATAGAAGATGAATTCCTCAAAATTATTAAAAGTAATGTAAAACAAAAATGTTGTTCTTTTATGTTTCCTACTGGGTAATCAAAGATCGTTTACACACATCATAAGTTTGTGATTATCTTGTGGTTAACATTCTCCTAATCATGTTTCCTATCACTCTCTATCAGAACATGACCGTTGGTTTTCTCCTCCATATCCATGTTTTCATGGAATCTTAGTATGGGTTAACTCGGGTAACCTTTGTACTTCTCTTCCTTTATTTTAAAGTGATAGTTTTATTGACTCTCTTTTCTATGTGGGGCTATTAATGAAGTTCCCGAGCCCAATTTTTCAAATTGAGAGGACGCAATTCCTAAAAGGAGGGAAGGATGTAACATCCCAGGAAAATAAAGAATATGAAATTTTCATATTTATTAATATTTGTGAATTAAATATTAATTTTACTTTAAAGGGGTTGCTGTGTTCGATAGCGTACCTGATACACAACATTGGATTTCTTTGAAATCTTACGTTGCACACTAATAATATAATATTATTATTTTAAATGGTAGTTAACTCCTAGCTGTTTTATTGGCAGGAATGAATAAAACTAACTAAAATATGATTATACATGTTTGTTAAATGTATTTATATTTATCCAATAAAAGTTAGAGGCTTAAAATGTGAATGAATCTAATTTTAAGCATAATTTACAATAAAAGGTTGATTTACCTCCTTTTAATGGAAAACCCTATTTAAATCAAATTTTATTCACTTTAATACTTTCTATTTGACCAAATAAAATACTTCTTTAGAATTTTGACATCAAAATTTACTTTGTGTAATTTTTGGGAATTTTTCCGATAAAGTTCATTTTTTAAGGAATAGTGAAAATATTGTATTTTAATTCAAAACTACGTTTTAATATAATTTATTTATATTTTAAGAACCCTTTTTTTGTCACAAAGGACTTTGGAATATTCTTGATATTATTCCAGAGCAACTCCCTCAAACGGTGTGCGATTCCGAGCCCCGTAGTGGCCAGAATTAAACTTTAAGTGTGTTCACACTGAGAACGCCAAATAAATGGGATAACTCTTAAACAGAGTTCCGGATCAAAGATCTGAGTGTACGGATGGGTCCAGAATTGGGTCTTTACCCTAGTAATGACATAAAACATGTCGGCGCGGGACGTTTGGACCCCTCGCTCGCTTTCGGAACGTTAAACAGATAAATTAATTTATTTATTTATTCGTTTTATGGTTAAACTCGAGTATCTCTTAAACAGTGGCATGGATTGGAAAATCGAGGGAACCGTTGAGTTTGGAATGTGTCGCTTACCCTAGGAGGGGTATATGTTTTGCGGGCGCGGGCCGTCTGTGAAAAATGGCCCCAGGGGCATTTTCGTAATTTGGTGGCTTGGGGCGTTCAGCTTTATAAATTTTGAACGGGGCCTCGGATTAAACTTCTGAGACCACTGTTGCGCTCGAAGAATGTTTTTTAGCCTAGTGGATGCTTAACCTCAACCCTGCCAAAATTTTTGGTTCGGGGCTGTCGGGCGGGTGTTTAAGTGATTTGTACTTAAGCACCCCCACCCCCTTCTTATTCTTCTTCTTCTTCCTCAAACCCTCCCCTCTCCTCCACCTCCGGCGAGGCAGCTCCGGCGAGGCGATATCCGGCGAGGCGCAGCGGTTCCGACGGTCCGCACACGAAGCATCGGGCTACGCCCTTTGAGGTAGGGGTTTATCATTTTTGTTTTCAATTTCACACAATCTTTGAGCCCAATTTTCCATGTCAATTTGTTGCCTGATCGTTGAACAAAGCCCAAAATCGCATAGCACGTGTTCTAAGATTTCCAACGCTATTCTCGGATGAAAAATACAAGTCTCGGTGTGCCTGGGGCATCCCTGAGAAGTTCCGCCCGAATTCCTAGATTTTCAGCGGTTCCAGGCAGCGGACGGCGGTCCGGGACGGCGGCAGCGGCGACGGCTTCCCAGGTGGCGCGGCGGCTCGACTGGGCGCGACGGCGGCGCAGCTCTTGGCGGCGGTCCGGGCTCCACAGGCGGGTGGCGTGGCTCGGGCTCACCGACGATGGGTGAGCTGGATGGGGGACTGGGGTCGCAGGCGCGCGACCCTGCGGGGACACCGAGACCCGCGTGACATGGGTCTCCGCGTGGAAAACGGACCGGCCATGTCGGCCGGTCCGTGGAGGAAGTGCCCCCGCGGCAGGCGGGCGAGGTGGCCTCGCACTAGGATTCGGGCCGCGTGTGGTGGCCCGCGGGTTCGGCTGGGCCGGACCCAGGCGGTTGGGCCACGGTCCCAGCAGGCCGGCCCGATCAGGGCGGACCGGCCGGACCGGGCCGGTCCGGCCCAAGGGGATTCTCGGCTTCTATCTTCGGACGCCCGTATCATTAGCTACGGGTGTCCCTTTTGCGTGCCGTCAGCAGCAGCGCAGACCGTGCATCAAGGAAAACTTTTTGAGATGGTTTCAAGAATTTTTAACTCCAGAAACGAGGGGCTCGGGGCGCGACATGATGTTAAGTGGTTTAATGTTTTTCCCAGGACTTCTTGTTTTGGATGGTGCGGACGCGTCCGACGTCCGTTTGGAGAGCCGTCAGTGGCGTTGGGACCCTGGAACCGGGGCAGATCTTTCCATGGTGGTTTTGGGCATTAAGGCTGAAGTTGAGGCGTGGGCCCCATGGCCGGTCTTTCGAGCTTTGTGCAGTGTTTCATGCCCTTTTCATTGGACATCCGTTCGGGGCGTGCGATCAGTTGTTGTTGAGTGTTTTTTCAAGGTCATCATGTTAGCACAGTCTACCCGCTGTAATTCCGCACGATTGTGCGGGCCCCATGAGGGTCGTTTTGGCGTCGATCGTGATTTTCCATCTCTATCACCGGGCGACCATTTTGGACAAGGGAATAGTCCATCTTGTGTGCTTTTTCGAGAGGATCGCAATTGTGTGATCCGTTTGTTCTGTTTTGGGACTGGGAAGTGAGCCCCACCTAGCACCGCTCGTGTGCGATGCGGAAAAATGCACCTTTTTCTCTGGATATCTATTTCACTCATGTGAGTGGTGCTTTTGACATGTTTTCCCGAGGGGATCGAAATGGTGTGATGTGGCCGACTATTTTCAGGGCTGAGGATCAGGATCACGGGATGTCGTTCGGGCATGAGGCGGTGATGGTGAATTTTCCGTCGGATATCTGTTTGAGGCGTGTAAGTAATCTATCTCATGTGTTTCTCCGCGAGGATTACAATGGTATGATCCGTTTGGATGTGTGGAGCCTCTTACACGATCTTATTAAATATGGAAGCATGAAAGGTGCTCCGGTGGTGGTTCGTCCTACCATGTTTGTAGCGGACCCTTGGTATGTGATCATGCACTCTTGGGAGAGTGATGTAAATGATTCATAGATGTGGTTGGTTGTGCACCAGTCGTTGAGGTGGCAAGTTCGAGATGTTACATCACGCCTTCACGTTGACGTTGGGTGTCGTGTGCATGATAGCCCTTGTCTGAAAATGAGGTATACTCTGGGAGTATACAGGAGCGCTTGGGGGTACGTGTGGTTTGTACCTGAGAGGTTTGTGTGCTTGGTTGGGGTTGACTTGGGGCCACACGTCGTGTGGTCCCCATGTGTGTGTCGTGTTTTGCTTTGCGTACCATTGACCTCTCGCGACGTAGAGGGTCCCTATGTGCTCGTTTGTTTGACCATCAAGGTTGAGTGGTCTCCCCCTAGTTTTGTTCTCAACGGATCGGCCGGTGGCAGTGCTAGTGACACCCAGTGATGAAACAGGTGCTAAACCTCTTTTGGGTGAGTCATCCGGGAGTTGAGTGGTTGTGCGATACCTACTCAGTGCTCGGTTGGCTAGTGTTGTACCATCCAGTAGAGTTGGCCATAGTAGATCCGGGTTTACCCTCCAGCAGAGACTGGGCAGTGGGTCACCCGACGACTCTTTAGAGTCTACCCTCCAGCAGGGCTGGGCAATAGGTCGCTCGTCGTCTTGATTTTAGGTCTACCCTCCAGCAGGGCTGGGCAGTGGGTCACCTGTCGACTTGTTAGGGTTTACCCTCCAGCGGGGCTGGGAAACGGGTCACCCGTCGACTTCTTCTGGGTCTACCCTCCATCAGGGCTGGGAAGTGGGTCGCCTGTCGACTTGTTAGGGTTTACCCTCCTGCAGGGCTGAGCAGTGGGTCACCCGTCGGCTTATTCCAGGTCTACCCTCCAGTAGGGCTGGGAAGTGGGTCGCCTTTCGACTTGTTCTGGGTCTACCATCTAGCCGGGCTGTGCAGTGTGTCACCCGTCGACTTATTCTAGATCTACCCTCCAGCAGGGCTGGGCAGTGGGTCGCCTGATGATGTATTAGGGTTTACCCTCCAGCAGGGTTGGGCCGTGGGTCACTCGATATCTTATTAGGGTTTACCCTCCAGTATGGATGGGCAGTGGGTCACCCTATATCGTATTATGAACTACCCTCCAGCAGGGTTGGGCAGTGGGACACCTGTTGGCATTCCAGACTCAGTTATTTCTACTAGGCTAGTCTGTGGCTTTCCTCCGTGATTACCGGAGCGGGACTCTTGGTTGTCCAGGTCGGTGATGGAATGACTTTGACTTTGAGGAGACCTCTCGACTGTGGGGCAATGACGAGGTGTGGTTTAACTTAACCTGGAACTCTCAAGTACGAGTGGTGCTTTTCCCCACCGAGATGCATCCTTGAGATGCGACCCAAAACCGTGCAGGCGAGTCAGTGCCGCCCAAAGCGGATAGTGTCGAGTTGCGGTGATTTGAGCCCTTTGACTTGTAGTTTGGGGAAGACGTGCAGGATGCTGGGCATCGATGGTGTTTACTTCGGGGACTGTTGGTGACTCACCTTTCTTGGGATGAGCTACGAGATGGATATCACCTCACTATCTTGTTTGGGCTTCTTGACAGAGCATATGAATATGTATATACCTTGTTTCAGTACCCACTTCTTGGGCTTGGGTACTCTCCCTCTAGGAGACACGAAGACGCGCGGGGTATGCCACGTGCTTTCCGTGTCTAGCTTCTCGTGGTGGGACAAGTCTTCTCTCCTGCTATAGGTAGCAAAGACTCAATGAGAAGTTCATCTTCTCACCGTTTCCAGCTCCTTGTGTCTGGACGAGTCTACCTCCTTTCTTTTGTTGGGTTGAGCTGGAATCTCTACTGGTATTCTACTGCACTACTTGTTGTACTCCTTTACTTTTCCTGTTCGCTCTACTTATCACCCTTCGGTACCTCCTTTTTTGCTCCCTCAAGCCTTCAGGGTATCCTACTGAGTATTTTTATACTCACCCCTGCTTGGGCTTTGCCCGCACTTGGTGTGCCCTTGCAGACGACGGACAGGTTGGTCGTGACGTTAGAGGGGCTTAGGAGCTTGGGAACTTGGACCGCGTGCGGTGGATGGAGTCGGGTTCCAGGTGGGGGACCCTTCTAGCTGTTTACTTTTTTGTTCACCTATTTCCGGGTTGTGGAACTTTTCTGATTGGGCATGTGTTTTTTCCCTTTTCTTTTCAGCTTTTACTTTGTACTATTTAGAGGTCGATGCACTCTTGTGGTTATTTATAGCATTTTCCCCTTTTCTTTTCATTTTACTATACACTCTTGCATTGATTGTGATGTGTGTGTGTGTACAAGTACTTAGGCAAAGTCATTCCCAAGTTATTGTGCCTTCGGTGATGGTCGCCAGCCCCTGGCCTATAGAGGCGGGCTTGGGGTAGTTGCGGCTCGAACCCGGGTAGGGTCGGGTCATGACATATATGGTTATATTATCCTTTTAATTGGTTTTAAAGTTTAATTATAATATATTTTTACCATTTAATCCAATGTTGGTCATTGTAATTAGTGTCACTTTGAAATTGGACATAAACAAGTGTCAATCTTTTGATAGATATTGTTTCTTAAAAACACGCTATTTTTTTGGATAAAGGGAATTAATTTTAAAAATAATTAATGCCACTTATATGTTTTGAATTTGAAAAAATAGACATCAATTTTGAATTCGGAATATCATATAATGCTTAGGATGAATTTTTGGTATTTTTCTGAAAAACGTCAATTGTTGATGAATAGTGAAACCACTTAGTGGTAGTTTGAAAAACTGGCTTTTCATTTAAATGAAATTTTACAACTTCTGTGAATTTAATTTCAAAAATCCGACATACATGGTTATTATAAATAAGTAAGATGTGGTTCAATAAGATGAACATAATTTTTTGTGAATAGTAACTTTTGACTTTTATTTACTGCGGTTAAATGTAAATACGGTAATTCAAGGTAAAAAGAATATTATAATAATTCAAAATTACCTTAACACTTTCCCAACCTTTATTAGTTGAGTCATTAACGACCATGGTCATCTTTGGGTCAATTATGGGACCCCATTGAGCCACTTGGTAGTGATAATGACAATTTAGATTAATTAACTTAAAGTAAAGGCAAAAATGACAAAAGAAAATATCTTTTAGTAAATTAATTTTTAAAAGTGGTTATATAAATTATATATTTGACTATAAATATTCATTTTAAGGATAAAAATATTTCTGACAACATGGTATTTTTTTATAATTTTTATACATCAAGTAAATTAAATTATTTATGACATAATAATGATGCAGTATTTACCTCTTTAATAAATGATTTAAATAAATAAGATTATAGTGATTAAATTTTTTCCAAAACATGTCCAATTCTGATTGGATGATTTTATTTCTAATATTAGTCATCTTATCTTCGACCTTAATGAGTTTTGGACCATTAGAAACTGAATATCATTATATTATAAAATAATATTTTCACACTTTTCTAAAGAGCCCCGCCTCTCCCTTATAAAAGGAGACCACTTATAACCAATTTATCACACCTATCAAGCCATTTGGATCTTCCAAACTCTACCCAATTACACTACCTACATCCCTCTACTCTACCTAGAATCCTTACCTTAGGCAGAAGGCACTTCAAGAAGTCCTTTGGTTCAAACCAAAGGGAGTTACCCAAATTAATGGTAACTGTTTCTCTTAAATTGTTTTCTTTTATTTTAATTATCCAACCCCTAAACTAATTTTATTTCCTTTATTTTGTAACAACACTAGTATCTTCAATATACTAGTATGTTGTTATGAGAAATATTCTAACTACACTTACACACAACTCCATCTAATGGATGAAGAACATAATGTTTCTGGGGATGGAAAACTAACGCCTCACAAAACTATGATTGTTCAATTACATCTTACCACCTCTCATGGTGGCCATTATGATGTAAATTTATTTATATATGATATATATTATTTTTATGATTTCCTTATGCTTCTGTACTTTCCCATTTATATCAAGCAATTATGGTTTCCATAGTGGGTAAATACGATAATCTCATTTGAGGAAGTGCGGACTACCGCCCCCTCAAAGTGATGTGACTCATTAATGACTTATGTGGGATGTATAAAGGATATAGTTAATGATATTATATATGATATTATACTGTAATTATAATATAACTATGTATCATTATGTTTTAATTCCGTTAAAATAATAATTATAAATGAAAGTAGTGTTCATGCGTACGTACGGCTTACCGTCTCCATGAACGGTGCATTTCATTTATTACCTCCAAATGTTATGTACTATTATAAATACATGTATATAGTGGATATATATGATAAATATGATATCTAAATCATTAATACCATTCTGGATATAACAGACTATTGACCACATGGACAACTTTTAAATATAAGGTGCTCATTTTTTACTCAATTACCAAATATAGACAAAACGAACATTATTAACTAAAATGATTATATAATGTTTATAACATGGTAATAAGTGGTATAAAAATGATTAATAAACATGAAAAATGTTATTAAGAAAGTAGAAATTAACTTTAGTTTATTATTCAGGAGATTAAAGAACGATCTGGTCAAGTCGGACACGAGGTAAGGGATCCGACCTCTCTCTTTCTTTTCAAGTACTCTCTTTTATGTCATTTGTTTTATGAATCATGTTCTTATGTTGGAGGATGTTCTTATATATTCACCATACTGTAATTTTTATTTTCATATGATGATAAACCCCCTATTACTCTCATCAATTCATTTTAAGAATTTTTAAGTGGCGCAGTTAGGCTGTCGAATGTTTTTAAGGGATTTCTTATCTCACTTTTAATTTCATGAGATTTCCATTATTTTCCACTTATTTATTGCTTGTGGTGTCTTGTGTATTTCCTTTTGATATATATTATCACGAGTATCATTATATTCATGGTATTCTGTGATTCATTTAGTGGTTATTAACTTTGGGTTATACGACTCAATTGATTACAACGTGGTAAGGGGTTTTTCATCTAATTTTTTATCCCCGTGAGACTCATGTTATATTTGCCACTACTTCCTTTTCTGTGGTGTATGTACTTCCCATGATTGTATTATTTTTGAATGATACTTTAATATATGGGTATTTAAATCTTCATTGTATGATCCTTCTTTCATGTAGTGTATGTTTCGTAAGTTACAAAATCGGTAAGGGAACCTTTCACCCTCCTCTTTTTAAAAGACTTCTTTTTGTTATGTCTTTTAATTTACATATTATTATGTTGGGATATATTCTTATATAACCTTATTGATTTCAACTTTATGTCCAAGTGATGAGATACCTTTTTTATCTCATCAACTCATTTTCCAAATTTTAAATAGACGTTGTTATGTTGTCGAATTTTTACAGGGAAACTTCTTAACCCAATTTCGATTCTTTGGGTTCAACTTGTACTTATTGAATATGTCATCCTATGAATATGTGTGAATGAAATATGATTGTTTTACATGTAATATCCACTTATATTGGGTGTATTTATATTTTTCACACATAATTATGAGATTGATTTATCCTTAATTTAAGGATACTATCTTTATAAGGGATTTCATATCAATTTACATTTCCATTAAGACTTCATTTTTTTTATGCACCAATTCCCTCTTATATGGTGTATATACAGTTCTTTGACATATTATATCATGAATCCCTTTAATTATCATGATATTATAAAGTTATGATTAAATTTTATTCTTCAATTATTTGTATTCAAGAGTCTCTCATTTTGTTAAAAAAACTTTAACTAAAATATCGTTTTAAATGTTTTAAATATTTATTATTATAAATCTTTATCATTAATGTCCATGTTTTAAAAATGGTTTTAAGGATTTATTTATATGTACATTATTGTTTTTAAAATTTTAATTCCTTTAAAATCTTCAAAGTGGTATGGGAAACTTTGATTCAAAAATATTTTTTTAAATGGTTTTTGAAAATGGATTGATTATTTCAATATCTTGAAATTACTTCTTGTGATTGAAAATGAAATTTTATTAGTGAAATGTTTATATTTTCAATATTTTATGTGCTATTATGGTACTTGGACATTTGATGGGTGGTTATGTGATTAACTAAATGATGATTGGTGCCGTGAATACCAGGTCAGGTGGTTACATTATAACCTCCAATGCATTGGGTATGGAAGTCGGACGTATGGCTATTCCATTTAGTGATATGTGTGGAAGTCGACTGTATGGTTATTCCATTTAAGTATGCTTATGTCCCAAGTTACCTTTATATGTTATGTGTTCTTTATATGGGTTTTATGGTAATCGTTTTGTTACAAAAGTGTAAGTAATGATCTTTTATTTAGTCAAGAGTATTTACTACTTCATAATGGTGAAAAGTATTACTTATGTTAAAGTATTCATGGTTTACATGTTGTTTTGAAATACTAATAGTTTCTCTTCTTTGGATATCCATTACTAAGATTTTTATGCTCATCCCATGTTTTTGAAATGTTATCCACTAGACTTAAAGATGAATAGGGTCAAGGATGGGATCATGGAAAATTCATGCTATCTAAAATATGGAACTAGACATGTTTCTTTTTACGAGTTTTTATTTTATGAAAAAAATGGATACTGAGTAGTAGTGTCTACTTGTAATATTCAAGTTGTTATGTAATAGTTATGGCCTAATTATCTAAAACTCTAAACTTGAAAAGATCCTCAATGTGAATTATTCATTTAATTCAAGATTATGTAATGTTTAAGGTTGGGTCCTTATATCAATAGCCTCCACCTTTGATGGATCTACTACTATAGAAAATCTTGATATTATGTGACCCAAAAATGAAACCTTTTGTAACCAAAATTAACACTTTATAAATTTTTCATATAGATTATCCTTAAATAGGGTCTTTAGTTCAATTCTCAAGTGATCTTCATGCTCTTACTTACTCTTTTAATAGATGTGAATATCATATATAAAGACCACCACACACTGATCGTGGTAATATCTTAAGATTGTATTCATTAAACCCATGAAGATAACGGGGGAATTAGTAATACAAAAGGAATCAATATATATTTATATTGTTCATATCTTTTATGGAATTTCATCTTTGGTATATCCTATTTATTTATCCTTAATTGTTGATATCCATAACGAAGGTCAATCTTGGAAAATTATTGAGCTCTGCGTAATTGATCAAACAAGTCATCAATATAGGGGAGAGGACACTTATTCTTCATTTTGATCTTGTTCAACTCTTAGTGATCAATACAGTTCCACATTGATCAATATAACTTTTTCACAAAATGAATAGGTGTTCCCCAAGGTGACATAGTTGGATGAATGAATCCCTTATCAAGGTTTTATTAGAGTTTATTTTTCAATTCCTACAACATAATGGAAGACATTCTATAAGGATTCTTTGAAATTGGTGTGGAACTAGGTATAAGATCTATTGAGAACTCAACTTCACATTTTGGTGGAAGACTATGAAACTCTTCTTGAAATACATCCAAAAAATCCCATATAATATTCATATCATCGATGTCGAATTTATCCCCAACCATTTGAGAAAAACAACCCTTTTGAATAGGAATTAAGGCCTATACACTAGATTTAATCACCACAGGAAGTTCATCATTATCATCACATGGATGAATTATCATATAAGGGTTTGAAATATCAAAAGTAACTTCCCTTACTCAATAATTTATGTGGGATTTATGCATGTAAATCCAATGCATTACTAATATGACATCAAAAACTACCAAAGGAATAATGACATGATTTTTAGGTAGCACATTCCCACAAACTTCAACCAGAGATGAATCATATACTTGAGATGAAATCATCATACCATTAGGGGTTTTAACTACTAATTCCACATCTAATTGTTTTTTTTTTGAATCTTAACACCCTTATAAAATTATTTAGATATGAATTAGTGGGTAGATGGAGAATCAAATATGAAATTATCTATTCTAGATTTGGTGGTAATTGTACTTTTCATCAGGTCATTATCTCACCCCTCATAGAAATAGAAATTGCATGAGATTTCTTTTTTCCCTCGGCATAAGATGTTGTTGACATCGATCATCATCACCAGCCCTTGGGTTTGCCCAGTGGTTATCATAATCCTTGTTCTTCTTACACTTGTATCACTGAATCATGGTAGGGGTATTTTGTGCCAGTTTTCCCCATTCACAACATTAGATAACTTATTCCCATCACTTCAGAAATCAAATTCTAGATGGACTTCTCTTCCACACATAAAACCTTTATTATACCCCTTAAGGAAATTTCTTCCATGCTTCTTCCCACACTTAGAGAATAAAGGTAATTTCATCTTCTTCTCTTCATGGTTTTTATATTTTCCTTTAAACTTCATCTTCCTATTCTTGAAAAAACCATGATATATATACGTGACTCTAACCTCAATTTCAACCTTGATTTCCCAATTCACAATCACTTAATATAAACTAAAGTCTCTTATGAAAAACAACCTTTTGAGACTTGTGTTTATGTCACTGAAGAACATGTCAACCTTACTTTTGGGTTGGATGATAATCCATGAAGCATACCTTGCAAGTCTCATGAAATTACCCTTTTATGTACTAATAAATTCATCATTTCTTTGCTTCAACTCAAGGAAATATTTCTCCATCATGGTATGAAGAATCAGAGAAAACTACTTATTGAAAAATAACTTTTTGAACTTGTCCCAATACATGCATTAAATCTCATCTGGATTCTTCATATTTTTTATTAGAGTAAACCGCCGGTTCTCTTCTCCTTCTAAATAATAAAAAACTAGAATGAATTTTTCATGCTTAGAACATTGGAGTCTAGAGAATATCATTTTAGTTGTACAAATTGACTATTCCAAAACTAGTGGATCCTAAGACCCTATGAATGAAGGTGTGAGTTTCCTCATAAAAGACTTAATAGAATGTTGTTCTCTCCTTTTATCATTTTTAAGTCCACCATGATTAATATCTTGAGAAATTTGTGTGATCACAACAATAATTTTTTGCATTCTATCTCCCATATCTTTTTGTTTCTCAAGAATAAAATTGTTTAATTTTTCATCGTAATCACCATTAACATAGTTCCTTGGGGTTCCATCCATTGACTAAAACCAAAAATCATAGAGTAAGAAATACTTATCATAGTGAGGAACCAAATAATCATAAAAATTCAATAATATAATGTATAAATTATGACACCTTCCTTAATATATGACACCAGAGGTTTATCCTATGATATTTATAGACAAACTCTATCTAAATCCTTCATAATGGTTCATGAAGATTTTACCAAATCATATCCCATGGGAGTGTAAAAACTGGTGTGCATTAATGACCATTGTTTTGTACCATATTACCCAAAGTTAGACCCTGAACATCTTTTTGGAGTTATTTCCCCTAGGTACATCTATTTTAGATCCACATCCACTTGTAGTATCCAGATAGGGATGTATTTCAAGGAAACCACTTACTCAATCCTTCACCAAAATTACAAGACATTTTCCTATGCATTTAATTATCCTTAGACTTATCCTCAAACATGAACATAGATTTATCACTAAGGTTTTCTCATCCTAGATTCTAGTGGTTAACTAAACCTTTTCTCTGATACCAACTATAGAAACCCTCTATTTTTATACATTAACATTAGATAACATTTTCAGAGTACATAATACATTATACAAACATATGCCTAAAGAATATACTAGTATAGATCCTTAGGAAACGTGGAAACCTAAACATTGATATTGCAATGCCCTGATCCCAGAAGCTCGGAGCCGTTGGATTATTTTAATACATTGGCTTGGTTACAAGGAATCAAGTCCCGTAGGACTGATTAGTTTAGTAGTATTGGAAAATAGATTACATACATGAACGTTAAATTACACATTAAAACACAAAACACAACATAAATAATCCTTTGAGAACACCATTATTCCCCCAGCTTAACCCTCTATATCAATAATAATACACATCTTGAAATCCTGGGAAAACAAAACATAAGAAAGAGGTGAGCTCAGATGCTCAGTAAGGGTACATAATTTAGCGAAAGCTATAAACTTTTAAGGTAAGATGTGTAATAAAAACAAAAGCCTTTTAAACATAAACTTGAACATAATTTGCAGAAAATAAATCAAACATTACCATATAAACATGAACATGGATATTCTAATAGTTGAATAATCACATGTAATAACTAATTTCATAACGAGGGAATTCATAATGTCAGACATCATAACCCCATAGTCAAGGCCTCATGGCAAGACTGTAAATAAATTTTTTTCAAGGCCTTGTGCCAAGACACTAATTTGTCTCATAAGACCTACTGATGCATCAAGGGGCTATATCGGGCCCCGCACTTCACTTAAAACATCCAATGCATTCAACATATGAAAAGGTTGAAACATAATGTAAACATTCGTATTAAAACTAGCAAATGTAATGTTAATAATTTAACCATAAACCATTAATGGTGTAAAAATAGCACATCCACAGTCAAAAATATCACAAAACATAAATACAATATGGAAGATGTTATCATAATAAATCAACATCAAATACGCATAAAATCCAACACTGGATGTTGACATAGATGAAATCAATCCAAAAACTATTTCAGAGAAATATCTCTTTCCACTTTGAAATCATTTAAAAGTAAAGAAAACATTTATTTTGAAAATATTCTTATAAGATTTTAAGGGATGCTTCGAAGGTGTTATAATGGAGGAAAATAGTTTCACCCACTATATAAGTTAAAAAAACATTGTTTCCTTTATTTTTCAAAATGGTCATAAAGTTCCTTGTTTGGAAAACGACGGAAAGATTCCTTTCAAAGCATTTTATAAAAAGTCAAAAAATGGTATAAATGACTCTAACCCATAGTCTAAGAAATAGTAAAAATGTTTTGAAATAAATTTTTAAGAAACATGGATGTGGATGAAAAATAATTCCCAGTATACAATTATGTATAAACAGCCTCATATAATAAAGATATTGTGAAATTAACCCTTACCGTATACATTCCTTTGGTCAAGGGTACGTTTAACCATTTGTATAATGACCATAGTATTTTATTAAATTATACCTTCACTACTAGAAAAACAGGTATTTGCGACGGGTCATTTGCGACGGGATCCCGTCACAAATGACCCGTTGCTGAAAACGGTGTCGCAATAACAATTTTTTGCGACGGGCCCGTCGCTAAAGCCTTTTTCCGCGACGGGGAGAATCCCCGTCGCAACTAGTACTCCGTATATTTGTAAAAAACTATTTGCGATGGGGCCCGTCGCAAAAAACAATTTTTAAAAAAAAATAATAATAATACTATTTGCAACGGGAATAGTATCCCGTCGCAAATACTATAAAAAAAATAAAAAAAATTAAATTGTTAATAAATTATTTTAATTAATATAATAATAATCCAATTATAATTCAAAAATAAAAAATAATAAAATATTAATATATGATTTTAATTAATATAATAATAGAATTATAATTCACAAATAAAAATGAAAAATTATTTTAATTAATATAATAATAATAGAATGATAATTCAAAAATAAAAAATAATAGAATATTAATAAATATTTTATAATGAGACAGAAACTACGAATAGAAAAAAAATCATATTTTGATTTCACAAATTTTATTACATAAATACAAACTCTAATCTGAAGGAGGGGGAGGGGGGATCTGCAGATGGTGGTGGAGGAAACTCCATCCCTAAAGCATGAGTGAGTCGGCGCATGTACTCCATCTGCTCCTGATGCTGTTGCTGCCACCGACTCGTCTTCTCCTTGTACAGCTGTTGCTGGCGTCGACGCTCCTTCTCATGCTGCTGACGCATCTGCTCCTGCTCCTGTCGGAGACTCTCTATCAGTGCAGTCTGAAATCGCAACTGATCCTCATACTGTGTAGCAGAAGAAGATGCACGAGATCCTCTCGAGCTAGACGCCGACATCGCAGCACTTCCATAATAATCTCTGGGAGTCAGTCGAGAGCTGATACCAACTACCCGGCCCTTCCCGAAGGCATACTGGGTGGCCTGCATCCATGCCGCCTCATCAAACTGACGACCAGTGGTCTGATCTGATGACTCGACCTGACTCTCAGGCCGGGCCTGTGACGCTGCGGCCTCATATGACTCCTATAGTTGTAATTTAAAATTAAAATTGTGAATATATTATATACAGTTAATTTTTAAACTTGAAAACAAATAATACTAACCACGATGTTATGCTGACGATCACCTCTGAGCTCCCCAGTAGCAGGATCACTATAAATCCTCTGATATACGTTGTACTCCGTAATATCGGGGTGCTCGACAGCCTATAAGAATAAAAAATAAATTGTTAATATTTATAGTTATATAAAATATTTATAAATAATGTACGTACCAGATGCTGTCTATGAGTACTGAAAGAACGACTCCAAGCTCGATGAGTCACCTCCGGTCTCCCCCGATTCTGCCTCCCCACCGATGATCTCCTCTGAAAGGCACCACTCAACCAGTGCGCACATAATCCATCCCATACATGGGATGAAATATACTCTGGTCGGTGTGCTCTACATGACTCGTCAAAATCTGACACTCCTGCTTTCTTCATCGCAGCTTTTCTTAAATTGTGCAAAAACTGACGAAGGCGATCACGCATGGCCACCTCCCATGCCTCGTGGATGGAGTCACGCATGGTATCCTCGATCGGATACCCTAAACCCTACAAATAAATCAAAATATAAAGTTAGAAATGAAATAATTTTCAAAATAAAAATTATTTATTTACGTACGTACCAACCAATGGCTGAACATGGCCTACTGCACATCAATGGGAATCTACTCCCATGTGGTCCACGGCTGAGAGAAATAGTTGCGCAAAATAGCGCTGCCCTGTCCGACTGCTATATGCGGAAAACTATAAAAATAATAAACATTTATTATGTGAATAGATTAATGAAATCTTAGTCAAATTAACAGGTTATCACATAGGTTATCACACCTCTGTGTGCGTGGATCAAACCCAAGACGTGGACGTCGCTCGGGGACGGGGACAGGAATCATCAATCGTGCAAGACCATGCCCCCTCCGCATACTCCCTGGAGCGCCTGCAGGCTGAGGGTCATCTGGAAGCAACTCATCCGCATCGAAAGTCAGGTCAGCATCCGCCAACTCACGAAATGTGGCGTCATCCATATGAAACAGAAAATGTTAATGTTGTTAGCAAATAATTGATAATTACTATTATATATACATATATACATATTATGATTGTATATAAATACCATGGAATTCTATCAGTGATCATCTTTATCATCATCTTCATATATGTCAATGTCATCTTCATATTCCTCCTCAACATCATCGATATCCATTCGAGTTACAGTTGCTTCATCTCTTACCATTTCAAATTCATATGTGACATCATTAACATCATCATCATTACCAACTCTTAAATGTGGGGTGTCGTCATCGATACTCATGTCTCTTTGTAAAAAAGATTGATTTTGAGTACTCTCTTGAAAAACATCAATTCTTTGCACATCAGTGAAAGCACATTCACTTTGACTAAACTGATTGTCTCGAATTTTGATTTTTATTACACTCCACCAATCAGTCAAGTCTCTTGATGTAGCACAGTACTTTGCGTAATAAACTTGATGTCCCTGTTGAGCCAATAAGAATGGTTCATTTACTGCGAGAACACTTTTATATTTAATATTTATGATTCCATGAGTCGGATGAACACGCACGCCCCTCTCTGTATCCAACCACCGACATTTGAATATGGTTATGTAATGTTGTCCAAGATAACAGAGTTCAATGATTTCATCAAGTATGCCATAAAATTCAACTTCATTTTTTCGATGATGAGATCCTCTCAAGCTAACTCCACTGTTCATTATTTTTTTCGATTCCCCATATGCATGTGTGTGGAATCGAAATCCATTCACCACATATGCATTATAAGTTTTAACAAGTTTGGAAGGTGGGTTACTCAATACACACAGCTGTTTGTCAATTTTTTCAGCATGTCGACACACCTGAAAATTTGTGAAATAATTATCAATATAGTAAACTATACATTGAATGAGTTGCTAAAAGATAAAGAATTTATGTTACCAGTTTTTGAAACCACTAAGATAAAATTTTCAGTCGACGTTCTTCGAGAGCAGCTGCTATAATTTGTGGAATTCTGGATTTGATGCCACAAATGATAAAAAAGTCTCCACACCCTCTACATATACTTGATTTAAACCAGAACCGTTTGGATTTCTACATTGATTTATCCATATGCGGTCACCTAATAATGATTGTTGACGACCTCGTTGTTCCATATTTCTCTATAAAATATAAAAGCATTACTGGTTTTGAATAATTTGTTAGAAAAAACACTCAAGCTAGGATAATTATAGATTTTAGATCATACATGACTGACGCAAACTTTTTATTGAGATAGACCTAAAAATTGACCCTTTAAGAATTAAATATGTTGAGAATAAAGCAAAACATGTTACAAATATTGATAATTTTAATATTATATAAATTTTTTATTATTTTCATAGTACTAATATTTTTGGTAATTATTATTAATTATTACTAATTATTACTAATTATTGGTAATTATTACTAATTATTACCAATTATTGGTAATTATTACTAATTAATACTAATTATTGGTAATTATTACTAATTACTGGTAATTATTAGTAATTATTGGTAATTATCGGTAATTATTACTAACTATTGGTAATTATTACTAATTATTGGTAATTATTACTAATTATTGGTAATTATTACTAATTATTGGTAATGATTACTAATTATTGGTAATTATTACTAATTATTACTAATTATTACTAATTATTACTAATTATTACTAATTATTGGTAATTATTACTAATTATTACTAATTATTACTAATTATTTGTAATTATTGGTAATTATTACTAATTATTACTAATTAATACTAATTATTGGTAATTATTACTAATTATTGGTAATTATTATTAATTATTACTAATTATTACTAATTATTACTAATTATTACTAATTATTACTAATTATTACTATTTACCGGTAATTATTCCTAATTATTGGTAAGTATTACTAATTATTGTTATGTATTACTAATTATTGGTAATTATTACTAATTATTGGTAATTATTACTAATTATTGGTAAGTATTACTAATTATTGTTAAGTATTACTAATTATTGGTACTTATTACTAATTATTGGTAATTATTTCTAATTATTACTAATTATTACTAATTATTGTTAATTATTACTAATTATTGGTAATTATTACTAATTTTTGGTAATTATTACTAATTATTACTAATTATTACTAATTATTATTAATTACTACTAATTATTGGTAATTATTACTAATTATTGGTAATTATTATTAATTATTAATAATTATTACTAATTATTACTAATTATTGGTAATTATTACTAATTATTACTAATTATTACTAATTTTTGGTAATTATTACTAATTATTACTAATTATTGGTAATTATTGGTAATTATTACTAATTATTACTATTTACCGGTAATTATTCATAATTATTGGTAAGTATTACTAATTATTGTTAAGTATTACTAATTATTGGTAATTATTACTAATTATTGGTAATTATTTTTAATTATTACTAATTATTACTAATTATTATTAATTATTACTAATTATTAGTAGTCAAGGTTCATTCCCAAGACCATGTTAGTCTTTCTCATGAGATATAAATCTTTACCCAATTCATTGGAGGGAGATATAGGTCCCACCCATATCATAAGAAAATTATACATACATGTTCCACAAAATCATAAAAAAACATATCATAACCCATTAAATGAAATGTGTATTATAAAAATGTATTCATATAATAACATGTAGAAGGAGATATGTTTCATTATCATTTGATCATGAAAAAAACTCATGAAAATAATCTAGTTTCAAAAATCATTTAACCCGTGAATGAGAAATGAGTTTCATAAGCATCATGCCATAAAAATATAATCATTTGAAAGATAGAATATGAATGGAAACATTGAATAATTTCCTCATAAAGGAATTAGTAACACAAATGGATGTCTTGAAGGTGGTAAATAATTTTGAAAGATCTTTTCCAAAAATTTCTTGGGGAAAATACCTTTTCTGTATTAAAAACACTTTTTAAAACATAAAACCATTTTGAAAACAATTTTTTTAAAATATATTTGAAAACCTATAAATGAATAATATAAATCGTTTTTAAATTCCTTTTTAAATTAATATTGTCTTAAAATATCTTTTTAAACAAATTTTGAAAACATTTTGGAAAACATGATATTTGAATATAATAGATTTCCAACCTGAGAGAGAAAGAGACTGATTTTACTTAAAAACATTATATTAAGTACCAAAGAGTGTAAAATGGTAATAATAAAAGGATATATCTTGAATAAGCATAGGATAAGAAAACTCATGATTTTTCTTGAGATATGGATCATAATATTTCATCAAAGTAAGTATAAACATGAATAATCTCAAAAACAGATGAGATTGTCTCAATAAACTCTTATAACTTTGTAACTTGGGATTATATTCTCCATGTAAGAAAATGAAATTATATAAAGCTTAAAATATTAGGAAAAAAATTAAATTGATTATATAAAATGTAAAATATAATTATATACACCTTGAAAAAGAGTTGAGATTCATAATAATACATGAGTCTCAAAGAAAGAAAACTGAGACAAAACATTTTTACTGATTTGGTAACTTTTAAAACTTTGACCCCATGAAAGAAGGGTAAGGAAATGGTTATATTAATAGATATAAATTTAATTATAGTAAACAAAGAATAAAATCATGGGAATTACATACATTACACAAAAGAAAAGAGTGTAGAAAATAGCATGTATCTCATAGAAATAAAAAGTGAGCTAAAATCCCCTTACCTTGTGTCTTGACTCTCGTTGTACTCATTCAAACCACCTATATAATAAATATTAATTTATTATAGATATTTTACATAACCATATTATTATATCTAATACCATATATTATTTTATTATGAACATATATTACCCTTTTTAACCATCCTATGTTAACGTTTCACTTCAGATAATATTCGTTTTATTCATCGCATGTGTCTTATTGTATTATATATTTGGTCCTTATACTTGAATAATGATTTCGGAATGTAAAACATGATATAAATATAATTTATACTCATTATATATGTATTATAATAATCTATATAATATAAAAGTATGAAATAAAATACACCATTCATTGAGACGGTAGGTTGTACGTATGCATTAATGCTATTTCCATTTAATTATCATGTCAAATGAAAGAAAGTAAAATACATATATGTATATATGTGTATATATTTATCATTATTAATTTATAATTATTATGTCATATATGTATTATATATTCCTTAAAACTATCCTTAATACAATCTCTGTAGTGTATGAATGAATCATATTTCTTTGAGTGGGCGATAGTCCACACTTCCTCAAACAAAATTATTGTATTAACACCAAAGGGAAAGTAAAAAAAGATATGTGTTATAAAAGTAATAATTAAGCTTAAATAAATAGTAAATAAAATATATAACAAATATAAATAGTTTTCCCATCATAATTTCCACCACGAGAGGCGGTAAGGAAAATTGAACAATCATCATTTAGTGAGGCAGTAGTTCGCCATACACATAAACAGTATGTTTATTATCAATTAGATTGAGGGTTCTGTAATTGTAGGTTGAAACAATAGAAGAAAAAATAATATTATATTCATGATATTTTTTGGTTATCAATTTGTGGAAAAATGAAAGTGGAGGTGGTGGTGAATGAAAATAAAAGAAAGGACTTGAGAGAAGATGTTACCTCTTAATCAGGTAACTTGTTTTGGTTTATGCCAAAAGGTTTCCTTGGATATATTTATTCACAATGGAAGTATTATTAGAGGAAGGTAGGGATGTTTGTATTTGTACTGGGAAGATCTTGGGATAAATTAATTGGATTTATAGGTGTGATGAATAGGGAGATGTGGTAGCCTTTTATAGGGAAGGGGGAGTGGCACTCTTGTAAATATTTGAATAGAGAATTCCAAAAACTTTTTTCATGTTTCATGTGGATCCAATAATGATCAAAATCTATGAAAAGAGAGGATAGGGTAGAAATATTTATATAAAATTGATTTTTTAAATTTTTACACTCCATTTTGGGCCTTAAATTTATGGCTTAGTCCATTATTAAGTTTAATTTGACCTAAATCGATGTCATTAATTTTAATAACTTTCACTTGTATTTTTGGTAAAAAATCTTATTTGAACTTATTATAAATTAGAAATTATTATAATTCCAAATATTGGATCCATTTTTCCAAATTCCAATCATATAATTGTAAGAAATTAATTTAAAATTAATCCCGCAGTCGGGTCGACAATGCGGGTTTTAAAGTAAAAAATATCAAAAGTTTGCTAATTTTTTATATCCAAATTCAATGTGAAATTGGTTTAAATTATCAAAATTTATTTAATTTAAGAAAATATTTTCTAATTTAATGTTTAAACTAAATTAAAAACAATTTATCCTTATAAATATATTATATGAAAAAGCAGTTTTGAATTAGAATCCGGTATTTTTCACTATTCATCCAAAAATGAAGTTTCTCAAAAAAAATCCCAAAAATTCCTAATAAGCTCATTTTGGAATTATAAAATCAAAAATGAAGTTTATTTTATAAAATTAAATTTCTAAATGAATCTAAAATTTATTTTATTATTAAAATTTGTTCAATTGATAAAAGGTACTTTTAAACCTAAAAGGACTTTACCAAAAATCATATCTTTCATTATAAATATGTTTTATTTATATAAAACAATTATAAAAAATATTTTAAAAATATTTATTAATATTTATATTACTATTTTTAATGTCTAGGTTATAATTATATCATTTAAATAATTATAACATCAAAATGATCTTTCGTAAAAACATCGGTGTTGTGTGTAACATACATCAAGTCAGTGTTGCATGTAATGTATGTCGAGTCGATGTTCCGTGTAACGTACATAGATTTATTGACATCTAACATATTCCGAGTTGGTTATATGTGAATTAAATATTTGAATTAATTCATTTCATGACATAAATGAAATTTTAATGTATTCGAAAAAAGGTCCATAAAAACTCGGGGTGTTGCAATCTACCCCCCCCCCCCATGAAATTAAATTCACCCTCAAAATTCATCACTCTAGTAAAAAAATGGGGATATTTATGCTTCATCATATCCTCAATTTCCCATATAGCTTCCTCTAACAGCTGATTTCTCCACAAAACATTGGCTAGGTGAGTGGTCTTGTTTCGTAGAACTTTCTCTATACGATCATGAATTTCAACAGATTGACCATCATAAAAAAAGATACTAATCGAGTGTTATGACCTCTTAGTTTAATAAATGTGAAGGGTCAGGTATGTAATTCCTCATGGGAGAGACATGGAACATATCATGGAATTGAGAGAGATTTTGAGGGAGTGCCAAGTGACAGGCTACCATCCCGATGCGATCAATAATATCAAAGGGATCAATATACCTAGGGTTTAGTTTCACTTTATTCTCAAATATCATAACCATATTCAAGGGTGAGATTCATAGAAACACCTTTTCACCAACTTTAAATTACATATCACATCAATGGTTATCAATGTAACTTTTCTGCCGACTTTGAACTGCCTTCATATGCTACTGAATGGTTCTAACCTTCACGACTATTTATTTAGTAATCTCAAGTTCCAAAAGAATTATTTCTAAAACTTAATACCAATATGTTGGAGATCTAAATTACTTCCCATAAATATATTTATAAGGTTCCATATGAATTCTTGAGTTAAAGCATATTGTTGTAAGAAAACTCAACTAGAGGAAGGTGTTGATCCCAACCACCTTTTAAATCCAAAGAACAAGATCTAAAAATATCTTCTAGGGTTTGAATTGATCTTTTATTATAAAAATATATCTGAGGACGATAAGCATTGATAAAACTCAATTATATATCAAGTTCTTATTGAATAATTTTCCAGAACATTGAGGTAAACCTCGGACCCCAATCTGATACAATATAATGTTGTAATCCATGAAACATTACCACTTCTTTAATGTATATCCTAGAAATATTATCTACAGAGAAGTATTATTTGATAGCGATGAATCTTGTTGAATTAATAAGGAGATATAGTACCACCCATATAGCAGTAAACCTGTTATATTTTTTGGGTAGTCTGACAACAAAATACATAGTGATGTTCTCCCATTTCCATTCTTGTATGTGTAATGGATGAAAAATTACCTTTGACTTTTGTCTTTTAGCCTTAAATTGATGGCGTAATAAGAATTGAGATACAAACTCTATGAATTCTCTCTTCATTACATCCCACTAGAAGTCTTCGTTCAAGTCTTTATATATAATAGTACATCCAGGATGAATAAAAAATTATGAACTATGAGCTTCCTCTAATAGCTCCTTTTTCAAATATGGTTTGTATTGAACACATACATGGTTCATGAAATTTATCATTACATCCATATTAAGGATAATCTTATAAAAATTTATGACTTTCTTTTTTAGATCCTCATCTATGTAATCCTATCTTTTTATTACATAACTTTTCATATATTTTACAAATAGATGATCTTTTAATGTTTAGTGTTTTGGAAATAAGGTACATAATACATGAAAACTTAAAACATTATTCTATTTCTATTTAAAGGATTATTAGATGATCATATTAAATACATTTGATTCATCACATAACCTGGGAACATACATCAAAAGAATGGGTGAGCATAAGGCCTAGTAATGGAAAACAAGGGAAACAATTTACTTATGATCTTGAGGAATATTAATAAGAACTTGAGGAATTACATAAAGGCATGATAAATAGAAAAAAAAGGAATATCATAATAG
Source organism: Viscum album (assembly GCA_963277665.1). Lineage (NCBI taxonomy): Eukaryota > Viridiplantae > Streptophyta > Magnoliopsida > Santalales > Viscaceae > Viscum > Viscum album. The sequence goes on from OY728160.1 coordinate 1,211,060,047, forward strand.
GTAGAAGATGAATCATAAATATTAAATGTGTCTTCAACGTTTAATTGATTCATTCATAATCATATCTCTAAGGTTTATCAATGTGGTGTCATGAAAATTACCAAGGTTATTCACCAAGGTAAAATAAAACTTGTCGTATCTAGAGATTAAATTATTTACCCAATGCATTGGACCATTATCAGGGTGAACCATTAATATGTATTAATTAATGTGAGCCACATATATCATAATAAAACATCTAATAAATAACCCGTGGATAATAAAATATATGGGTTTCATATCGAAATCATGGCTTTTTAAAAAGTTCTTAAAAACATGATGCTTTTGTCATTTTAAGCCCACAGAATAGGATGGCATTTTTCATGAATGTTAATGCAAGAATTAAAATATATCATTTTTACATCTATGTGAATACCCCTATATAATATAGTGGTTTGTTTATTCAAAAAATAAAATAAAATAATTTCTTCATAAAAAGAGAAAAAATTTAAGATGAAAATCCAGCAGTACAATGGGTATGAAACATGGTTTAGAAAACATTAAAAATTGAGGGGAAAATAGTGTAACTTTAAAAAATTAATCTTAATAAGGTAAATTGGTAGAATAAAATGGATATAATAACATGATATGTAAATTTGATAGACATACTACATAAAAAAGAGAACTTGAAGAGAAAAGGGAAGCATAGATTTCCCTTACCATGAAGAGTGTTACTAAAACATATGGATTGGGACCTTGGGGACAAGATGAAACTTTGGGAGGAATCATTGGGAGGTAAAACTATAATATATTCATGGATAATTTTTTTTAATTAAATAAAATAATGAAATGGGTCGGTATTCATAGTAAAATTGAAAGGGTTGTCTATTAATTTCTAAGGACGCCTCAGTAGTGGTATTTCAAAACCATGGGATTACCTACTGTATTTTATCATTTTATTAGCCATTTGGGACACCTATCATCATATTTTAATCCACAAGAGTTGACTATAATTATTAAATTGTTATTAAATCATTAATTATGTCATTAAACATACCGAAAACTCAAAATGTATGTTTACCATTCACTGAAAATTAAACTATTTTATAAAAATCCAAAAAAATCAACCTTACCATTTTTCACCATGAAGAATTGAAAAATGAACTATATTTCTGAAAATTATTTTCTAAACATGGTAAATTTAATTTTTAATTGATTTCATTATTTACATGAAAAATACCAATTCCAAAATTACAACTAATTTTATAACACTTTGAAAAAAATAACTAAGGTCCCATAAAATTAACTTATAATCATATGAGAACAAAATATTAATTTATTATTCTATTTTAGGAAAATAAATATTCTATTAAATCATTATTTTAATTATAAATTTTTAAATTAATATTTATGTTTTATAAAAAATTTATATACATAACTACTAATTTCAAAAACATCTATTTACTTATACCATTATATAAATATATCTCATTACAATTTAATATCCCAAAATTATATTTATACTTCCTTAGATGAAGTTAATATTCTATTGGTCATTACTATTTTTATGGTTAACATTACTATTCCAAAGGGTCAAGTTGTTATTCACCAGAATAATTATGTTGATCATATCAAACTCTAAATATTTTATTGATCGTAATCGTGTATATATGTATTTTGAACACATTTTCACAGAATAAATTATTTAAAGTATAATAATTATTTAAATGAAAAAGATATGATTTTTCACTATTCATCAAAAATATGAATCTTTTTAAAAAAACTAAAAATGAACCCAAGATTAGTTTTAAATTTGGAAATTCAAAAATGATGATCATTTTAATGTAATAATTCAATAAGTATGAGAAATCTCAAAAAAGTACAATTTTTACCTATAAAAACAATTTAACAAATTTATCTCAATTAAACATATATTTTATTTAGAAAAACTATTCATAAAATGGAAATGATGAAATGAAAATTTTATTAAAAAAGGGGATTTCAAATTAAGTGACTAAGGCCTTGGAACGTAACCCCTTATAACACCTGCATATGACCTACGGGTAAGGTGTGTGATGGTGATAGACTCTTGGGGTGGCTCAAATAACATCTCTAGAGTGGTAATCTCTATTAACTTGAACATCTCCTATAGGAAATTTCAGTCAAACTTAACATGTTGAAGCTCAGATTGGGATTGGTCTAAAGTGAAGACCAGTAATGCTACCTCCATCCCAAGCTCCTACAAATGGGATTTGTATGGCATGATTCTACTCGATGGGGCCATCAACTCTTCTTTCTATATTAATTAACCATTATAATTTATATTTATAATACCAATAATCATAAAGTTAAGATTATAATTTTCAAGGGTCATAACTGACCAACAATCATATAACGGTCGAAACCCGATGGTCACATTAAAATATAATCACTTCATTATTAATGAGAAAAGGATTTGTTGAGTACAAAAAAATAAGATAGATTTTATGAAAATAATTATTATTCAAAAATTTCCTCTCGTTACATTCTCCCCCCCCACAAATAAATTTCATCCTCAAAATTTCAATTTATTCCCTCGATTGAGAAAAGGTGTCGGTGATTTTGCCTCATTGTCTCCTCTAGTTCCCATGTCACTTCTTAAAACATGTATTTCCTCTATAACACTTTTATGAAGTGGGTATTCTTTTTGCATATAACCTCATCCCTACATTCCATGATCTCCATAGGCTTCTCCTCATAAGAGAGATCATGTTTCAGTTGTACCACCTCCAGATTTAGTACATGTCAAAGTTTAGGTATGTACTTCCTTAAGAGAGATACATTGAAAACATCATGAACATGAGATAGATTTAGTGTAAGTTCTAGACGATAGGTCACTACTCAAATGTGATCAAGAATTTCATAGGGTACAATGTACCTAGGGATGAGCTTCTCTTTCTTTCCAAACCTCATGACTCTCTTCCAATTAGAAACTTTAAGGAAGACTTTGCACTAATATCAAACTCCAGGTACCTTCAACGGTTGTCATTATAGCTCTTTTTCTAACTCTGAGAAGCCTTAATGTATTGTTAGATGGAATGAACCATTTATGTCATCTCTTGAACAAGATAAAGCCCTAGAAGATTTATCTCACCATATTCATCCCAAAAAGTAGGAGTTCTACATCTCTTCCCATATATAGCATCACTGGGAGCCATTTGAATACTCGAATAGAAGTTTTTGTTGTATAAGAACTCAACTAATGGGAGATGTTGACCCCATCCAAAATTAAATTACATTGAGAATGTTCTCAGCATTTCATTGAGTGTCTAAATATTCCATTCATATTTTTCATCAGTTTTAGGATGATAGTCCATATTTAAATTCAATTTGGTGCCTAGATCATGTTGAAGGCTTCTCTGAAATTTTGATGTAAACCATGGATCACAATCATATATGATAGAAATTGGAACTCCATTCATCCTTACCACTTTCTTCATGTATATCTTGGCATGTTTTTGAAGAGATATGTCTTCCCAGATAGTGATAAAATGGTCTTTCTTGGTCAAATGGTCCACTATAACCCATATTGCATTATTTCCTTGGGATGTTTTAAGGATATTAGTGACAAAATACATAGTGATATTTCCCCACTTTCATTACGGTATGTGTAGTGGTTGTAATTCCCCTTTAGGAAGTTGTCACTCTATCTTCACTTGCTGACACACCAGGCACCTTTTAGTGTATTCGGTTGTTTTCCTTTTCATGTTATCCCACCAATAATGATCACAAAGGTCCCTATACATTTTAGTGATTCCATGATGTATAGAGAATGTAGAACTATGAGATTCATCCATCAACTCCTTTTTTATATAATAGAAGGAACATGTAACCTTGTATGAAATTTCAGTACACCTTCCTGAACAATATTAAACTCAAGAAAATTCACATCCATCACAACCTCAAACTTCTTCTGCAACAAATGATAATCTCTCTAAGATTTCCTAAACATCTATAGTAATGATGGTTGATAAATAATTTGGTATAGGATTGATTATGTCCCTTTCCTCATATTTCTCATGTCCAGTTTTATTAATTCTTTGATGAAAGGAACTCCTTGAATCATCATCATTGAAAGAACAATAGGTTCCTTCCTACTTAATGCATCAGTGACATTGTTTTCTCTTATAGGGTGATAATTAATTGAACAATAGTATTCTTTAACGAGTTCCAACCATGTACTCTATCTCATGTTCAATTATTTTTGTGTGAAAATATATTTTAAACATTGGTGTTATATGTATATATTACATTTCTCTTGATAAAGATAGTGCCTCTATATCTTTAGAGTAAAAACAACTCTAGATAGCTCTAAATCATGCGTAGGATAATTCTGATCATGAGCCTTTAACTCTCAAGATGCATAATAAATCACCATGTAATTTTTTATGAGGATTCACCCAAGACCTTTAAAAGATTCATCACTAAAAATAATGAATCTTTCTTTGATAGAGAGTAGATTTAACACAGTTGTAGCAACCCATCTCTTATTTAACTCTTGTATATTTTTCCTCACACTCATGTTTCTATATGAACTTGACCCCTTTTCGAGTTAACATGGTTAGTGGATTCTAAAGTAATGAAATGTTTTTCAAAAACCTACTATAATATCCCACTAAACCAAGAAAACTACAAATATTAGTTACTATTGTAGGATGAGGCCACTCCTCCACAAACTATATCTTTGCAGGGTCAAAAAAGATTCATTCACTGGTTACAATGAACACAAAGAAAGAAACTTGTTGTAACCAAAACTCACACTTGAGGAACTTTAAAAATAACCTCTCCTTCTTCAGAGTTTTTTATATCACCCTTAAATGATCCTTATGCTCCTCATGAATTTTATAATATATCAAAATATCATTAACAAAAACTTACACAAAGTTATCAAGGTTGTCCTTAAAGACTATATTAATCAAATCCATAAAAATAGCAGGTGCATTATTCAACCCAAATGGAATTACAAAGAACTCATAATTCTCATATCTTGATCAGAAAGTAGTATTTGGAATATATTCTTTCTTCACCCTTATTGAAATTAACTAGATAAAAGATCAATCTTTGAGAAGAATTGATCCCCCCAAAGATGGTCAACTAAATCATCAATTCTTGGAAGAGGGTACTTTTTCTTCACTATGATCCTATTAATTTCTATATAATCAATGCATATCCACATCAATCCATCACTCTTCTTCAAAAAGAGAACTAGTTCTTACCATGGAGACACACCTGGTTGGATAAACCCCTTCTCCAAAATATCTTGGAGTTGTTTCTTTAATTCCTCTATCTCCACATTTTCCATTTTATATAGAGTGTTTAATATCATCTTGGAACCAGGAATGAGTTAAATAGATAACTCTACCTCTTTTTATTGGGGAGGCCTAGGAAATACTTTGGGAAATACATCAATTTATTACTAAATTATGGGAAAATTTTCTATTCTTATACTTTCATCCACTATGTCATTTTAACTGATTAAACCCATAATGAAGGCTATGGGTGGTGATTCTAGATAAACCTTAGGTCGAGATAACTCTCCTTTGAAGATAATTGTAGGTTTTCCACTCAAGACTACTGGTATTTCCTTACTTATTCATTTTTTCTTAGCATTATAATTTGAGATCAAGTCAATCCCTAGTATAGTGTCGAATTCCAGCATGGGAGTGACTACTAGATTTGTAATAATATTGTACTCACCAAAGTAAATTCTATATTTTCTATACATTGATGATGCTTGAATAATCCCACTACGAGTCTTTAATGATAACTCTAATTCTATCAATCCAAGAATTGATTCTGTATTCTTTGAAAACTTAGTCGAAATAAAGTAATTCGTAAAACCAGAATCAAGTAAAGTAATTGTTATCCTTGAGAAAACAATGAGAAAAACTTCCGCCACATCAATTGGAGCTTCAACTTTATCTATTGTGATAGAAATATCACAACCTTTATCCATTTTCCTACACTGATTTTTATGGGTATTCCCCTCCACTGCCCTAATATTTGGATAGTGATTGGAAAAGAGCCCACTATTTTTACATTTAAAGCATTAGACTTCAAGAAGAGCTTGAATAATCTTTCATTTATTGTAATTGTTAAGAAGTTGAGGCTTTACCTCACTATAGAAATTTCAAGTGATATGAAAATATATTCTACACATATAAAACTTCCCTCTCCCAGGTAGGAAGTTCCTCGAATTCTTCTTCCCACATTTATTACATGTGTAAAGTAAAACATGTTTTCCTCCTCTTCCTTGATCAAAGCTCCTCCCAAAATTTGGATCCAAATTTATCTTATTTTCGTTCGATCTATGAGACCAATGTGTCTCTACAAACTCTATTCCAACATTCATAGCACTCCTCATAATCTCCTCATAGTTTTCATAGTCTCAGTTGGAATGATTATTCTGTAGATGAGGTCTTAGTCCACCGAAGAATCTATCAACCTTCACATTAGGATCCATGGAAAAGATAGAGGTATAACAGGAATGTCTTGTGAATTTCATCTCATAGATTCCAAAAAATTAGTTCCTCATATACTTTAGTTTAATTAATTATTTCTCCATTTTCATTCTCATCGAACAAGGGAAATACTTATTAAAGAATATTCCCCTAAACTCTTCCTACTCCAAGGCTTCAATATCCCCTCTTGGACTCATGTTTTTAATCAATTCGCAACACTAATTGGATTCTCCCTCTAAACAGTAAACATCCAGAGTTACTTTATCTTATTTTGAACAATGAAGTACTAATGGAATGTTTTTCCCTTATGCTGAAACTAGTCTCTCATCTTGATTCAAGTTATTTCCCAAATATTGATTTAGTTGATTCATCATTCTCATGAAGGTTTCCATTCCAGCTTCCATTAAAGGGTCATCAGTGAATGGTCCATTGTGCTCACCATTTTCATGGTTCCTCTTATTTTCCTCCATTTTCTAAAAGAATAGAAACTTAGCTATAAATTTTTTTCTTTAAATAATCATATAACTCTAAAATAATTTTATATCATAAAACATTATGCTTAAATTTTTTATTCATTAACAACAATTACATTTTCTATAAATATTTTATAATAGCTCATAAAAAGCTTTCCATTAACCAAAAATATCCCTCAGGGGTGTCAAACTAGGAGTGAAGAAAGGCATATTATCATGAACCACCTCCCATACTAGTCTCACTCAAAGTTTTGTTTTTAGGTTTTACCCCTAGATACATTTATCCTAGAGCCGCATCCAATTGTTTGTATCCAGACAAGGATTTATTTGTTCAGAAACCACTTACTAAATATTTCACCAAAATACCAAGAATTTTTCCTATAGTTTTAATTCCTAAAGTTTTAAAATAATAATTTTCATGAATAACTACATCACCTTTTGATACCAACTATGAAATCCTACCTTTTTTATATAACTTTTCCTACATTTTAGAAATAGAGGATCTTTTAAGGTTTAGTGTCTTGGAAATACGGTACATAATACCTGAAAACTTATATCATTATTCTATTCCCCTTGAAAGTATTATTCAAGGTTCATCCTAAGTAAATTAATTCCATCACATAACCTAGGAACATACATCAAATGAAAGGATGAGAAGAAGGCCCAGTAAGGGTAAACAATAGAAACAATATACTTGTGATCTTAAGGAATATAAATAAGAACTTGTTGAATTACATAAAGGCATGAGAAATGGAAAAGAGGTATTTAATAACAAAAAAACTTGAATCATAACTTTTAAATGTGGATAAAACATTTATTTGAGTCATTCATGAGTTTATCACCAAGGTTTATCATTGAGGTGTTGTAAAAACTACCAAGGTAATTCACCAAGGTATTGTAAAACTTCTCATATCTAGAGATTAAATTCTTTACCAAATGAATTGGAGCACTGTGAGGGTGCACACTTCATATGTATTAATTAATTTTAATCACATATATAATAATAAAACATATCATAAATAACCCATGGATAATAAAAGAGACAAGTTTTATATAGAAAGCATGGCGTTTTAAAAAGTGCTTTAAAACTTGATGTTTTTGTCATTTTAAACCCATGGAAAAAGATGGAGTGTTTCATGTATGTTAATCTCATAATTAAAATAAATAATTTTGAAATATATGTGAATAAAATAGGAGAATATAGAGGTTTTTTTATTCATAAAATAAAATAAAATTATTTCTTGATAAAAAGAGAGAAATTTTTTGGCGAAAATCGGGCAACATAGCGGGTATGAAACATGGTTTTATAAAACATTAAAAAGAGAGGGGAAAAGTGTATCCCATTAATAAATGAATATTAATATATTAAAAGGATAGAATAAAATGGATTTAAGAGCATGATATGAAAATTTAATAGAAATACCACATAAAAAGAGAACTTGAAAGGAAAAGAGAAGTTGATATTTCCCTTACCTTGAGGAGTGTTCCTAAAACATGAGGATTAAGACCTTAGGGGATTGAGGACTCCTTGGGAGGAATAAATTTTGAGGTATAACTATTATATCATCTTGGAGAATGATTTTTTAATAAAATGAAATGAATTAATGAATGGGTATTTACATCAAATGTGAGGGAGTTTTTTATTAATTTTTTAGGACACCTTAGTAGTGATATTTGCAAAACCATGGGCTTACTCGTGGTATTTTCCCATGGTATTGGATTTTTGGGAGAAATATTATCATATTTTAAACCACATGATTCCACCAGAATTATGACATCAATATTATATCACTAATGATGTCATTAGACATATCAAAAACTCAAAACTGTATGTTTACTATTCACCAAAAATTCAACTATTTCAAAAAAAATCCTCAAAATTCACCCTAACCATTTTTCAATTTATATAATTCAAAAATAAACTCCATTTGTGAAAATTATTTTCTAAATATGATAAATTTAATTTTTAAGTAAAATTATTATTTACTCAAAAAATACCAATTCTAATGTTATAACTAATTTTATAATACTTTGAAGAAAATAATTAAGGTCCCATAAAATTAAATTATAATCATAAGACAAAAAAAATATTAATTTATGATTCTGTTATATGAAAATTAACTTTATTATAAATCATTATCTTAATTATAAATATTTAAATAAACGTTCCTATTTTATAAAAAAATCTAATACTTAACTAATAATTTTCAAATCATCTATTTACTTAAACTATAATATAATTATATCTCATTACCATTTTAGATGCCTAAATTATATTTAAACTTTCTTAGGTTTGGTTACTATTCCATTGGTTGTATTACTATTCATAAGGGTAACATTACTATTCCAAAGGGTTATGTTACTATTCACCAAAAAAATTAAGTTGATCTTATCAGACTCTAAATATCTTACTGATTGCAACCGTGTATGTCTGTTTTTCAAAAATCATTTCTCAGAATCAATTATTTAAAGTATAATAATTATTTAAATATAAAATACAATATTTTTCACTATTCATCAAAAATGAGAAACTTCTTAGAAAAATACTAAAAAATGACCCTATATTAATTTTGACATTTGAAATTCAAAAATGATGTTTGTTTTCCATAATAATTATTTAAGTATGAGAAATATCTAAAAAGTAAAATTTTTACCTATAAAATTAATTTATCAAAATTTCCTCAATTAAACCTATATTTTATTAAGAAAAACTATTATTAAAAGGGAAATAATGTAATAACAAGTATATTAAAACAAAGGGATTACAATTTAAGTGACTAAGGCCTTGATATATACCCTTTATAGAACCCAAATATGACCTAAGAGTAAGGTGTGTGATGTTGATAGACTCTTGGGGTGGATTGGATAACATAACCCGAGTGGTAATCTCCACTAACTTGAACTTCTCTCATATGCAATTTCTTTCAAGCATAACATGTTGAAGCTCAACTTGGGCTTGGCCCAGAGTGAAGCCCAGTGACACTACCTCCTTCCCAAGCTACAACAAATGGGCTTCTTATAACATGAATCTACAAGATGATTCCATTGACTCTTCTTTATTTATTAATTAACCATTATATTTTCTATTTATAATACCAATAATCATAACTCTAATAGTATAGTTTCAAATGGTCATATTGACCAACGGTCATAACTGAAAAATGGTCATATAACGGTTGAAACCTGATGGTCACATTGAAATATACTAACTTAATTATTAATGAGAAAATGTTTTGTTGAGTACAAAATAAATAACACACATTTTCAAAAAATAATTATTATTCCAAAAGTTTGGGTTGGTACATCATATTATATCTGTGCATCCTTAATAATAACTTGGATAGAGGGTTGAACATTAATTTTAAAAATATAAGATATTTCCACTTCCTTCTTGATTTATAAATCTATCCTTTGGAAATCCAAAAATATTGGATCTTTTTTATCCTCACTATTGATAACTAATCATGATCCTTCCTACTTAAATCATCTCCCACCATTTTCTCTTTCCTAGGATGGTAATTTATTGAGCAGTCATAATCCTTTATCAACTCTAACCATATTCTTTGGTGCGTGTTAAACTCCATCTATGTGAATATATATTTCAAACTTTTATGATCAGTATATATATAAAATTTTTCTCCATAAATATAATTCCTCCATATCGTTAATGAAAAAATTACCACTGCTAACTCCAAATCATGAGTTAGGTAATTCTGTTCAAGAATCGTCAACTGTCAAGAGGGATAAGATAAAACCATGTTATTCTACCTAAGAACACATCCCAATCCCTTCTTGGATGCATCACTAATTATTAAAAAACCTTCTCTAATACAGAGTAATGTAAGCATAGGTTCACTGACTAACCTTCGCTTTAGTTCCCGGAAATTTTCATCACATTCATCTGTCCAAAAAAAACTTGATGCCCTTATGAGTTAATGTGGTTATAGGATTAGATATTCATGATACATTATTTACAAAATACCAGTAATATCCATCAAAACCAATAAATCCTTGGATCTTAGTCACCATAGTTGGTTTAGGCCATCATTTAATAGCCCCCATATTTGATAGATCTACTTTTATACCATCTCTTGAGATTATGTTACCCAAAACTGAAACCTTTTGCAGCCAAAATTAAAACTTTGTAAATTTGTAATATAGATTCTCCTTCCTTAGGATCTTTAGTACAATTATAAAGTGATATTTATGATCTTAATTTATCTTATAATATATAATAATATAATCTATAAATACTACCACTCACTGATTGAGGTAATCAATAAAGACTATATTCATTAAATCTATATAGATAGCAGGGGGATTAGTAATACCAAAAGGCATCACTATATATTCATAGTGTTCATACCTTGTATGGAATGCCTTCTGGTGTATATTCTCTTTCTTGAATCTCAATTGATGATATTTAGAATGAATTTCATTCTTGGATAAGTACTGAGATCCATGAAATTGATCAAAAAATTCATCAATATGGGGGAGAGGATACTTATTATTGGTTTTGATCTTGTCCAACTCCTGATAATGAAACCAAATACACATTGATACAACTTTCTTTTTTACAAAAAGAAAAGGTGCACCCCAAGGTGACACCCTTGGCTGGATAAATCCCTTATCAAGGTTGTCTTGGAGTTTATTCTTCAATACATGCAACTCAATCAGAGACATTCAATAAGGAGTCTTGGAAATTTGTATAGAAACAAGTATAAGTTCTATTGAGAAATCAAAATCACATTTTGGTGTAATACTAGGAATCTCTTCCAGAAATACAACCAAAAAATCCGAAACAATAGGAATATCATTTATGTATAATTTGTTCCAACCATTTGAGATAAACAACCCTATTTAATTGGAATTAATACACATACACTGGATGTAATCTCCATAGGAAATTCATACTTATCATCATATGGATGGATGATCATGGGAGGGTTAGAAATATCAAAAGTAACTTCCATTCCTCAAAATTTGATGTGGTATTAATGAAAATAAATCCAATACATGCCTAAGATGACATCAAATTCAACCAAATAAATAATAAAAATAATTAACTGAAGCACATTCCCACAAACTTCACCCAAAGATGAATTATAGACTTGAGATGAAATAATCATACCATTAGGGGTTTGAACTACTAGTTCTACATCTAATTGTTTTGGTGGAATCTTAAAAGCCTTATAAAACTATTTAGATATGAATGAGAGGGTAGATTCAGAATCAAATATGATATTAGCAGTTATAGAGTGGATGGTAAGTGTACCTTTCATCATGTAATTATCGCACCCCTCATAAAAAATAGCGATTGAATAAGATATCCCCTTGTCCCTCAGATTCATATCATGCAAACATCAATCATAATCACTAGCCCTTAGGTTTGTGTAGTGGTTATCATAATTACCAATCTCCTTAAACTTATAGTACTGAATCGTGGGAGGTTCATTCTATGCTGGTTTTTCCCCATTCACAGTGTTATCTAACTTCTTCCCATCAATTTGGAAATAATATGTTGATGGATTCCCCTTACACAATAAAAAAATTTATTAAAACCCTTCAGGTAATTTCCACCATTATTCTTCCCACACATAGAGCATAAAGAGAAGTTCATATTCTTCTCTTCATGGTTTTTAGATTTTCCTTTAAACTCCATCTTTCTCTTCTTGTCAAAACCATGAGATTGATGTGTGACTCCAAACTCTATTTCAACCATGATTTCACAACACAAAATCTCTTCATAGATACTAAAGTCTCTTATGGACAACGCCCTTCTTATACATGGATTTAAGCCACTGAATAACCTATCAACTTTACCTTCGATTTGGATGATAATCCTTGAAACATAGCTCACAAATATCATGAAATTAGCCTCATAGGTACTAATAGATTTATCATCTCTTTTCTTCAACTCTAGGAAATCTTTCTCCATATTGGTATGAAGAATATGAAGAAAGTATTTATTGAAAAATAAGTTCTTGAACTCATCCCAATCCATGGATTCAATCTCCTCTTTCATCCTTGTATTCTTGATTAGAGTCCACTACTGGTGTACTTTTCTTTCTAACCAATAAATAGACAGAATAAATTTCTCATGCTTTGGACATTGGAGAACAGATAATTAATTTTTAGTAGTACTGATCCATTGTTTAGAAACATTTGAATTAGAAGACCCTCTAATATAAGGTGTATGTTAACTCATGAAAGACTCAATAGAATTTTTTCTCTTCTATGCTCATTCGAAAGTACAGCATGATTCATAGACTGAGAAATCTTTGTGATCATAGAAACAAGGTTTTTTGTTCTAGCTCCCATATCATTCAATTGATCAAGAGGAAAATCATTTCATTATTTATCACAATCACCATTAACATGGTTCCTTCTATCTCCATCCATTAACTAAAACCAAAAAGAATAGAGTAAGAAATAGTTATCAGAGTGTGGAACCACATAACCATTAATATTCACATATAGGATGTCTAAATTATGATACCTTCCTTAATCTATGACACCTTAGGTTTATCCTAGGTTATTCCAATCCAAACTATATTTAAATAATTCATAATGGTTCATAAATAATTTTTGAATTCCCAAAGCATATCCCCCAAGAGTGTCAAACTGGGTATGAAGTAAGGATCATTGTCATATACCAGATTTCCCCGAGTTAGGTCCAGATCATCTTGTCAGTGTTGTATGGATAGGAAACCACACACTCTACCCTTTAAAAAAATTACAGGACATTTTACTATTCTTTTCCTTATCCTTATAAATGTACTTTGATTTCTCACTAATGTTTTTCATCCTAGCTTCCACAGGTTAACTAAACCTTTTCTTTGATACCAATTATAACAACCCTCGCTTTTCATACATTAACATTACATAAAAGTTTTGTAAAACATAAAACATTATACAAATACACACCCAAATACCATAATATTCTAGTGCATATGGACGAATTGAAACCTAAACATTGATACATAAGAGAGCTACATTATCTCCCACTGGTTTCCACTTGACTAGTACCCTTCTTAGACACATCAAACATAATACACATCTTAATAACTTGGGGAAGGAAACATAAAATGGGGTGATCTAGAATGGTTTGTAAGGGTAAACAAGGTAGGTATATAAGCATAATCATGAGAATAAGGGAATGAGAACATGATCATGAAAAAAGAATATAATACCCTACATATCAAAGACCATATACCTGAATCTTGGAATAAAACATGGCAGTTCATAAGACATGAATCATAAGGAAATAGAGAATATAATTCATGAAATCATAACATAGGAATAAAACAAGTAATTTTGGTAGACACATAATAATATATAATATGACTTCCATAGTTTCCAAGGAATCCCTACCAAGACCATCTTGATAGTATAGGTTCACTCCCCAGACCATCTTGGTAGTCATGGTTCACTCCCATTTCCATCTTGGTAGCATTATTTCACTTTTCATGCCATATTGGTAGTCATGGTTTACTCTCATGTTTATCTAAGTAGTCAAGATTCATTTCCAATACCATTTTATTCTATCTCAGGAGATATAAATCTTTACCCAATGCATTGGAGGGAGATATAGGTCCCACCCATCTCATAATGAAATCATACATAGATATGGTACAAAATCATAAACAGTCATATAATAATCCATGAAATTAAATGGGTATTTTAAACATGTAATTATATAATAACAAGTGGAAATATAAAGGTTTCATAATCATTTCATCATGAACATAACCTGTGAAAAGAAGCGAGTTTCAAAATCATATAACCCTTGAAAGAGAAACGGGTTTCATAAATATTATGCCAATAAAAAATAATACATTCAATGATATAATATTAATTGAAACATTGAACAATTTTTTCATAAAGTATTGAGTAAAAAAAATGGATGTTATATTGTATGGGAAATAGTTTTTAAATATATTTTAAAAACATGTATTTAGGATAATATACTTTCTGCATTGAAAATGATTTTTAAAAAATAAAACCTTTATGAATACATTTTTATATGAAAACAGCATTGAAAACCTATAAATAAATCATATATAACGTTTTTAAAATCCTTTTTCCTTGAAAATGTGCTTCAAATATCTTTGGAGAAATTTTTTGAAATCATGGTTTTTGAATACAGTAGATTTCCGACCAGAGAGAGATGGCCATATTTTTCTTAAAACGTTATCTTAAGTACCAAAGAGTGGTAAAATTTTACTAATAAATGGATATATCTTGAATAAACAAAGTATAAAGAAACTCGTGAGTTTTATTGAGATTTGGATTATAATATTTCAACAAAGTAAGCATAAACATAAACAATGTCTAAAAGTGATGAGATTGTCCCAATAAACTCTTATAGCTTGGTAACTTGGGATCATATTCTACATGTATGAAAAGAAAATTAAATGAATCTTAAAATATCATTGAAATAATTAAATTCATGATATAACATGTAAAATGGAAGTATATATTCCTTGAAAAGGAGTTTAGGTGCATAACAAAACATGGGTCTCAAATAAAGAAAATTGAGACAAATTTTTTTAACTGATTTGGTAACTTTTGAAACTTAGACCCCATGAATGAAATGTCATAGAATGGATATATGAATACACATAAGTTTAATTATAAGAATCATATAATAAAATAATGGGCAATACATACACCATACAAAAGGAAATAGTGGATAACATATAATGTATCTCATGGAAATAAAAAGTAAGATGAAATATCATTACCTTATGTCATGACTCTCATCATACTAATTGAAACCACCTATATAATAAATATAAATTTGTTATATATCTTTTAGATAACCATATTATTATATATAATACCATATATAGTTTTATTATGACCTTATATTACCTTCCTGTTAACAATCATATGTTAAGGTTTCTCTTCGGATAATATTCACTATGTTCTTCACATCTGTCTTAATTTGTTATATATTTGGTCCTTATACTTATATCATGATTCCAGAATCTAAAATAGAATATAAATATAATTTATATTCATTATAAATTTATTATAATAATCTATATAATATATAATTATTAAATGGAATACATCGTTCATGGAGACGGTAGGTCGTACGTATGCAGGAACGGTATTTCCGTTTAATTGTCGTGTTGAACTAAAGAAAGTAAAAGGAATATATGTATATATATATATATATATCCGTGTATATATATATATCATTATTATAATAAATTTATGATAACTTATATTTCTCATATATTCACTAAAATTACCCTTAATACAATCCATGTAGTGTATGAATGAATAATATCACATTAAGGTGGTGGTAGTCCACACTTTATCAAATGAAATTATCGTATTAACAACAACAAGAAAGTAAAAAAATATATATTTGTTATAAAAGGAATATAGAAGATTAAAGAAATAAAAAATCAATATATAAAAAATATAAACATTGTTTCCATAATAATTTCAACCAAGAGAGGTGGTAAGGAAAATTTAAAAATCATCTTTTAGTGAGGTGGTAGTTCACTGTACACATAAATAATATGTTCGTTATCCATTAGATTGAGGTGTCTGTAAGTGTAGGTTGAAAAATTATCATAAAAAATCATAGTATATTTAGGATACTATTTTTTATATAATCATGTAAAAAATAAGGTGGAGGTGGTGGATAAATAAAATAAAATAAAGGTCTTGAGAGAAGACGTTACCTCTTAATTGGGTAACTCCTTTTGGTTTATGCCAAAATGATTCCTTGGATATATTTATTCCCAAGTGGAGGATTATGTGAGTAATGGAGGGAATTTTGGAATTTTATTAAAAATATCTTGGTTAAAATTAATATATTTTAGAGGTTTGAAGAATTGGGATAGGTGGTGGGCTTTTATAGGGAAGGAGGAGTGGCACTCTTGTAAATATTTGAAGAGAGAATTTCACCCATGTTTTTCAGGCTGATATTGGATCCAATAACGATCCAAAGACAATACCAGGGAGAATAGGGTCGAAATATGGATGGAAAATGGATTTTTGGTAGGTTTAAAGTTTTTTTAGGCCTTAAGTTTATGTTATAGTCCCTAATTAAGCTTAATTTAACCTTAATCAATGTAATTAATTTTAATCACTTTCACTAATATTTTTGGTGAAAAACTATTTTTACCTTATTATACATTAGAAATTATGATTATTCCAAATATGGTATCAATATTTCCAAATTACAATCATATAATTTGAATAAATTGATTTAAAATTAATCACATAGTTGAGTAGACAACGCGTGTTTTTAAAGTAATAAAGATCAAATATTTGCTATGTTTTTATATCCAATTTCAATGTGAAATTGATTAAAATTACACAAATTTCATTAATTTATAAAATTATAATATAATTATACTTTTAAACCAAATTAATATAAAATTTATCCTTCTAAATAAATTATATGAAAAATTAGTTTTTAATTAGAATCTGGTATTTTTCAATATTCATCCAAAAATGAAGTTTCTCAAAAAAATTCCAAAAATTCACCCTAAGATAATTTCATCATTATAAATTTAAAAATAAATTTGAGTTTATCAAATTAAATTTATAAAGTTTTCTATAATTAATTTTATTATTAAAGGTTGTTCATTCGAGAATTAGATACTTTTAAACGTAAAAGGATTTTACCAAAATTTATATTTTCATTACCAATATGTTTTATTTGTATAAAAAAATATAAAAAATAGTTTAAAAGTAGTTATTAATATTCATATTACTAAGTTTATGTTCTTGGTTATAATTATCTGATTTAAATAATTATAACAACAAAATGATGTATCATAGAATCATCAGTGTTGTGTGCAACATACGCCAAGTCGATGTTGCGTGTAACGTACATCGTGTCGATGTTCCATGAAACGAACACTAAGTTGGTTCCAGGAAACCTACAATTATTTAGTTATGCATGAAAGTAATTTTTTACTTAATTCATTTCAAGGAATAAATTAATGTTTAATTTATTAAAAAAATAGGTCCATAAAAACTCAGGGTGATATAATTTTTAAAATAAATACGTAAAACACAATGAAAAATAGTTTTTTAATATGTTTTTATACTTAGAAATAAAAATATACTAAAAATAAGTATAAGGTTTTCACCAATGTAATTAATTATAATTTATATAATTAGATAATTATATTTTTACTTTATGATCAAATTAAAATCATAATTATACTTTTATATAAAAATAAAAATAGTTTTACAAAAATTTGTATTTTCACTATTTACTGAAAATTAAACTTTTCAGAAAAAGAAACCAAAATTTCACCCTATGATAATTTTGATATTATGATTTAGAAAATTGAGTTAATTTTATAAAAAAAATTATAAAATTGGTAGAAATAAATTATAATTTCCATTTAGAATATGAAAAAAAATCATTTTTTATGGAAATTTATTTTCGAAGGAAAAATGATTTAATAAAACTTGAGAGATTATTTTATAAAAAAATATTAAATTCATTTTTATTAAGTTGTAATATTATAAATATATTCAATAATGAAATTAGTTATATTTATACCCTCTAATTCAATGAAAATGTCACATTTAAATAATAATATTTTTATAATACATCTAAATTAGCTTAATGCTTGGTGTCGTGTGTTTAAAAAGATGTTGAATTTAATAATATTTTAAAATAAAATTTTGATGTGTGAAAGTTGTGGTATGATTTTTTGTGTTTTCTTCAAAAAAATTTGGATTTTAGAGTTGGTTATGTATTGAGGTTTTGAATTCCTTACCATAGTTGGCAATAGGTAACACATATATGGCCATAAGATCATGACATGACTTATTATCGTGGATCTATTTTGTAGTCTCTCAATTATAGTGGAATGTAAATTCTAATTACAAACCCAATAATGGTAGTGGGATTTAATTGAATGAATTATGGGTTTTTATTGAAATATTAATAAATTTTTATTTAGTATAAATGGATGGAATTAATGATGGTATTGGCTGGAAGTGGTTTGTATTAAATATAGAATAGGATAGACTAATGAATGTAACATGGTAGAAAATGGTAAATCTAGAAATTGTGTGATGGTATAATTACTTGGTCTTTCATGATTTAATTTATTAGATATGTTTTTTAAGAAGTGTGTTGGTTAGTGGTGTTATAGTTTGTAGCTGTGGAAGAGTGTGGCAATGGAAGTGTGGTGATGTTTTTAGGATATGGTAGTGTTACATAGGTGTACCTACTATTTTGTATTTATCTGTTAATCTATGTACTTTTATTTTATTTATGATTTCTATATGCACCCCACCTAAGTTAGATATACTTACCAACACCCATCATTCTTTAGGTTTTGGGTGTTTCCCCAAACATTTAGGTTAAAAAGGGAATGGGTGTCTAATTACTCCCTCTTCCATATTATACCTTACAATTGTATCATGGTTTTTGATATATCAAGGTAGTTATGATCATACTATCATAGTATGTGGTGCCATGTCATACCCTATGGGATATGGGTGTGATAATAGGTACATTATGTACTGGTAAACCCTATGGGGTATGGATAAGGTGGTAGATGTTGTACTAGAAACCCCTATGGGGTATAGATGAAATAATATTATATGGTGGGTTTATTTATGGTAGTAGTAGGGAATAAGGTTTATGTCCGTTATATTCATGATACCCAAATGTATCGGATATGTGGAAAAAGAATGATATGGGATATGTGTTAGTTGATATGGAATGATGATGATGATATGATTGTGGTTTGTGGTTTGGTTGTGAGATGAGATATGGTGTGTAGTCTCATGCATGAGGAAGGTATTTGGAGTATGAAAAATATGACGTTGGCACATGAGAGTGAAAAAATAGTCGGGAAGTTGTTATGGGGATCTTGTTTTTATATTTTCTTGATGTTATGTTATTACTCTTGAATTTTATACTTGTTATGTTATCCTTGGTGAGTTTGGGTGGTAGTGTACCTGATATGTGAAAGTTGATTTTGTTGTTTTTTCACTGGAGCATTAACATATTTCATCTACATTTGTATGAGAGATCATGAGTATAACCCTACTAAATAAACATGTTATGCTCACCCCTATATTTGTAAATAATTTTTCATTTTTCCATGTATTTGTGGAGATCATGTAAGATGTTTTAAGATCAGAGCTTAGAGATATAGTTTGATTTCCTTCCAAGGAGTTTAATTTTGGTGTTTTAATTTGGAATTTCATATTGTCTAACATATTTATGCATTGTGGTATTATTTTGGAACATAGTTCATTTATATCATGGTGTATATTAGGTGTTTTATTTCTTTATCGCTAATATATATGAGGGAAATGTATTCCATTTATATGTTTTATAAACTTGGTGTAAGTCCATAACCTTGGTTCTATTGGAAGAGGTATTTGGGGGTTCACTCTCATATTCACTATATACCCTGGAGGGTTTTCTAGTGGGGTTGGTTCCTGAAATTTTTACTTGTACAGGTCTTCCTTACGTAATTACTCAAGGTTCCTAGGATCAACCAAAAGGATGCAAGTAACATCTTTTGTGAATTTAATCACATAAAACATTAATGACATATAAAATAATCTATAAAATCACCTCCAAACAACCTTCATTAAAAAATACCATTCTCATCATATCATAAAATATTCTACCTAGAAAATCATTTCCCACATAACCATTAAGATCAAATTACAATACAAATTTAGGGGATCATTCCAATCAAATTTTCAAATTATTTAAGTTGAGGCTTTGATACGTTATTGACAACTAAATTATGAATTTACATTAATGTTTCATTATATAGTCCTTTCAGAATTAACTTGACATTAAAAGATGAAAACTTATTTTAAAAGAAACTCAAATATTTTGTAAAAAAAGACTTTAAACAAAAATAAACATCAATTTCAAGGTAAAAATATTCAAAACTCAGAAAGGGAACCCAAACAAAATTTGTATCACAATAACATAAGATACAAATTAATTTAAGGTATAAGAAATAAAATATTATATATAATGGGAATAAATTAAAAAATACAATCACACCCCTCTAAAAATGTACCTTTTAACTAGAAATCCAAAAATTGTTTCATGAGCCATTACACTTTCGGAAACATTTTCAATCATATTATAAAATAAACACCCCTTTAAAACATCAATTTTAATTAATATGTCATTGAAACATTTTCAAAAATACTTATAGGGGTTTAGAAATTATTTTAAAAAATATATGGCTCATGGGAAATTGGAAGTCTAATTTATGTTCATGCTTAAAAACCCCAAGGTAAGGAGAATAATTATTACATCATTTAAAACTATAATAATTAAGTACACCTTAATTATATGATGGGTTTAAAATTTCCAAGCACACAAATAAAGATAAATAAATATAATTTCATTAAAAACTACATTAATATGAGGGAAACACATCACCATCAATGAAAAATGCTATATAATATCTCAATATGAGCTTCTAGAGCCTTAAAAACAAAAAATAAAAAGGTAAAATGAACTCTATGATTTATCAATCAGACACCATATCCCCCTTGGTGAGACAAGTATGAAAGAGTAAGAATATATGAATAGGAAATTTGATAAACAATCCCTACCATGAAGAATAAATTGGGAAGAGATGAATAAATAATGAAATACAAGGAGGAAGTGAGGGGAGGTCGGCTAGGACTATCCTTGGAATAACATGAAATAATGGGGAAGATTTGATTCCCAAAAGGATTTTAATTAAGTAAATTTATTTTTTAATTTAATAAAATTAAAATACTTGGGTAGGTCGCATGGTTTGGCCACACAGTTTCACAAACATTGCACCAACTGTGAAACCATCACTGGATGAGCCTTGGGGATTTCATACAGTTTAGCCCCTCAGTTCCCACTAATTGTGCTCCAACCATGAAAAATGGATCCCCATACAGGGGTACCTCACATGTTTCCCCTTGGGATCCATACTATTTTACCAACTATGAAATAACTATGAGATAGTAATTAAAATTCTTGAAAAGAGCTACACAACTTCTTTGTATGTTTTTTCAAACCATGTGCCACGTATTCACTTCTAAAAGACACTTAAAATTTCAAACAATATCAGCCTAAAATATACAAAATAACAATAAATGTATAATTAAACATAAAAATAAATCAAATTCAAATTATATTGTTCCATTTTTGTTTTTTCTTTTCATGTTTTTCATTTTCTATTATGTATGAAATTTTTTTGATAGTTATCTAATATAGAGACTATTGTTTTCTTATTTAACTACTTTGTGGTTTCAAGGTTTTGTAATTGTTCAAAGTGATTTTATTGGTAAATAGTTGAATTGAAGTTTAGTTTTTGAAAACAAATCATGTCATACATATCAAGATATAATACTTTTATGTTACATTGTGGATTTATGCCAAGTGATGCTATAGAAAAATAGTTTTCTATTACAATTATTTTATAGTCCTTAAATCTTGTTTTGTGTTATTATGTTGTGAGGGGATATATTCTAAACTAAATCTTTGGATGTGATTAATTCTTGTCTCTTATGGTTTTTGTAGTCATTTAGTATTCCCATTGTCTCACTAGGACATTATCAACTAATTTTCAAATTTAAAAGGTAAATAAATTAGGTAATTGAAGGGGTAATGATTTTTCTTTTAATTTTAGAGGTTTAGATATTATGTTACAACATTTTATACTATGTTTAAATGTGTTTTGGTTTTATTTATTTTAAATTTTTATTTACTTTAGTGATAGGGTTAAAGAGTTTTCATACCATAGTTTTCAGATTTCAGGTTTATAGGACTACATTATTTCATCAGATTATGTAATATATCATGTTTTAGGGTATCCCATTTTCCGTAAAAATTCAATCTATCTCTTAAATTATTTCTAGTTTACTTTTCTTCCTCTGACTCTATAGGTTTCTTTTATTATATATCACACTCATCCTTACGGTATTTAGTTCTTGCACTTCCATGCATTTGGATTCACATCGATCAAGCAAACTCTTCCCTGATTCTTCTTCTTATTCTTCTTCTTCTTCTTCTCTTTTCCTCATAGGATATATTTGGTTTTGATTATGCTATTGAAGTTGGGGATATTTGATATGTGGTTATTTATATTAGGTTAGTTGGCATATTATTATAAGTTTTTTCATTTAATCATCACTTCATATTCCTTATCATTGTAGTGTAAATTTATGATATTAATTCTGTCTATTTTATTTACAAAGTTAAGGTTAAATTATAAATCTTTTCTTTTTTTGGGTGAATATTTAGAATTATATTTTTGAATTCAATAAACCAATATATAAATTTTGTTAAGTGGGTTTGGCATGTTTTACTTCTTTCCCATGATATTATTTTTTGTACTGATAATATATTTTTGATTGTTCCTATGATTAATTTTTTAATTATATACGGTAACTTATTAAATAAATAATAATTAATAAAACTGAGTACATGGTAAATTTAGGCGATGTGGAAAAAAAATTCTATGTCATTTGTGAAATGGTAATGTTATAATTAGATATGAGGAAAGGGATTTATTTTACTCTATTTTTTATATCATTTTGTAGAAACATATATTTCCAAATATATGTTGGTGATTTTTTATTACTCTTTTTGTGTTATTTTTATGTGTTGAAAAAGAAGATATTGGATGTTTAGATGTATTTTTGTGCTGTAATGTGGTTGATACAGTTATGTATATTAGTTTCTTGGGTATGTGGAATGATTCCCAAATTATTTAAATGAATGATATGGGATGTATTTTGAAGAATTAAATTAATTTTTATAATAAATAAATGGTAATAATTATTTATTAATTGATCTTATGTGATAATTGAATTTATTTGACTAATATAATTGATGAGGTAACTAAAATATAAATAATGCAATTAAAATATATTAAATATTAGTTATTGGAGTCAAATGTATGAATAAATATGGAGTGGGTGGTAATTTAATTATGAGGATATGGTAATAAAATATAATGTTATAGGAACTTATATGGATATTTTGTAGTGATAGTGGAGCTGGAATATGTCATAGTTAGGGGTGAAAGAAGTAAATGTAATTATAAGGTAATTATTTTGTACTGGTGATTGTGGTTATAGTGGTATATTGGCAGTAAGTGCACCACAAGTTTTTATTTTGTGTTATATATACCCATTTAATTTTCTATTGTTTCTTACACACTACCAATTGAGTCAAGTAACTTGACTAATGTCCATATAAGGTTTGGTTTTTAGGTTTATCCCTAATGTGTAGGATTTGGGTGATATTGATGGTAGAGTACTCAACCTCTCTTACTTTCTATTATAGATATAGTGCGGATATTTTAGGATGGTATGTGGTCGTGGTTGTCATATATGTTATGTGGTAGTGGTAAGGGGGTTGTGTCTATGGTATGTGTTATGAGGAATTAGTTATGCAATTGTGTTTATAACATTTGGTATATGGTAGTTTTTATGTAGTTATATCTATGTTCTATGTTAATATGGTTTTTTTATATTCTATATAGATTTTCTAATGTGGTTGTGTTTATTTTTCATTATATAGATGATATATATTTATATGTAATAAATGGGATTGTTGAGACATATACTGATAGGATGAGAAGGAAACTAGATCAATGGGGAAGTAGGTGTTGGTTGTATAAGATAATATACTTCCATGATTACTACATTAATATAAATGTTCTTAAAACCCTAATACACTATGATAAATTTATATTTAAACAAATTTAATTTCATTGATATTTTTCTGTACACACAACACTGATTTTAAATGAACCAAGATATACTATTGAATTATTATTATCTATTATAATATTTATCACATAAATTTGGTATTGGTGGGTATAAATAGAACTAAATATATTATTCAAAATATTTTTTACAAATGTAGAAAATTAATTCATTGGTCATCAATTGGCTAGAAAAAAACTAAAAACATTTCAAGGTTAACAGAGATTTTTTTCTGAAAAACTATTTTGATGCATGTAATGTGTCTTTATCTTAATGAAATAAATTAATCACTATTTATAAATTATTTTAAATATATATATATATATATATATAATTTTTAATCAAATATATTAAAATGCATTTAATTATGGTTATTAGGCATGGAATGATAATAATGTCATTTTATGCTTCAAAAATATATTTTTATCAAAATGTTTTTTATTACATTTTTTGAATGAATATTATAATAAATATCTATAAAATTTAATAAATTTTATTTGAAAAAATGGATATCATTTTTTAAATTCTAATATCATAACAGTCTTAAGATGAACTTTTTTGAAATTTTCTGAAAAAAATAATCATTTTTGAGTGAAAATTGAACAAAAAATGACTTTTCAAAAAATGTAACTTTTTGCGACATTATTATGATGTAATCATGGATTAATAAATTTTACAACCTTTATCTTGAACACATTTATTTATAAATAGTGAAATAATTATTTTATCAAATTTTTTTTAATTTATTAACCTGATATTGGTTTTAGTGAACATAAGTTACATTTTATTCAAAATAAAAATTATTTTTGGTCATTGAATTTAATGGTACAGATGGAAAGTTTCATTCAGTTTTTTTCCTGATAAAAAATATAGAACATATAATTTTTTATTGAATAACACAATAATTCATGAAGATAAAATATTTACTTTATTTCAATGCAAAATTATTTTTACTCTTAAATAGGGTGTTTTCCTAAAAACTCTTTTCCATGAATTTTGTTTTCTTACATTAAAAGTGTTTTATAAAACATTTAGAAATTGAATCTGATAAAATGGATTTAAAATTTTGAATCATCATTTCTAATTTCTATTGTAAGGATCCTTTTATTTTGGTTCATTTAATTATGTTATCAAGGAAAAAAATTTAAGATATCATGGTTAAGAATAAAATGGGTTTAAAATGGTTTATCTAGGAGATAAGGATTATAATATCTCTAAAACATTTTGAAATGTGATTGGTTGAGTTTATTTCAACCATAAAACATCTTTTCATAGAAATTTGGGTTTTGTGGTGTCACTTGAAATAATTTTTATATATATTATATTTAAATGTTTTAAATAATTCCTAGAGAGTCATTTACATCACTTATAAATAGAATCCTCATCTATTCCATTATTTAAAAATTTTAAACCTTATAGATGGGCCAATCCCAACCCTAATACCTTCCTAACTTTATTTCCTTCATCCTAGAGATTTTATTCTTCCCCTAAGACCATCCTAAATAGTCATAAGATGTAGTAAAAATGGGGTCTCTCAAAGAAGAGGTCATTGTCTTACCCAAATCATTCAAAGTTTATTTCTTATTCTAATTCCTCTAATTGTGTTGTGTCAATACTAACATAATGAATTAATTATCATTAATATACTGAAACTTTATTATGATTAATGGAAGTCCATTTTTCACCTCTTTTATATCAAATAGGAAATTTAAGTATTTCTTCTGCGTACGTGTGGACTACCACCTCCATGTAGCAATGTGATCCATTTTATTAAAAGTAGAACCTATAAAAATAACATGAACCCCACCTTAACATGGTCATTAGTTCATGGCCCTCCATGCACCACCAGTTACCCTAAATACAATTGTTTCTCCCTTCTTGGGCCCACCCACAAGCCTAAATGGAACATCAGACTAATGAATATATCCACAAGACAATACATGTTCTTTTCGTATGTGTTTTATTCACTCACATAGAACACGGTAAACGTCCTAAGATGAAACCAATCCTAACACTTCCCAAGGACAGGACTCACTAAACTATGGAGTTCTACTAAAGTGGTCTCCTAAAAATAAAGGTTCACCTTATTGACATGGGTAGTAACATTATTATTTTAACCCTTTAACTTTATGGGGTGTTACATTCTCCCCCCTTTAGAGCACAAATGGGACCCACTAAAATCACATTAACTATGAATTAAAATGGTTTTTAGGACCTGGCCTACTAGGTACCACCACTTTCTCCATAGACACATGTTGTTCCTCCTAGGGCCCACTGACATAACCAAACAGATCATCATACTAATGAAAACCCCCACAGGTCAGCAAATATTACCTCAGTGTGATTTTTCCTTATTTACACACACCCTGGGAAAATTCCTAGGTGTTCACCCATCCTGAAACTACTCTGACGAAATCCATGTTTAACTGTGTAGTTCTAATTAGTTAGTCTCTTGAAAATAAATTTCCACCTTATTGACATGGGCAGTAACATTTATAATTTTGACACAATAACTTTATGGGGTGTTATACATTTCCATCACCAATTTTAATTGAAGTTTATAATGATATATTTATAGAATATATATGAAATTTATCATATTATTATATTTATATAAAGGAAAATTATTATTTACTTTTTTTTGTTCCATCCAATGAAAAGTGGAAACATCACTCGTGCGTACATACGGACTACCATATCTATGAAGCGATATAATTAATTTTTCATCACAACCTTATTTGAATGCATATAAATATTTATATAATAAATATATATTATACTTATATCATGATTAACATTATTGATATGATGAAACCATGATCAAATTACAAGGATCTGAACAACTAAACCAAAACATATATGAAAAACATAGTTAACAGCTAAAATAATAATGATAATGAAATATTATTAATAAACTTCTGAAAATATAATATAATTAAACCATGTATGTTATAATAAGTTTAAATATAGTTCTGGTATAGAAGTACAATAAATTTAAACTTATTACACATGAGTTTAGTGTCTCTTATGAAGAAAGTCATACTTAAGGAAAGGGTTTCTCATAACATGTTTATTTTCATCACACATATGACATATTCACTACATGATTATTTTATATGGTGTATATAATACCACATGGATATATTATGTCATGAATATATTTATATTCTGGGTACTTATGTTTCATTTGAAGTTATTTATTTTATGGTGGTAATGATTCAAAAGTTACCAAAGAAGATAGGGTTTATGTTACAACATCATTATTTATGGAGATTTTTTATGCTCAAATTTTCTAATGATGAAATTATATGATCAATATCTCTAAAATCATTTGTATCTTCTATTACACTAGTTATTTATGGAGATTACAAGTTTTCCTTTCATTGTTTTCCAATATGTACTCAAAATTCTGAAAGAATGTTTTCAAGGTAAAAAGACTTTATTTCTCTCTTCAGTTGAGAATATTTTATTACAAGACTATATTTTAATTAAAAAAATCAAGAATGTATTTAATATTCACTAATGATTGATTGAATTTTTTTTCCCATGATTTTATTTATTACATGTTTTAAAATAAATGAACTTTTTGTTTTCTGAATCAGGAACTTTTTACCAAACATGTGAACTACCACATGGACAGATTTTCTCATTTCCATGACTATTATTTTCTTTGTAGTTTACTTTAAAAGTTTATATGGTTACATTCAAAGGAATTTTTTCTTAATATTTTAGAAATATATTGATTTAAAATAATTGATTGAAGAATAAAAATGAATTTTCTTGGATAAATGTTACAGTGATCTATTAAGGTTATTTTCATAAATGAAAATCATCCATTGATATTATTCATGATTCACTAGGTATTTGATCCAATTATTCCATCCTTATTCTTTCATCGGATATTTATTGATTAATATGAAAAAATCTTGTGGAAACCTATTTTCCTTTCATGGGTTAAGCTGTGAAGAAATGATAAGTGTTTTCTTGATCTTATGACCAACATATGAATGTATTAGTATTATATGATGGGTGGGTCAGTTATAGCCATCCAAATAATTGTGCAACGATTAATGTTTATGAGATAAAAGGGTACATGGTAGGTTATCCCAAGATTGAAAAAGGGTACACTGAAGTTTATCCTAAGCCTGAAAAATGGTACACAAGAGGTTATCCCAAGTCTGAAGTAGGTGTAGGAGTGGTTATCCCAAGCCTAACATGTGATGAATGTCATTCTAGGTATCCTTGAAATAATATTTATATGATTAGAATTATTCCACACATTTCATGCAACACTCTATGACATTTTCTTATGCTTATGATATGATCTAGTGGCTCGTGATCTCTGATTATTCTATGATACATGTCATATGATATTCCAAAGTCTTATTTCATGATTATTATATATAAAATGTTGGGTATAAATTTCAAATTTTACGCTCATAATCTCATACCCTTATGCTCATGAAATGATTACATGTTATCATTTATTGATATCTCTCATGTTTATCATTTCTGATCATCTGATCTCACCCTTTATTAAGTTTTCTTTCTCGAAGTTGTGAGGAAAGGTTGTAAGTAGGGTATGTATATGATGTTTACTATCTCGGAATAAATTTTTGGGAGATTTTGAAGATCATTCGTGACATAATATTATTATGTATCTAATATTCAAAGATGCTAAAATTTTATAGTTCTTAGGAAATTAATTTTATGATATGTATTAAATTTCATATTAAATGATATAATATTTATAAATGTAATGTTTGGGTCACTCTAATTAGTATCAGAGTAGGGTTTAAATATTTTTAGAGATTAGAATTAGGGAACTTTGATGAAATTATTATTGAAAAGTCTATGTTTAGGATAACATCCTGAAGCTTAGATAAGGTAATGATTGTTTGGTTTTACTATAAAATGCATCCATATATAGATATTTTTTAGTAGATATGGTCATTGTAGATATGAAAATAGGGGTAACAACTCTGAATGTGGTGGATTATGTATTAACTTGATCATCACCAGTGCATGATGAGTGGGCTCAAGGCTACACACCTAGCTAGAAACTCCCAAGGGATATTCTTGGGTTAATTCACATTATATTTATAAAAACTTATGAAGTATTTGAATAGATAGTGGCCATGTATGACCTAGTTTAAACCTAATGTGTCATGGATTTTAAAGGTATCTTAATTAAGACAACCTCTGAATGATTTTTCATGATTGTATAACTATTAACTATGATTATTATTACTAATAATATAGTTTTTGGTTTTATTTAATAGTTAGAACCAGGAGGAATAATGTTATCATAGAATTTTATGGAAAATTAAATGATAATCCTCCTAAGAAAATTGATGTTATGGGAGACGGAATGGATAATATTTTTTATATGCTTACACAACTTTCTCAAACTATTAATCAGTATTATCTTCTAAATGATCAAAGGTGGGAACACCATAATTTTTATTCCTTCATAATACAAAATCCACCTTATTTTAGTGGGTCTGATGATCTAAGAATTGTTTATCAAAGTATTCTTACCAATGAAAATATATTTTTCATTCTCCAATGCTTGAAACATGAAAAATTTATTTTCATGGTTTATCATTTATAAATAAAATCATATCAATGTTATACTCTTATCAATAAAATGAGGAAACCTTAAGAAATTGAATCCATGGAGTAGGATGATTTTAGGAGGTTATTTTTCAAAAAATAATTCCCTTATATTATCTATATGAATATGGATAAGGAATTCACATAGAAAAATCATAAGGATGATGAATCCATTAGTACTTATGAGGTAACTTTTACAAGAATTTTGAGGTATTTGTATAGTATTAACATTGAACCTAAAAGTTACATTGATCAATGCTTTATTGGATTAAAACCAAGTATCCAGAGGGTTTTATCCATAAGAGACCTTATTAGCTATGTATAAATCGTTTGAAGTTCTCTCAAGGTAGAAACATAGATTAGAGTTATGGTTTCGATAAGAAAATAAAGATGGAATTATAATGAATTTCAAAAAACAAAAAACAAAGAGTTAAAAACATAATTCTTCAATTATGATAAAATTATAGAAATAGATATAGAGGAAATTTTCTTAAGTTGAATACTAAATACCTTATGTGTAGAAAATAAGGCCATCAATAAATTTAATGTAAAAGTGATGGGAAGAGTATATCTAATGATGTGAATAGAAAGATCCAAAAAATACACCACCCACACTATAATGTTTCAAATACAAGGAGTATAGGAATTATGATTAAAAGTACTTGAATATGACCATTAATGAAAATCATCAATGTTAATAACCTATTAAGCCTAGAGAAGAAAAGGTAAATCTCAAGACAACATTATTGATGATGTGGGTTATGAGAAAGAATAGGTTAAATGTATACATTCCATCCACTCTAAAACTAGTAAATTATTGTTTGATTCTATCTCTTCCCATTCCATTATATGTAAAAAAATTTCTATAGGTATCGTAGTACCACCACAAATATTATATGTTTAAATAGAAGTTAAAACCTATAAAAGTGTTATGGATACATCTCAAGTATATGATTCTTCTCTGATTGAAGTTTGTGGTATTATGCTTCCTATAAAACCTTTTTCTCCATCTACATGAATTTGATTTGATTTTGGGAATGTATTATCTCTCTTTAAATATATATCATGTCTATTTCAATGTAAGGGAAGTTGATTTTTATATTCCAAATGAACCTAGGATTCTTTATTGGTTTTAGGATTAATAGGAGGTTCTAATAGAAATTACAACCATTTTATGGGTCTATATTCCTATTAATAATGGATATTTATCTCATATGATTAGGGATAAACTCAATATAAATGATATTCCTATTGTATGGGTGTTTTTTTATGTCTTTATAAAAGAGTTTACTAGACTTCCTTTGAATTGTGATGTTGAGTTTTCAATATAACTCATACCTGGTGTTCCCCTTATTTCAAATACTCTATATGGAATTACCCTGATTGAGTCCTAGAAATTTATGAATCAATTCTAAGAGAATCTTGATAAGGTATTAATTCATCCAAGTGTATCACCACTGGGTGAACTTTTTATTTTTATCAAAATAAATACGGATCAATTCAACTCAACATTTATTATCTGGAACATAACAAGATCACGATCAAGAATAAGTATTATTTACCTCATATTGATGATTTTTTTCATCAACTGTGAGGAAATCAATAATTTTATGAGATTGAAATTCATTCTATATATTTTAAATTGAGGTTAAAAAAGTGAAGACCTACCTAATAAAACCTTAAATTCAAGGTATGGATATTATGAATTTATTGTGATGACATTTTAAATTAATAATTCCCCTACTATCATTATGGGTTTGTTTAATATATTCTTTAAAGATTACATCATTCAATTTGTGGTAGTATTTATAGAACATATCCATATATATTTAAAGATTATTTCAGGGAATGATTATTATTTTTGAGTATTATGATAAAGGCCCTGAGGAAGGATAAACTATATAAAAAAAATTGTAAGATTTAATTATGGTTATATAAATTTTCATTCCTAGGTTATATAATTTCATTATAGGGTATATCAGGGGATCATTTGAAGATTAAAGTTATTGAGCAATGGTATAGAAAAAAAAATGTGACAAAGATCAATAGTTTTATTATATTCTCTGGGTATTATAAATTATTTGTTAACAATTTATCATAGATATCTAATCAAATCACTTTGTTAACGTGGAAGGATGTCATGTTCCTTTTGGCGTATTACTGTGAAGAAAATTTCAAGTAGTGTAAAAGAAGTTTGGTTAGGGTTCATGTGCTTACACAACCCTATAGTGTTTAAGGGATAGGGATATATAGTGGTTCATCGAATAATGGATTGGGATGTATTCTCATGTATAATTACATAGTGATTACTTATTCCTCTCATCAATTAATGGCCTATGATAAAAATTACCTGATGAGTAAATTGGATTTGGTAGCTATAATTTTTCAATTGAATATATTGAGGATTTATCTTTATAGTGAATGGTTTTATATATGTATTTATTGATCATAAATTTTTAAAGTATATATTCTCCCAAAATGAGTTTAATATGCACTATAAAATATGTTTAGGGTTAATTAAATATTATAAATACTCAACACATTACCATATTAGGAAGCTGAATAAGGTAGTTGATGCTTTGAGTCAAATAGATGATGCTAGCATATCTATGATGAGGATCTCAAAATATCCCATATTTATATATTTTCAAATGATGGAGAAAAAAATATTTATGGAAGGGTAGAAATTGTAACTTGATCGAATGAGTGTTCAAATAACTATCTATGTGATGATTAAATAGAATCATAATAAATATTTAGAACTAAAAAATGGTGAGAAATGTTCCTAAGTTAAACCTTGAATTTTATGGAATCAAAAGGTTCAAAAACTGAGTATGAGTCTCACCAAAACCATACTTTAATAAGGAACAATTTGATTATTCTCATAGTTCTTCATTATCTATTTATCCTAGATGCATAAAGATATATATAGATCTAAAAGAGTATTTGTAGTGGGATAAAATAGAAATTCATATTGTAGAGTTTTTATCTTGGTGCTTAATGATAAAAAAATTGTGTATGAGTGAAATAAGTAATTTGGGATGTTACAACCATTACCCATACTAGTATGGAAATGAAAAAACATCATTATGGTTTTCATCATAGGACTACCCAAAACATCTAAACTTCATAATTTTGTTTAGTTTATAGTTTATCAAATTAAAATTTGAGAAAATTTCATTACTATTTGATAAGATATCCCTCTTGATTAGATTTCTCATTTATACATTAATGGAGTGGTAAAGTTAAATAAATTACCATATTATATTATATTTGATTGAAATTTTATGTTTACTATGAAGTTCATGAGAAGTACTCATTATGTTTTAGATATATATTTGTTTTTTAGTATTTCCTCTCATCCTCAGATAGATAGCTAGTCTAAGTTGATTATTAAATCCTTATAGGATATACTGATATCCTATTCTAGGATTTCAAAGGTGGTTGGGATCAACACTTTCCATTGTTGTAATTTTCTTACAATAATAGCTTTTACTCAAGTATTCAGGTAGATCTTTAAGAATCCTTATTTGGTAGGAAGTGAAGAAGTCTAACATTTTTGCATGAAGTTGGATAAATAAATTTATTTTTAACTAATTTATATTAGGAAATTGTACAGAATGATAGAACAAATCAACAGCACATTAGTGAAATTCATATTTGACTAGAAATTTATATTGTAATCATTAATGGGATCTAGATTTTTTAAGTTAATGAAAATATATTCCTATGAATATATCTATGGAACAAGGATAAAATATTTAGAAATAATGTAAATCTAAGACCTAGATATATTGATCACTTAAATATTCTTGATTGAGTTGGGATGATTTATTATCGCTTGTTTCTTCCACTAAATCTCTCTCATGTTCATGATGTGTTACATATATATATCTTAAGTAAGAACATACATGATCCTTAATATGTACTAAACATGAGTCTATACCACTAGAGCATGATATTTATTATGAATAATAACTGTTCGAAATATTGGATCATAGAGATAAATTTCTATAGAAAAATATTACTCACATGGTTAAAATTATTTGGAGGAATGAAAAGGTTAATAAAGCTACATAGGAACCTGAGGATGTGATGAGACAGAATTATAATATGTTGTTTGTGTTAGAGTGATATAATTTCAAGGGATAAATTCTTATAATGTTGGTATAATGTAACAACCTGATATCCTGTGATATATTTGACTTTAAATAAATTTAATTTCTCTGATATTATTCTTTACATGCAACCTGGATTTTAAAATAACATCGATATACTATAGAATTATAATTATTTAATTAGATAGTAATAACTAATATATGGGAATAATAACTATGAATATGAATAACTAAATTATAAAAAATACTTTTTATGCATGTATAAAATTAATTAACTGGTTATCAATTTTTTATAAAAGAGAAATAAAAGTATTTGAAGGTGAAAATGGATGTTTTTTTTCAAAAAACTATTTTCATACCTGTAATGAGTCATTATTATTATAAATTAAATTGATAACTATTGACCAATTATTTTAATAAAAAAATTTAGATATTATATTAAATTCACTTAATTATGATTTTTTGAAAATGAATGAAAATAAATCCATTTTATGCTTCAAAAATACATTTTTTTACAAAGTGGGTTTTATTGCATTTTGTATTTGAGTATTAAATTAATTTATTTAATTTTTAATAAATTTTACTTTAGAAATTGATATAATTTTTAAAATAATAATATCATAATACTCTAAGGTTTAATTTTGAGTAATTTTTATAAAATTTTGATTTTTTTTAATAATGAAAAATTCCGCATTTTTATATACTGTCACTTTTATAACATAATTATTAATTAAGAATGGATTGATAAATTTGAAAACATTTTCATCAAATAAATATTTTTTATGTTATAAAATAATTCTTTTAAACATTATTTGGAACCCAAGCTTGACTTTTTTTAACATAAGTTGTATTTTATTAAAATTGAAGATTGTTTTTGGGTATTTGCATTTGATGGTATGGTTGGAAGGTTCCATTCGATTTTGGAAATATAAAAGAGTCTAAAAAACTTAATTTTTTTATTAAATTACTAAAAAAAATTCCTAGAAACCAACTTTTTTACTTTATTTCAATGTAAAATTATTTTTACGCTTGAATTAGGTATTTCCTTAAAAACTCTTTTTCATTTGTTTTGTGTTCTTATACAAAATATAATTTATGCCACATATAAAAATTGATTTGAAAAAATGTATTAAATATTTTTTAATAAAAATGGATAATTTGTTTTTGAATTTCTCTTTTATTTTTGGTCATATAATTAAGTTATCAAGGAAAAAATTTCAGTTATCATGGTTAAGGATAAAATGGGTTTTTAGTGGTTTAACTAGAAGATAAGGATTGAAATGTATTAAAAACTTTTATAAATGTGATCTGTTGAGTTTATTTAGACCCTATAATATATTATCTTATATTTTTAGGTTCTTTGGTTTCACTTTACTTGATTTTGTTTTATATTATATTTAAATCCTTTAAGTAATTCCACGTATGTCAATATAAAAGGAACCTCTTATCTTCCATTATTCTGAAATTTTGAGCTTATATATCATCCAATATTTACCATAATACCTTACTATATTCCTTCCCTTAATTTTTTAACTTCTTTTATTCCATTAATACCATCATAAAAAAGTCTTAAGAAGTAATCCAAAAGGAGGTCTCTCAAAGAAGTTGTAGTTGTCTTACCCAACTCTTTCAAAGTTTATTTCTTCTTCTACTTCCTAAAAATATAATGGATTAATACTAAAATAATGATTAAAATATCATAAATATATTTATATTTTATTATTATTATGATTCAACCATTCTCCACCTCCTTTTTATTAAATGGAAAATGAAATTATCGTTTGAGTGTACGTGTGGACTACTACCTATATGTAGCAATGTGATTCATTTCCCATAACCACTTAAAAATTATTGTTATAATTATTTATTTAATGAATATATATGATATTTATGATATTATTATATTTATAAAAAAAATCATTATAATTACCTTTTTTCGTTTCATCTATTGAAAAGCGGAAACATCACTCTTGCATATGTATAGACTATCATCCCCACAAAGTGATTTAATTAATTTTTTATCAACTCTTTATATGAATGGTTATAAATATGCATATAAGGAATGTATATTAAATTTATATAATTATTAACATTATATATATGATTCAACCATGATAAATTCGTAATTATTATTACTATCAAACCAAAACATAGAAGAAAAAAATCATTTAACACATGAAATAATGATGATAATGAAAATTTATTAATGAACAGGTGATAAGTATGTAAAAAATTTATGGTATTTTAATTATGAATATGATTCTTTTATAAATTATAATAAATTTAAATTTATTATATAAGTGGTTAAAGGTTCTTTGGCAATAAGTTGAACTTAAGGAAAGGGTTTCTCATCTCACTTTTATTTATGTGATACATATGTCTTATTAACCACTTTTTTCTTTTCTGTGGTGTATATACTTCCAATTTTATATTTTATATTATGAATGTATTTATTTTTATGGTATTTAAAGTTTCATTTGAAATCAGTAAGGGTTTATGTTGTAATATCACTATTTACCAATATTGTTAATGCTTAAATTATTCAATGATTAAATTATATGATTTATCTTTCAAAATCGTATTTATTTTATTCTAATGATGTTATTTTTATACATTACATGTTTTCCTTTTATTTTTCTCTCTATAAGTACTCAAAAGTGTTAAATAATGTTTTTAATAAAAACTAGTTTATTTCTATCTTTCATCGAGAATAATTTTTCCATGTCCATATATTTTTTAAAATGTTTTCAAGTATGATTTTAGTGTTATTAAATGATTAATTAAAGTCGTGTTTACCCATATTTGAATTTTTATTAAATGTTATAAAATAAATCTTTTTGTGCTTTTCTAAACTAGGTACTTTTTACCAAAGTTGTGAATAGAGTCATTGTTTTAATGTTCACCTCATAAATAAATTTTATCACCATCATAACTATTATTTTATTTGAGGATTAATTTAAATGGTTCCATGGTTATTTTCAATTAAAAAATTTTCCCAAGTTTTTAGGAAGTTTTTAGACATTAAATAGTTGACTTCAAAATGAAAAGGATATTTTATTTATGAAATTTTTGAGTTATATTTTAAGTGTATTCTCATCTATGGAATACATCCATTAATTTTAAACATAATTCATAGGGGATTTGATCAAATACTACTATCGTTATTATTTAACTAGATGGTTATTGATTATGATTATGAAATATTCATGAAAATCATCTTCTTTTCCATATGTTAAGCTATTGAGAAATGGTAAATGTTTTGATGATCTTGTAGAATAAATAGAAAAGGATTATATTTTTGTGATGGGTGTGTCTATTAAATCCCTCTAATGGATTGGGTAATGATTAATGTTTTTGAGCTAAAAGGTTTCATGGGATGTTATCCCAATCCTAAAATAGGGTACACAAGAGGTTATCCAAAGCCCTAAAACAGTACACTTGAGTTTATCTCAAGAAGGAAGTAGGTATACAGGTGGTTATCCCATTCCTAATATGTTATTAATGTATGGGTGGGTTTCCATATCATATGATTAATATGATTATGATTATTCCACACATTTTATGCCACTCTCTATTAC
This sequence comes from Viscum album, assembly GCA_963277665.1. NCBI lineage: Eukaryota > Viridiplantae > Streptophyta > Magnoliopsida > Santalales > Viscaceae > Viscum > Viscum album. The sequence goes on from OY728160.1 coordinate 1,211,098,053, forward strand.
TTGTTATTATGCTTATAATATGATATAATGAATCATAATATTTGATTCTTCTATGATTTATGTCTTATGATTTGTGAAATACTTATGTCATGATTTGATCTATAAATTTATTGGTATGAATTTAAATTTTTGTGCTCATGTTCTCATACCCTTATTCTCATGATATGCTTATATATGATTATTGATTAATATATCCCATGCTTATCATTCTTAAAAATCCTATCTCACAGTTTATTTTTTTTAATTTCACTAGTTTATTGAGAAATTGTTTATGTAGGGTATGTTTAAGAAGTATACTATGTGAGAAGAACATTGTGGTAGATGTTGAAGATATTTCATGAAACAATAATATTATGTATCTAGTATTCAAATACACTAATCCATTAAGGTTTTGAGGCGTGTATTATTATGAGATGTATTGAATATTCATATAAAATTATGTAATATTTATATATATAACGTTTGGGTCACCTCATTGTGTGTGGATTTGGTGAGTGATCCATATAAGTGTTATGTTAGTAGGTAACCTTGTTGAATTTTTCTGGTACCCTATGAACCTTATAAAGGTTTTTTAAAAATCAAAAAATACAATCTAGATGGATGGTTGGTGATTTGGATGTACCCTACTAGTTTTTAGTGTGTTGGTTATTGGATGTTTGTGGAGTTATGACCATTGTTAATCTCAGTGTTATTTTATTTTAGAGAGTTGATTCAGTATAAAATTATTATTTTTGGATTATGTGTAACAACACAGGTAAATAAAGAATATGACGTTTTCATATTTATCCATATTTGTGAATAAAATGTTCATATTAATTTAAAGGGAATGCTATGCTCGATGGCGTACCCAATACACAACAATGAGTTTCTTTGAAATCTTACGTTGCACTATAATAATAAAATAATATTATTTTAAATGGTAGTTAACGTCTAGACGTTGTAATGGTGGTAATGAACAGAACTAACTACAAAATAATAATATATGTTTGTCAAATATTTTTACTTATATCCAATAAATGTTAGAGGCTTAAAATGCGAGTGAATCCAATTTTAAGCGTAAATATTCTAATATTCTTTAAAAGGTCGATTAACCGCCTTTTAATGATGAACCCTTTTGAAATCCACTTGTTGACAATTTTATATGTTATATTGGACCAAATAAAATCTTTCTTTATAATCGGGATATCAAAATTTACTTTGTGTAGGTTTTTGTTATTTTTTTTGATAAAGTACATTTTTAATGAATAAGTGAAAAATGTTGTATTTTAATTCAAAACCTCTTTTTAATCTAATTTATTTATATGATTATATCATCTTTTGAATTGGTTTTAAAGTGCAATTAGAATATATTTTTACCATTCAATCCAATGGTGGTCATTGGAATTAATTTCACTTTGAAATTGGACTTAAACTAGTGTCAATCTTTTAATAGATATTGTTTCTTAAAAACACGCATTTGGTTTTGACGGCAGGAATTAATTATTAAATTAATTAATGCAACTTATATGTTTTGAATTTTGTAAAATAGAAAACATTTTTTAATTTTTAATATCAAATATTTCTTAGGGTGAATTTTTGGTATTGTTCTGAAAAACTTCAATTTTTGATGAATAGTGAAACCACTAAGTGGCAGTTAAAAAACTGATTTTTCGTTTAAATGAAACTTTACCACTTCTGTGATTTTATTTTCAAAAATCTGACATACATGGTTGTCATTAGGATGTCAAATGTGGTTCAATGAGATTAAAATGATTTTTTGGTGAATAGTAACTTTTAAGTTTTATTAATCGCGATTAAAGGTAATTAGTGTAATTTAAGGTAAAGATAATGTTATAATAATATTAAATGACCTTGACACATGTCCTACCCTTATTTGATGAGTCATTTCCGACCAATAAAATCCATGGGTCAACTTGGGGACACCATGGAGTCACTTTGGTAGGAAAATGACATTAATAACGTTTTATTTAAAGTTAAAATAAAAATGTCACAAACATATATTGTTTTACTAAAACATTTTTTACATGGGGTTATACGAGTCATATATTTGACTATAAAAATTCATTATAAATATAAAAATATTTCCTACATCATTATATTTTTTTTATAATTTTTAGACATTAAATAAATTTATTTTTTTATGACACAATGATGATGCAGTGATTACCTCATTAATGAACGATTTAAATAAAATGAGAAGATAGATAAATTATAAGAATTGCACATTTCAAAAACCTATTGGATGAGTATATTTATAAACCTTATCACCTTATCCTAGAAATATATCCTTTTGGGACCTTTAAAATCCGAAAAGTATTTTAACATAAAGTAATATTTTATAACTTTCCAAGAGTGCCCCTCCTCTTCTCTTATAAAAGGCCCCCACCTCTACCACCATACCCACACCTCTCAATACTTTCCCTCATCCAACCCCTGCCCAATTTATCTCTCCAGACCCCTCTCCTCATCATTGAAGCCTCACCTTAGGCATAAATCTCTTCAAGAAACCCTTTTGGTTCAAACCAATGAGAGTTACCCGATTTAAAGGTAATGTCTTCTCTTATCTTCTTTTGTTTTATTTTGCTTCTACAACCCCCTAAGCTCTTTTTATTCCTTTATTTTGTAACAACACCAGTATCATAAATATACTAGGATGTTGTTATAATAATTATTCAAGCTACACTTACACACACATCCTTCTAATGGTAAAAGAACATACTGTTTCTGTGGATGCAGAATTACTGCCTCACGAAACGATGATTGTTCAATATTCTTTTAACACCTTTAAAAGTGGCCATTATGATGTCACTGTAATTTATATATGATATTTATGATATTTATTTTTTCTATATGATTCTTTATTTTATATTTAAAACATACCTTTATTCTTTTCATGTTGTGCAAATGTGATAATTTCCTATGAGGAAGTGTGGACTACCGCCCCCTCATGTGATGTGACTCATTCTTGCAATACATGGTATGTATAAAGAATGAAATAAATAAACTTATGTGACCTATATAACATATATATTATAATGGAGTTATAATATATATCTCTCTCAATAATTTTTAATTCCATTAATATGAAAAAAAATGAAAGTAGCGTTCATGCGTACGTACGGCCTACCGTCTCCATGAACGGTGCATTTCATTTATTTTTATCTCCAAATGTCATGGAATAGTATAAAATGAATATTTAATGAATATATATGATATTTAAATCATTAATACTATTCTGTAGATGATGTAATTATAACTACATGGAAATTTTTTTCAAACAAGTTCATATTTGACTCATGTACCAAACATCGAGAAAAACATCTGGTATGAACTCATATAATTAAATAATTATTAAAACAGTATAATATGTGATATGAATTGAATAATAAAATTTAATGGAGGTCCTTAAGAAATTATAAATTGACAAAATTCTATTATTCAGGAATATAAAGAAACGAACAATACAAGTCGGACTTGAGGTAAGGGATCCTACCACTCTCTTCCTTTTTATGTACTCTCTTTTATGCCATTTATTTTAACCTCATGTTTCTTATGTTTGGGGATGTTAGTTTATATTCCTCATTCTATAATTTTTATTTCCATATTATTAGAGACCCTATTTTATCTCAGAAATCCATTTTTGGAAGCTTTAAGTGGCGACGTTAGGCTGCCGAGTTTTCGTAAGGGATTTTTCATCTCACTTTTATTCTCGTGAGATTTATGCTAAATTTTCCACCATTTCCTTTCAGTGGTGTATGTACTGACAATTATTCTACTCTTTTTTTAATATAATTTCATTTATGGTTATTTACAACATCATTTTATGACCCTTATTTCATGGGGTGTACGTTTCGAAAGTTACCCAAATTGGTAAGGGAACCTTTCACCCTCCTCTTTTTAAAAGACTTATTTTGTTATGTATTTTAATTTACATATTTTTATGTTGGGATATGTTATTATATATCCTTATTGATGTAAATTTTATTTCCAAGTGATTAAATACCATTTTCTCTCTCATCAACTAATTTTATGAATTTTAAAGTGACGTCGTTAGGCTATCGAATTTTACCAAGGGAACTTCTTAACCCAATTTCGATTTCTTTGGGTTCAACATGTAGTTATTGAATATGTCATTCTTTGAATATGTGTGAATTACCTTTGATTGTTTTACACTTAATATCCACTTATATTGGGTGTATTTATATTTGTCACACATAATTATGAGATTGATTTATCCTTAATTTAAGGATACCTTCTTTATAAGGGATTTTATCTCATTTTGAATTTCTATTGAGACTTCATTGTTTTTATGCACCAATTCAATCTTATATGGTTTATATACTTTCCTTTGGAATATTATATCATGAATCCCTTTATTCTCATGATATTATAAGGTTCTGATTAAATGTTATTCCTCAATTATTGTATTCAAGTGTCTCTCATTTTGTTAAAAACCCTTTAACTAAAATATCATTTTAAATGATTTAATGATTTATTTTTATAAATATTTCTCATTAATATCCATGTTTTCAAAATGGTTCTAAGGATTTATTTATATGGATATTAATGGTTTGAAATGTTAAAAGCTTCAAAGTGGTATGGGACACTTTGATTCAAAAATCTCTTTATTAAATGTTTTAAATGGTTTTGAAAATGGTTTTTAGAATGGATTCATTATTTCAATATCTTAAAATTCTATATTCTTATTGCAATGTGGGAATGTTATATTTCCTGTATGCTTAAGTTATGTGATATTATTATGTTATGGTTCTTGGGAATTGTTAATGAAGACGGGTGGTTCCGTGATAAACTAAGGGCGGGTGAGCCCGATATAGCTCTCCAATGAATTCGGTAATGCGATGGGGTTAAACATTAAGGTTTCTCCAGAGAGATTTAGGGAATATACTATGATGGGTATTCCAAACGTAACCATGAGGGTTACTCTCTACGTAAGAATGTTATGAATTCCTCAAGTTACCTTTACGTCTTATGATTTCTATGATTTATTCATGATTTGATGAGGTATGTTAAAATGATTGTGTTCTATGAGTAAAGTATGTTTTCATACATGGACTAATGTTTTCATTTTGTACTTTTGTATCCCTTACTGAGCTTTTTATGCTCATCCCAAGTTTTTGAAATGTTTTCACAGGTCA